>OZ010685.1:4031490-4356709 GCA_963932265.1 Thymelicus lineola
TGATATTAATAAGAGCTAGCAGATCAAGAATTCCATGACAGAAAATCTAGACAGACTAGACTAGAAAATTAGGCCAAAAAATTAAAACTGCTATTTTATTCCTTTACCTGAAACATTGACATGTGATGGTATCTTTGCATTTTTCAGCAAAGAAGTCAGGATAACCAAATCAGACTGTGGGTAGCCACCTCCATCGATACCGCATAGTCCGACTATGGGCAGCAGAAGCTAAAAAGAAAATAAACATTTTATATAGTAGCCTTTTTTGTTTTCATTTTGTTTAGTGTGTATATGTATTGTAAAGAGCAACTGCTACTTAATGTTATTTGACATATCTATTTTCTTTAAATAATTTTTAACTATCTTTACTTTTGGGATCCCATCAGATTTAGACTTAAGAGCCATTTCGCAAAACTCGGTTGATAAACTATAGGTATTTGAAGCGGCTCCGCGGCGTGATATTGCCTCGCGCGGCTCGCGTCGCGCTTGACCTCAGTTCTGTGCGAGTAATCTTCTTGATACTTTCAAACGTAAAAATTTTAAAATTATGAACATATAATTTTAATTATGTATACACTTTGTGACCACATACATGTATCTGGTTTGTGACAATATAAGTTTATATAACAATTAAGAGTACAATGTAGTAGTACCATTATCGGTAACTTATTTACATAATACATTTTAGGTACCTACTTAGGTACATCACAATAAAGATGTCCAATAGATGCATATTGCAAAAATCAATATTTTGGCAAATCAACGTGAAAAATTAAAAATCACGTTTTTTCAAGGTGATCTATAAAATGCAATATGCGTCCATTTTGCCTGCGATATTCGCAGCGCGTCGAAATACATAGGTATACCTAAATTCAAATCAATCGGAGGGTATAGAACCGGGAAATCCCGGAACCGAAAATCCCGGGATTTACAAAGGAATACGGTACTTTTCAAAAGAACCAGGAAACAAAATAAAAGAACCGGGAAACAAAATAAAAGAACCGGGATTTTCTGAACTTTTGGGAAATAAAAATATGTCGCGTCGTGATACAAAAGATAACGTAAAAATAAAGGTAAATACAATCCATACACAAAAATGATTACAGCTTTAAAAAGAAGATATTCAGAACGTCGGCTACATGAAGCAGCTATACTAATATAATATTATTTACACAACCCAGATCGATATTTTTCTAATATAAATGAAGATGATTTAACTCTTTTTTCTCGTCCAAGCAGTGCTGAATTGTGCAATACAATTGTGTTGCTTTCATACAATTAATACGAAACTTATGTTTGCATGTAAGGTATAATAGTATGATGGTTACTCAATCACGGCAAACGACTATACGGATTTGGGTAGAAAACAGTTTTTCCCTATTTAATGCTCCTGAGAGATAAAATAGGAAACGCGATACTAACTATTTTCACGCGGGGAAAGCCGTGGTAAAATAATCCCGAAAGAACTGAAAATCCCGGGAATCCCGGTTCCAGCATAGGCGAGTACCGAAAATCCCGGTAATTTAAAACAGGATCGGTTTTCGATACCCTAATCATTACCGTGATACAAAAGATAACGTAAAAATAAAGGTAAATACAATCCATACACAAAAATGATTACAGCTTTAAAAAGAAGATATTCAGAACACTATTCTTTGAATGTTAAAAACGAATTCTTTATTGTTTTCTGTTGGTTTACAAAACAAAATATTGACAATAGTCTAGTATAATAAATTATGAGAAACGAAATTCGCACTTTCCTCCCAAACCACTTGCTCTACAAGAAAAATGTATGGCACATAAAATGTCAATCTTTTTATGGGCTACAACTTTTACTCGATCCTTTCGGAAATCGTCTAGGACGCACCGTTTAGGAGATATAAGGAGTTTTCGGAAAATTTGGGAGGGGGGGGGGGGTTAAGGTTGGGCCCAATAAGATTGGGTAATGTTGCAAGTATGAGTTCCACAGGGCGGATGGAAATTCAGTCGGAAATCGTCTAGGACGTACCGTTTAGGAGATATATGGTATTTTAGGAAAATTTGGGGAGGGGGGGGGGGGGGTAAAAGTGGGTTCAGTAAGATTTAGCAATAAGGTTTGGGGGTTTACTAAAGGGGGTTGAAATTTCCGTCTAAACTTGTCTAGGACGCACCGTCTCCGAGATATCCGGGATTTCTGGTTTTCCAAAAATCTATATCCCGATATCCTGATCTGCCGATCTGCGCCTACCTGATGAGTGCGGTATTTGCCCGGATGCCTCCCAGATTATCACGACGCAAAATTCCACTTTTGGGTGAAGAACTGAGGGGGGGAGTATAGGGGGAGGCGAGGGGTTGTGAAGGGAAAAAATGAGAGGGTGATTTGTATTTGTGTTGTGTATTTGAGATACGTGAGTTTTGGGGAGTTGACGGAATTTGGGTGCACGAGAGTTTCCAAACAACGAATGTATTATCTTTGACTAATAATAAGTGACTATAGCTGACTAATGTCGGAGCTTCTATCATTCCAACATTTTGGCTTAGCAATAGGGTCCCGTTGGTTGACACCGTTTGGGTACGGAACTCTATAAAGTACAGATTGATCTAAAAGTTGTATAAATAAAGGGTATGTGTATACAAGTTATAATTATTTATTATTTTTTTTCTATGTAAATATGTAATTTACACATATAACAAAAAACCTAAATACTGTAAACAGTAACTAATGTCTAAAAACTTACAATGTTTTATTTCAAATTACAGCAGTGACTTCCAACCCAATAGGGGTTGAATTTCCAAAAATCCGATAGCCTAAATAAAAGCCTTCTTCGATAAATGAACTATCCAATACAAAAAGAATTTTTCAATTCAAACCAGTTCCTGAGATTAGCGCGTTCAACCAAACAAACAAATAAACTTTTCAGCTTTATAATATTACAATAGTAATAGTATAGATTAGTATAGATATAGTTATATTTTGTACATATGTATGTTCGTGATTTTCTCCGTTACTACTTACACTACATAAATTGGAAAGAAATAGTTACTTAATTTCTATTGTTTTCTTCAAACCAAAGATGTGTAAAGCAGAATATTACGCAAACGGACCCCTGAATTGAAAAATGGTCTTTTGAAACCTATAATATTTTTGAAAGACCTTTTCAACGATACCCCACATTAAGGGGTAGACGAAGAAAAAATCATACGGAACGGACAGGCGGACGGACGGAAGGACGGACGGCCGGACGGGCTAGCCGGCCGGTTGAAATAACGAACGGACTAGACATGATTCCGATTTGACTACAAAACCCTGAAAATTATAGAAAACTAAAAATAATACAATTGACTGTAACTAAAAATTCTCACGTGATCAAGACTGTTCAATGGCAATATAATTACGTTACTTTTACGAAATCTATTCCTTAGATGGCTAAAGCAAAAATTGACATAGGTCCGACGTCCAAGAGTGCTGCCGCACGACTGATTTGATTTCGCGCCAGTTCGTATCTTTATATGGTAAAGTAAATTCGTTTTAATAAATTATTTTTTGCAGTAAGATAAAAAAAAAATTACGTGTCATATTCGACAAAGACCATATTTTATTACTACATAAATTTTTGATGGGAAATACGCTTTATTGAATACAAAAATCGATGGTAAAGTCATGGCATAAACCATGAAAATTGGTAATGTTATTGAATTAATTTTGTAACGAATATTATAGTAATCGTATATCCCTTGTAATAAATGCAAAATATAATATATGAGTGTTCTCTAGACATTTTTTTTTACTCAATTTAATAAAACTTAATAAAGAAAATCAGTGTATGAAATTGACTCTGTCGTCCTTTTGCTGAAAAATAGTTATGCTAGATTGACAGTTACGCAGAAATAAATTAATATTTTCAAAATTCCGGTAAATGAAGATCCAAGATGAAGGATTGATCTATTTTATGAGTTCATTTGCCAGCATTAATATCTTTCTTATGATACTAATTTTTGACATCAAATTCTTCATTCCGCGCGTCTAACCGCGAAATGGCTCTTAAGAGTTATTTATTCAAACCTCAAAGTGATGGATTGTGTGAAAACAGTTTTAACTATTGATACCTGTTTGATGGAAACATTAGGAGCAGCAGTTGTGCTGTTGTCGTCATAGCTCAATCCGGCTTCGGAGAGCTTCTTCAGTATTTGTCGCAGGATAACTCTACACGCATCACGTGCAGTGCTGAGTTGGTCCACAGGCACTAATACACATAATCAACATGTTAGCAGTAGTTTTAATGTTGTTTTTTGATAGATTTAATGGAATCAAATAATTTAATGAATAAGGTACAAAAATGTTCAAAAACTATATTGCACAATATTATGTAATATCCAGGCAGATGTTTCATAATATTGTGCAGGATTTTTCCTTAATGTATAGTGCAAAAATCTATAGTAATATAACATTTTCAAGTACCGAAATTTAATGAGTCTTTGTTGATGGTTGACTTAGAATTTACCCAATAGAAATAGAACTAATATCCAAGTTATTTATGCATACATCTTTTGTACTTACAATTATTTGCATTAATGGTGATAAAATGTGCCGACAGGCATGCAAAGCATGTGTAGAATAGATCTTGGGCATCCTCATGGTTCTGGAATTCATTTTCACTGAAAATAACAAACATTGTTTTTATACTGGACAGCAGCAACACCAGAGGCACCACTGGTGCAGTGCCAAGAAAGAAGGGAGAAAGACAGTCTGACTCTTAAGCCCCATAAAAAACAAAACAAGTTGTTTGGCAGCTAACAGATAGACTTCACCGAAAGATTGTTTACCAGTAACAATAATAAGTCAGAGTCACTAACGGTAACTTAAATCGTTCCTTATTACAGAATTTGTACGGTGATTCTTTACTAATAAGGAACGATTTAAGTTACCGTTAGTGACTCTGAGTTGAGGCGTATGTTACTACTTAATAATAATATAGTACAGGCTACAGAGTACTTTACTAATAGCTCTGAGTAATCTGCTTTATTTGACTATAGATTTTTTAGTCGATATTAACTTGTTGTAAGGTTTTACAAGTTCATTTTACAGTGTTCAACCTAATAACATCTATAAGGTTGAACACTGTAAAAATATTATCTTACTAAGTTATGGCCTTAATAACCTAGTATAGATTTCCGCTTAACATCAGTCAAATCCAAATAATGGCAAATATTTAATAAGTCTTCCAGCAGTAGAATGCAAAACAGTAAATCTTTGAATTTTTGGGGTTATTCCCATTTGTCCCACCTCGTTTGTCACCACTGGTGACAAATGGGATTTTTTTTCCCATTTGTCCCCACTGGTGACAAACGAGGTGGGGACAAATGGGAATAACCCAATTTTTGCTGTCTGTATTAGTGGCTATTAGTAATTTCAGCACAAGATAAATATGAAAAATTTATAAATTCAAAGAACACCCCACTATATGAACATGTTAAGGAATATTTTAATCTGTTTCATGAGGATTTAAAACAAAAAAGTTAATAACAAGAAATAATCTTGTTTCGATAAAAATTGAACTTAATAACTTTTTAAAAGTGTATCCTTCTGTGTCTGCCTAGATTGCCTAGTGATTAAAGTACATATTTAAATACCAACATTATACTTATATTATAATATTGTGAGTGTGAAAGTCATGAAGATGTTTGTATTTCCATCACACCATAACCATTGTATGGATTAAGATGTAATTTGGCAAACACAGAGACCATATCATAGATAAGGTTAAGCAATGGATTTTATCCTGGTATTCAACCCTTCTCCAGCGATGATTTGGACCTATAGTGTTTGATATAATTTCATGAATCTACTCTTTTGAAGATAGATATAAGTTGTAAACTAATCAAGTATACATAGAGAAAAATAATATGCATCTCTTGTCTACTCACTTCTATTGTTAAATGTTAATTATGGAAATTAAAACTGCCATTCTCCAAATTAGTAAATCATTTTTGAGGGTAGTTTAACTAAAGAGTACTCAGAAGATTTAAATATTTTAAAGATTAAAAATTTAAACAAGCTAGTAAACTAAATACTTTGCAAAAGTAAAATTATGATATTCCAAATATTTAACTACCTAACGATATTTATGTATCTTTCTTCAATAGCTATACCATAATTTAGGACAATAGGTTCTAAAGATGGGTATTTATGACAAAACAGATTTTAACGCTAGCAAAAAAACTATAAGCTCACAGAAAATAAGATATAATAAGATATAAGATATAAGGTACCTTCAGTTTAATAAAGTAAATTAAAATAAACAACAAAGATACGAAAAGGCTGAAAATTCTTTATTGCAAAAAATGACTAAGCAGCTCATAGGGTCTCGAAAAAAGTAATTACTCAGCAAAGATATTTACATACCTTTTTATGATAGCATGTATAATTTCAACAGCATCGTTTTTGTCGAAAAAGGGGCCGTAAAGTGCTGTTAAAAATGGTTTAACAGTAGTAGACCACTCAATATTTCCTCCCGATGCGGCCATTTTCGAGAGAAACACAGAGTAATACTTAATACGTTTTAGAGAATGATTGTCATGTCATGTCAACCGTCAGATCAATCTCGAACTTCAAATTATCAACTGTCATTTTATTCAGAATTCCTCTTGCCTTGAATATTATCTTTTTGGCCTATATATAAAAAAGTTCATTTTGATCAAGAATTTCATAGTGTAGCTGGACTCTAATCTTCAAACAGCTACCTGAAGGCGGATCACGTGATATTTTAAGAAATTATCAAATTAGAACTATAATTATTGGTCTAAGTAATATATGGATGGACACCCTAGATTTATAAAAGTCAACCTCAATCAAATCTGTGATTGGTTAAAAATATTCACCCAATATTGTCACAATTATAATAAAATTATGATCCATCTTCAGATATCTCTTAGAAGCTTGCTGTTCAGACAATTTTCTGTAATACATGGAGGATAGAGGTAAAAGAGAAAAAAAATGTTTCAGTTGTGAAAATGTCCGTCAAACTTCGTTAAATTGGTGGCACCACTGGCACCACGGTATCTAGCAACAGGTTTAATTTTCATTCACGACCTACTTTAATAATTAACACTTTATTGATTAGTTTTGGAAAGTTTTATAACAGTAAGTAGGGCTTACTATCCGGATATTCGGATATTCGAAATATCCGGATATCCGCCGAATTTTAAAACCGGATAATGGGCTTGTGACTATCCGGATAATTCGAATAAAACGGATACTAAATTTTCAGTTTTTTTATATGTTTTTTTTTAATTGACATATAT
The DNA here is from genome assembly GCA_963932265.1 of Thymelicus lineola. Classification (NCBI taxonomy): domain Eukaryota; kingdom Metazoa; phylum Arthropoda; class Insecta; order Lepidoptera; family Hesperiidae; genus Thymelicus; species Thymelicus lineola. Next base: position 4,038,772 of record OZ010685.1, read on the forward strand.
GTAAAGGACCAAGATGTAATATTTTAAACTTTATAATCACAAAGTAGATAGTCTATTAGCCTCCAATAATATAAAATACGACCAAATGCCAAAAAAACAAATTAGTTAAAAACCCTCATATATTAATTTTTATGAGATAACTTACAAAATACAAATAATGGCAGTTCGATATTTCTACAGAATACATGCAAGAAGCGTCCAAACCATGTTCTAGTAATTTCCGCAATTTCAATAAAATATTGGTAGGTCTTTAAGAAAAATGGGGAGGCACTTGCTATCCCCCTTGATGTCTCGAAGGCCTTCGATAAGGTCTGGCACGCTAGCCTTCTAAGCAAGCTTCCAGCTTACGGCATATTCCCTGGCCTTATCCACTGGGTAAAGGACTTCCTGAGCGACCGGTCTTTCCGCGTTGTAGTCGATGGTTGTTCATCGAGAACGACGGCTACAAATGCCGGAGTTCTTCAGGGGTCCATTCTCTCCACCACTCTTTTTCTGCTGCATATAAATGACCTGCTTATGCCCGGTATTTATGGGTACGCGGACGATAGCACAGTGGTAGAGAGATACCTACCAAGTTCCAGAGCCAGTCGGGACGAAATTCAGTCTGAAAGAGAGGCTATGGTTGCTCGTATGAATCTCACACTTCGGGCTGTGTCCGAGTGGGGCGAAGCCAATCTTGTGAGATTCAACGCCACTAAAACGCAAACGTATCTATTCACCGCCAAGAGGAGGCCGCTTACCTTGGCTCCTACTTTTCGGAATGTATCCTTGGATTATACCAACTGCCTTCAATTTTTAGGAGTAGATATATCCTTTGAGCTTTATACAAGCTCAATACAAGCGTTCGGCCGTGTGTGGAATACTGTTCGCACATTTTAGCAAGTGCAGCCAAATGTCACCTTTCTGCCTTGGACTCGATGGAGAGGCGTGCGAAGAGGCTGACTGGTAACCCAGATTTGGTTGAGACCAATCTGCAAAGCCTCAAACACAGGCGCAGAGAAGCCAACCTCTCTGTTTTCTATAGGGGACATTTCAATGGGTGTGCACAGGAATTGTTTGATATAATTCCTCCATCTCCATTTCTTGACATCTTGAACGACGTGACGCACGGCGGCTATCCATCCTTTTGTCGTGAACATCCCGCCAATAAGGACGAGGTGGTTTGCCTCGTCATATACACTGCCAAGGACTGGAATAACTTGCCTGCGACGGCGTTCCCGTCTGTCTATAACTGACTATAATGAAAGAGTGATTAGGCTTTTACTAAGTTAATGTGCTCACCACCGTGGACCACATCTCCATTTACCATCAGGTGGGATTGTGCAGTCCAGCATTAACTTAATTGTGTAAAAAGAAGTAACATTTCTACGATGGATTTAATAGAAAAAATTTAACAAAAAGACCGACTTCAAATGAAGTACATCCTTTCGAATAATAATGAAATAAGTTGAATCCAAAAAAATTTTTTTTTTTAAACGCTTTTATTTCAATTTTTTTTTGATTTTCGTGTATTGTCATCGGAAATACACATGTCTGCCAAATTTCATCAATTTTCATTAAAGGGAAGTCATTCAAATTAACGTTACAAGATTTGATCCTCCGAAGTGAAGCTAAATATAAACCTTATTGCCGTGTAAATAGAGTAGCATTTTGATCGATTTGATGCGTTGATCCACCGAAGTGAAGCTAAATAAAAGCGTTTAAAAAGAATCATCGAAATCGGTTGGCGTGGTATTGAGATATTCGACCATTTGTCGCGCACCACATGAAAAGCACCAGCTTTTGATTTAAAAAAATCATCAAAATCGGTTCACCCAGTCGAAAGTTCCGAGGTAACAAACATAAAAAAATACAGTTGAATTGAGAACCTCCTCCTTTTTTTGAAGTCGGTTAAAAAGGGATCGTTTGGGCACTCGCTCGCGATGCTCAGTCTAGCCCCTGAAGTAGAAATGGTTCTGGAGAATCCACATGCCGCTCTACAAGCTCACTGTTTTTACAGCATAGCTTAAAAATTTAGCTCAGAAATCGAGCAGTTCTATGGCAATCCTCCTTGCGTCGATGTTCATAGTGCTGAGGGTCATGACCTCCTCAACGGATCACTTTATCCTTCCAGCACTATCTTGCACCAACGCATCCTATGCCCTGCAGCGTGGATGGCCTCGTGCATCCTGCTGTCATGAGTGGTGTGGATTTGATCCGACCAGCGTATCGGAATTCGGACTGTGACCTCGTGTTCTGGTCCCCTGGACTTTGCCGATGATGACTAACTTCTCAAGATTGTCACCGTACATATCGAACATACATTGCTAATTAGTTTATGACTAGATGCGACTCTAGGATGAAGCTTAGCAGCGTGCTGATACACCTCACAAAAAGTATTGGGTTTTGAATTAAATTTTGAACGAGTTTCATAATAAAAATATTGATTGTATTCATAAATTATTTGTATTTTGCCTTTAAAAGTATTATTCGAATTATTCGTATTATCCGAATATATCCGGATAATGATTAGGAACTATTCGAAATATCCGGATACTAAAATTGAGCGGATAATTGCATGCCCTAACAGTAAGCATTAATCAATCATTAGTTACGTTTTCGAACAATAGTAATTTTATCTAATTTTACAAAATTATTTTGCGCTATGTCTATAATCAAAATACTGGGCTAACATTATCTAATTTCGGCATACTTCAATCCGTCAACAATTACTACTCTAATCATACCACGATACCTCATGATATGTATAATAATAATTTTTTTTTCTTTATGCGGCGAACTGTAATCACTCGTCCGAACTGCGACACAATAAAGGTCGTACTGAAAATCAGTAGCCGTGGTTACCCGCGGCATATGCTGAGTGCGTACCTTTTTTGTTGAGCGGTGCTGCAGCTGGTTATATCGACTTCATAACTTATAATATTTTGTAAATGGTTTATTTAGTGTAAATTTTGTAACTTGTTGCAGAGCTTAGCAAAATAAATATTTTCTTTCTTTCATACCACTTTTGCATTCGCTAGTGCCATAGTGGAGGGTTTCCGAATTTTCTTTACTGCCTTTATCTGGATAATTTTTCAGCTTTCCCCTCATACATAGAAGAAGAGTTGACCTTTAACTCTATCCTCCATGCTATAATATAAAGTTCTTGAGTGTGCGCCAATAGGAATCCTTAATTAATCTGTAGTCTAGCCTGTAAAGACTCTGTGGTAAAGTGGAATGTCGCAGTTATATAGTCTACGATTCGTAGAAAACTATGGAACTGCCAAATCTGTCTGCCAAATACTTGAAATACTGCCAAGTGCCAATGCCAAAAAAGTTTGTAGGTATTTTCTAAAGTCAAACAACCAATTTGGTGAATTTTCATCTTTTTTTCTAATAATACCATCATATTTGTATAAAAAATTAAAGTCATGTCTGATAATCTAGAGCGAAAACGAAAGGCATCTGAGGACAATGGGCATGAGATTTCTGGTTGGTGCAATAACCTTAAATTTTAATTTACAGCAATGAAATGTTGGTTTTTAAACCATTTTAATTTCATTTTCAGATCGCCCAAGCAAGATACATATTCAGTGCCCTTACCTAGACACAATAAACAGACATGTACTGGATTTTGACTTTGAGAAGTTGTGTTCTATATCACTGACGAGAATCAATGTGTATGCTTGCTTAGTGTGCGGGAAATATTTCCAAGTAAGTTTTCATTTTTATTCAATACAGGGGTTGACTTTTAATGAGAGCTACTTGAATGTTACTTGATATAAGTGTGTTGGCTTGCCCAGGGGTACGTATAAGGTATGTTGATGCAATTTTCGCGCGCGGAGTCGCAATTTTTGCTAAGCTAAATAAGTGAGCACGCTAGGTTGTTGGTGTCAGTGGCAAATAAATAATTTTCTGTTCAGATATTATTTATTTCATTATTTGTATAGGTTCCCTTTGAAAACTATAATGCCTATTAAAAAGTGTAGCTTGTTGCCGAATAGAATTTTTGTCAGTAAATGTAACTTACAAAATTTGTTTTTGTTTTTTTAAGGGTAGAGGTACCAATACTCATGCATATACTCATTCAGTGGCAGATGGACACCATGTATTTCTCAACTTGCACACCTTGAAGTTCTATTGTCTACCAGACAATTATGAAGTCATAGGTAAAGTATACCTTAATACACATGAATGATGTAGAAAAAGTGATATGTTGTCAGTCAGGCCTTTGAATAATATGGTTAAAAAAGAAATAAGAGATTGATATGTGTACGCTAGTTGGTAATCAGTCTCTGTTACTGGCATAATGACACCCAAAGAATTACCGGTGCCTTGTCTATTAATAAGATTGAGCGTGTACTTTATTCACAATTTGGATTTGAATGTCACATGTAAACTTAAGTCTCTATAAAGAAAGAAATATCAATACTGAAATTTTCTATATAGCTTTAGTTTAAGCTATCTTTTGTTTCAAACTCAAAAATATGGAATTCACTACAGTGGACCCCCGGTAATCCGGCCCCTGTCTAATCCGGCACCCCCTGTAATCCGACATGGTCTAATTATTTATTATTGAATATTTTTTTGACAATCTTCGCTAATGCATGATTGAACAAGTTATAACTTGTAAGTACGCATCACCACTATTGTGCTCGACACGTAGGGTATTGTTTTGATTCTGATTGCTTAGTTTGAATTTGACTAATTACGTCACTTTAATGACGTTAATTTTATAATAAAACTATTGTGTTGTTTAATTTACTAAATTGGACATACTTATTGAAGTATGATTTGTACTTCAGAGTACAATATAACATATAGAATCTTATCATTGGATCTGTAATTTGTCGGATTACAAGGTACTCTTTTGTAAAAAAATCCGGACTATAGGGGGGTCTTAGGCAGTACTCTATAATCCGACAAATTCGATAGTCCGACACTGCCCTGCAAAATGTTTGTCGGATTACCGGGGGTCCACTGTAATTGCAATTGACTAGTTTTAAAGTAAAACCTCAAGTCAATTTATTTAGAAATGTTTACAGTTTCCCTGCTAGATTTACTAATTACTATACTAACTCTTTTTGTAGATTCTTCATTGAATGATATCAAGTATGTATTGAACCCGATCTTCACACCTGAGCAGATAAAGCAGCTGGACTGCAACACCAAGATGTCGAGAGCTATAGATGGTACTATGTACATGCCAGGAATTGTTGGGCTCAACAATATTAAGGCTAATGACTACTGCAATGTTATTTTACAGGTAAACATTGTATCTATACACACACACACACCCATATTGTGAAATATCTATAATTATGTTAATGTTTGTATTTTGTTGATTAACACTGTATTTTGTCTCAGTGGATGAGCAGGGTACCTGTAACACAGGTAACCAAGTAAAGGGTCCTTGCGACTTGTGAATGTGTTTTTATCGATAAAATATTTTTGATTTTTTTTTTCTATATGTAACTTATAGTGTGCACACTGCACAATAAAGCAAAATTTATTCATATGGTATGGTATCACTGATACACTTATGCTTTTTTATGTTACTGTGAAGTATGTCTCTATTGTCTATAAAAACCAGTGAAATCATAAAAAGGGCCAATTCTAAAGGAATTAATGACCCTTTAAAATTGTCCCTTTTTTATATGAAGTTTAAATTGTGATAAAGATAATTCTAGTAATGAATGTCACTGAGTGCAGCTAAAAATTTTCAACAAATTTCAACAAATGCATATAAAAAACAGCAACAAGGGGCTTTGAATACTTTCAGTAGATTTAATATACTATTTTTCAGTGTCTATCTCAAGTGAGACCTCTTCGCAACTATTTTCTACGAGAAGAGAATTATGCAGATGTAAAAAGACCTCCGGGAGACTCTTCATTCCTGTTAGTGCAGAGGTTTGGGGAATTGTTGCGAAAGTTATGGAATCCACGGGCATTTAAAGCCCACGTGTCTCCACACGAAATGTTACAAGCTGTAGTATTATGGTCCAAGAAAAGATTCCAGTTTATTAAGCAGAGTAAGTAAATATATGGTAAACTGTAGGGCACTGTGTTTTTAGGGTTCCAAAGTAAAATAATATCATACATACCTTTATAATCTTTGTAATAATTGTTTATTATTAACAGTTCAAAAATGGCCTGTTCATCTCGTCTTTGACTGTGGAGTCCTCACTCCTTTCTGATGTTATATCCCCAGTAGATTTAGATATTAGATAATCTGATAATTCTTTAAGTTTCACTTTTCAGGTGACCCTATTGACTTCATGTCCTGGTTCTTGAATTCACTTCACATGGCTCTGAATGGTACCAAAAAACCAAACAGCTCAATTATTTACAAATCATTTTTAGGACACATGAGGATATATACACGGTTAGTCATATTTAAGTTTTATTAGTATAGTAGAGATAAGATTTTAACAAAGTACTTTTTCAGAAAGTCTTTTTGGTTTGTTATTTTCTTAAACCTCTTGTAAGGATATGAGAAAGTATGAATGAATATAGAGATCAAATCCCACAGTGCTTTAGAAAAAAAATAATCTTTTCTTTGAGGCTAGGGGACAGACGGGCTCGGGAAGCAATGCCCCTTTATAAAAAGTACATGCAACTCAACTTTAAAAACAGTTCAGTTAGGTCACGATTTCATTTACCATACATTACCCTGTTGAGTGGGGTACCGTCGACATGTGTGACGTAGTCACGTTATTAACGTTACTAGTCTGGATAGAACAGACCCTGTAAACCAATACGCCCGCGCAAGCACTGCTGCACTTGATCACATCTCGATTTTCATCATTTCCCTGCTACATAATATATTTTCGGGATTTTGTTATCACTTATAGAAGGTACATATTTAACATTTTATAGAAAACTACCACCTCCTGATGCAGATGATGCAGCTAAAGTGGATCTGAGCAGTGAAGAGTACAATGAGATGATAACAGAGTCCCCATTTCTATATCTGACTTGTGATCTACCACCCACTCCACTCTTCACTGATGAGTTTAGAGAAAACATTATTCCACAGGTAAATAATATTCGATTGACTCCTGGTTTAATTAAAAAAGCCATAAAACTCAGATTGATTGGTTGTATTTTCAAATGAGGTTTAAGAGATTTTCCCTTTATACACTCTAAAAAAGCCACCATAAGGTGGATACACACAAGACCGCTTGCATATTTCTTCCTCGGGCTGCATGATAATAAATAGGATTTCATTCCGTTCATGTCCTAACGTATTGTAATGTTTCAGGTCAATCTTTACCAGCTACTATCTAAATTTAATGGTCAATCATCGAAAGAGTATAAAACCTACAAGGAAAACTTTTTGAAAAGATTTGAGATCACACAACTTCCACCATATTTGATATTGTATATCAAGAGGTTTACGAAAAACACGTTCTTTGTGGAGAAGAACCCAACTGTTGTTAATTTCCCAGTGAAGTGAGTAGAAAAGTATTGAACCAGTATGTTATTGTATATTATGTGTATGCTTTTTAAATTGTTTACTAGCTTTTCCAAGTTTCAAGTCTACTAAAGATTGGAACGCTTGATAACAACTTAACAACTAACATGGGGTTTTCATATTGTAATCAAACGCCAAACTTTTGGCCCTGTGGCCAATAACTCATGTTAATGATATTCATGGACATCCATGTAATGTACACATACAATCTACTGGACTGATACACATACATGTAATGTCTGTGGACTGATATAAAAATGTATATTCTATGTGAGAGTAAAACAAAGTAGTTATAGTTGAGTTGCATGCTGTATTCTTCATTACAGAAATGTGGATTTCGGAGATATACTGACACCAGAAATAAAGGCAAAGCATAATGGGAAGACAATATATGAGTTGGTTGGTAACATTGTACATGATGGTACACCTGAGAAAGGTACATACAGAGCTCATGTATTGCACACTCCAACACAGCAGTGGTAAGATGTGTTATACTCGTAGTTATTGAATTGGTAGTAAGAATGGGTAAATACTCTAGTTAAATCTTCAGTTTTTCTACTGTCTATCTATGCTATTGGACAAATACTGGTCTGTGTGAATAGTTCGAAGATAGCTATTTTTTTTGTAATTTTTTCATCATTGAACTATTATTATTATTATTGTTTGACATTATTGAGCTAGGCTGAACTAAAAACATTATTTTAAAACCATATATAAAAAATATTGAACCGATATATCGATACGTTTTTCTCGATATATCAAGTAGACTTTTTTTATGGAAATAGCCGCCAGACGAGCTGACGATCCACCTGATGGTAAGTGCTATCGCCGCCCATGGACATCAGCAACACCAAAGGTATCACTGATGCGTTGCCGGCCAAGAAAGAGAGAAGAAAAAGAAAGAAAGAACTGGCTCTCAAGCCCCCAGCCGGAACACGAGTCGTTTGGCGGCCAACTCATGCTCAAGGATGGTAGCTATCCAGGCGAACCCCATGGAGAAAGAATAATAGTATTAATTAACAATTAAAATCAATATTACCAATATAATCCCTCGAGGGGCCCTACCACCAGCGGGCCTGATTTAGTCGCCTCTTACGACACCCATCCGGCGTGGGATTGGGGTTAGTATTCTAAGCCGCCCTTATACGGCTTATTGATATTTTAACAAATATCGATACCTACATCGATATTTTTTTTCACTTCCGACATAGGGATGTCGGAAGCCCGAATCGCAAAAGCCCGCGCCGCTTTTGCTGGGCATTGTCCTAACTAAATAGACGCATAAAAACTCGTGTACCTTGTAAAACAGCGTGAGACTCCGTGAGAACTTTTTACTGGTCCCTCTGTGAATGTCATTGTTTTAATAATATGTTGTTAAAATATTGTGTTTCAGGTATGAAATGCAAGACCTTCACGTGACCAGCATATTGCCTCAAATGATCACACTCACGGAAGCATATATTCAAATATACGAATTAAAGCAGGACTGATAAGTTTAATAAAACAATTAACAATTTGTTTTCTTTTATTTATTGAATATACAAATTCCTGATATTATTTAATCCCATTCTAACAAATTATTTGTCACGGAATGACCATTATACTTAAGAAATTAACTATTATATTAAATGGACATTGTATAAATATGGGATAAGTTTATCTACTACAGACAAAATTATGTATAGTAATGATATCCAGTGTGTTATTTACTACGCATTCAATTCCAAGTTTGCCTTTACCTCCCGTACCAGCACCTCAAGCATTACCCTATTTATAATACGGATGCAACACTACCCGCGTATTTTTGTGGTCCCGTGTAGCGCGTGCGTTCTCGAGTTTGTTGTTGAATTTGATGTTATTTTAGTTAAATAATTTTTACGTTTGTTGTTTTGTCGCTACAATGACTAAAAGAGAAAATGTCTTACACAGTGGCGCTGGCAAACGTAATTTGTTAATACGTTACTGAAATTATTTGATTACTTTTTTATCTACAGTACCCTTAGCTGTCATCATAACGGTCGACGCGGGCAAACTTGAAGTGAACGCGTAGTAGAAAATCCACGAAAAACAGTTTAAAGATGTCATGAACACATTGAAAATAATATAAATCGAATTTTATTTGCAATATTATCAGATTCTTCTTCAGAATTTTTTCAGAAATTAATTTGTAACACAAAGGTTGTAGTTTAATTTACATATTGTATAACTTGTGAGCTGTAAATAAAACTATATAAACGTCATCAGTTTACTTTCCAAAATAGGATGAGTAACCTTCATACGAACTAAGCAAACATAATTTATTGGTAATTTTGAGTAGATAAAGCTTGCACATGATACATATAAATAATTATGAAAACATTGAATGGTTACATGTTTCCTTCTATTACAGAGCCTGGAATAATTTACAATGTATAGCATAAATAGACATCAATGCAGATTATAATCAGTAGTAAGGAATAAATATAGCTTAGAGCGATCTTACTGGATGCATACAAATAGGGTACTTTTCTTACAAAGTTCATATAAATACATGACTTAGTGGCTTTCACCCTTTTTGCCAGCAACACGTTTAAATTCACCCATATTTGTAGTTGAGATCGGTGAACCGTAGAAGGCAAGATGGTCGATCTGCGTAACTTCACCACCCGATTGGTTGTCTTTTATAAACAGTTGAATGTTTTGAACACTTTGGAATTTTACGAACTTGAGAGGAACTGGGTTGCCTTCCAAATCACTTGAAGTAAACCTGAAATAATGGGATTTTAATAAGTTCTCATAGAATATATGCAAATAAACATTGTTTGAAGTGTTTTACTCCTTTGACTTTATACACATGCAAATTACAGTAACACTTGAAACAAAGAGCAATAAAAAATACTGAAAAACCTATGAATAATGTTTTCGATTTCCATTTTGAATAAACGGCTCAGCTTTAGAACAGGGAATGTTGAAAAATTGGTTCAAATATTTTTTTTTCGGTAGATTATATTATTAAATGTCGATTACCAAAGTTTCACTTTACGGAAATTTATAGTTTAAGAGATATGAATTTTTAAAATATCAAATTATTCCGAATTATTTGCTTACATTTATGACTTAATATGTCAAAATGCAACAGCCATCTTGAATATCATGTCAATTCAAGGGGTTATCTGTCAATTAAGCTTCAATTTCTGACAGTAGCTGTCATAAATCGGCCATGACAGTCGTCAAATATGTCAAATAATCTCATCATTCATTCATTGTCTATACTCGCGTTTGAGAACATCATTGTCATCGCGCTTGAGAATTTTCGTTGAATACAACAACTATCATTAAAGTCAAATTATTTTGATTCCCAGACATCAGGTCACTAAAGCGAGGTCACTAAAGCTTGCCTCAGGAAAATCAACTGAACTCAAATCGAAAGAAGGATTGGTTAGGTTATGGTTGTCTGATTTTATTTAGGAGAAAAATAGGAACCCCGCAAAGCGGGGTTCCGTCGACATCTATGGCGAAGCCCCTTGCCGTGAAAAAACAACTGAACACAAATCGAAAGAAGGATAGGTTAGGTTATGGTTGTCTGATTTTATTTAGGAGAAAAATAGGAACCCCGCGAAGCGGGGTTCCGTCGACATCTATGGCGAAGCCCCTTGCCGTGAAAAAACAACTGAACACAAATCGAAAGAAGGATAGGTTAGGTTATGGTTGTCTGATTTTATTTAGGAGAAAAATAGGAACCCCGCGAAGCGGGGTTCCGTCGACATCTATGGCGAAGCCCCTTGCCGTGAAAAAACAACTGAAATCGAAAGAAGGATAAGTAACATATTTGTGACTGATACAAACAGTTTAATGTACCTTTTTGTCATTTCTGGCGTTTAATATTTTAGTACTGAGGTTAGAAAAGTTATTTTCCATTTTCTCGGAAATGGTGCATCGCTGAGAGTTGCGAGTGGTATCGTTGTAATCAGGAGCGAATCCTTTATAAACGTATGATTAATAAACAATGAAATAGCCAAGAAATAGCTTAATAAATTATCTTGATGTTTTTTTCAAAATTTTTTTTCTCGAAAACTGAAAGTTTCCGTAGATTGCGGTATTCAAAAATGTGTTGTACACCCCCCCTCCTCCCCCCAAAAAAAATTTCATCGAAATTGGCGTCATTCCCTGTTCTAAAGTGCTTCCGAATAAACAGAAGCTAATTACAAAGTCTGTTTCGTATTATACTAATTTAAAATAATAACAGAGTTATTTTATTTAACTTACTCCAAGTCTTGGATGGAAGCGTTTCCAGCAGCCTGGTCGAAGTCAAGTGTTCTTGGCTGATTAATGAACAACTTCACAAACTTTGGTCCCTTGTCACTTGGGGCTTTGATTTTTAGTGAATGCAGTTTTACAATCTGGAAGAAAAGCTATGCATGTAACACACATAATGCTTCAATGAAATCATGTTTACCCAATCAAAAATAAGTGTTAATCGAAAAGTCACAATGACAGTTTTCCGCTAAGGTAACTTTGATTAGGAATTACTAAATCTTAAGCAATAACCTACAATATGTCGTCTTTTAAAGTTATGTATCTTAGTAAATTTATTGCCACTTAGCTTGATTAAGCTGGCCATACACGGTCATGTATACTTGTCAAGTTTGTAGTTTAACTTGTTAAGCGGCATTCAGTTTGCATGAGATAGCTATATGGCCAGATAGCCATACCATGGCCATACACATCAAGTCTGCTGCAAATTTGACAAGTATACTTGATTGTTGGCTAGCATTAAAAAAAACATTTTGGGATATTGGTATTTTGCATGACATTATTAAGGTGTGTGAAGACTGCAATTTTGCTATGTTTGGTCTATTGTATTATTCAGTGTCATCATGAGATTAAACCTGAGCTGAAATCTTACTATGGTGTGAAGAAAAATAACATGGACTAAAAATTATTTTAGATGTGTTTCTGACAACTGTCTTATAGGCCAGCTATGCAACCAGTCATGAACATCTATGGTTAAACAATGTTTTATTTATGCAAATAACATTAAGATAAATTAATATCAGACACCAAGCTGATACATATTAAAATGTTTCATACAATTAAGACAATGAATAAAATAATGCATTTTTTATTTACCTGATTGAAGGAAATGTTGATGATGAGTTGTTCATCACAGTCACTGGCCAAGTAGCCACCACCGCTGGTGAGTGCGTGGGCTAGTGGGTGATCATCAGCCTCATTGAGACATTCACATTCATTCTTTGTGATGAATGTTACCAAGTCCAGCTGTGACAAGATATGTTTTTGATATGAATACTAGATATTTCAAATTTATTTATTTACTGCTATTTAATATTTATGTATATCAAATGATAGTAGACAGATTTTATATATTTACTATACAAGATGCAAGCAAACATCAAATTATGATGAGTGTATATTCCATTTTTTCGGTCGAGTCTAAAGTAGTAAACAAAATGACATCGTCTTTTTTTCTTTATTTGTAATTTAAAAATAAAGCTGACACAAAATGACAATAATTTAAAGACAACTAAACATTTAGTGCCAAAACTAAATTAAGTTCACCATTAATTATTTTTTTAACCAATTTAGATTAATATTTCCATAAAAAGTAGTGCTAAGTTTGTTTACCAAATTAGTCTCGTCAAAAAAAATGGAGTATACATATTATTATAACATGAGTCTACGTGGACAAGACCTTGTATTAATAAATGTGTATAAGGTTTGCAGCAAAAGAAACATACATGCTAAACTCAGTAAAGTCTAGATGTTTATCAACAAGAAAATATACTCACATGGCCTGCAACAGCAGAGTCTTCATCTGCTGTGTCTTCTGTACCATAGTACTGTCTTACTTTATTCTCTAAAGTGCTTGGATCGGCACCTTGTAGTCGGTCAATTCTAGTCTGGAAAAACCATTGTACATTAATTAAGTTGCTTTTGTTAGGATTACAATTTTATCAGCTGACACTTACATCAATTGAACTATTGTCTTTCAGTGGTGGAAATATGTAAGGCTAAACATACAAAGATTGTAAAATGTTGTTGAGTGTCGATTGTGATACTTACCCGATTTCTGTAGAAGATGAATGTAGGCATAGCACTGATGCCCTGAGCGCTGGCTGTTTCCGCACATCTATCTACATCCACTTTAAGAAACACCGCCCTGGGAAACTTTGCAGGCAGCTGCTCGAAGATTGGAGCTATACGTTGACACGGTGGACACCTAGAACACCAAAATTTCTATAATGTTATTTGAAACTTGGGACGATGACTTGAGAATTTGAACCACAAAAAGGTTATAGACATACCAAGTTGCCGTGAAGTCTACAACAACTAACTTCGTACCGGCATTGGCCATTTCAGATTGGAAATGTGCTTCATTTTCTATAACCGTTGCCAACCCCATATTTACTCTAAATTAGGATAGGAACAACAACAATTACACTAAACGATCAAAATATCAAAGTGATGATACTTCAAAATGGTGATTTGATTTGATTTGACTAAGTTTGACGACCACAGACTCTAGAGTCTAGCTAACTAAGTATAGACTATAGACTATAGACGGATAATACAGACTATATATTTTAGTGCACAGACGAGACTATAGTCAAATTCGACCAAATAAATATCTATGAATTCAACGAACAAACTTGACAAATAGAGTGTTGCTTTGCTTTGTTATGACCATAGATATAGAACTAACAAGATTAACCCATACTTTTGACAGAGCGAGATCGCCAGTTACAAAATCTACGTGAAAGACAGAGACAAAAATGTTATTTTTTGTCCCCGTCAGCGTGGCCGATTTTATTATACATTTATACATATATATTGTGTTTTGGCACCTATTTTTAAGTGCCAAACCAGTGTTGCCAGATCAGATTTTCAAAAATACTGTGCTGTCCATAATAAATACATTCCATAAATGTATGGACAATATTCTTTTAATTGACATTTTACTATCTTTAACCGATTGAAGAATAAAAAGCACTAAATGATAACCCAAGCTCATAACAATTTCTGAAATTAGCCGGAACAAACAAAGATAAACATACAAAAATTGTAAAACTAATTTTAATGGGATCTATTGTGTTAATAAATACCCCTGTGAAAGTTTTTCACAAATCTTCAATGTACACAAATTGATTAGTCACAGTCTTAGTACATGTATTGATTACAAGAAAATATATAATATAATTATATTAATTTATATTAGTGTGTTAATAAAATTTACATAAATTTTAGTACCCTTAATTTCTTTTTAGGTTGGTCCTACTAATATCATGAGTGACGTGATAATGTTGTACAAGAAGATCAAAATGTTCAAAGATGCATTGTTTGGTAAGCATATCTATAGTAGGGCCAAATTAAAATACAATATGTAGGTATTTGATAGCTGTATGGCAATGATGTTTGATAATTATTGACAAGCAAACATTATGAATATTTTTTTATAATTTCGACTACTACGGACTACAAGAACGTATTAGACCACAATTTTTTTTAAATTATTGTATGTTATTATTATTAAATGTTACGTTGATATTATGGTTGTTTTATTTCAAAATTATACTATTATCTAAAATCAAAAGTCGTACTTATTTGGCTTCAACCCATGAATGGCCCACTACTGAGCACGGGTCTCCTCTTGAGGAGGCCTAGACTACTCCACCACGCTGCTCCAATACAGATTTTTGGAGGAGTTAGTGGCTAATCCAAGTGTCGGAAGTCTTCATGCCGCCCGAAGGCTTCTGATATGGCTTAACGACTCTGAAAAATTTTTTCCACTAGTGATCACCCATACAACTACAGATCGCGCCTTTTTTATGGGGTTCAGGTTCAGACTCCCCGACAAATACATGGTTACATATACATACACTCCGAGTATGTAAATGGGGCGTAAAAGTACTAGTTCTGTGAAGAAAACTCTATGACTGTTCTTGCAATGGGAAATTTCATCAACCTGGTAACATTACAAAAACTCTTGCATAACTATTTAATATATGTATAGTATACTAGCGCTGTCTCATGTGAGGCCACGCCGTGGCAAAATCTTGTTAGTTCTATATCTATGGTTATGACCCATTGACTTAGGAATTATAAAGACTTGTTATAATGCCATATAGATACTTAGTTATGGAATACTTTAAAGAACGAAATAATAAACATAGTGGCGTCCCTTGTCTAACGTATGAAATAAAAACAATCCAACTCTATACGCAACATTTTCGCTATACTGTCAAATTTTTCATGACGTCAGAGGTGTGCCGTGTTCGCCATTTTGTTTTATCTCTTTACTACAGTGTAAATTGCATTGACTTATATTATAAGGACTTGTTATAATGTCATAATAGATACTTAGTTATGGAATAGTTTAAAGGACGAAATAATAAACATAGTGGCGTCCTTATGTAACGTAAGAAATAAAAACAATCCAACTCTATACGCAACAGATTCGCTCTACTTCAAATTTTTCATGACGTCAGACGTGTGCCGTGTACGCTATTTTGTTTTATCTCTTTACTACAGTATAAATTGTGACTTATTGCCAAGGTACTAAGGTACTAAGGTACTAACTACTAAAACCCACTTTGACAAAGGAATGTCAAAGTCACGTCAAATTGGACATTAGTAGGAACAAAACCGCCATGTTTCGTTGCGTAGGTATGCACGTTTTTTTCGTAGGTATAGCAGCTCCTGTATCTCAATGGTAAATTGTGACTTATTACCAAGGTATCTCAATGGTATAAATAACGCATTATGGATTCGACTCTATCTGTTGTCTATGTTCCGTGATAATACCCTACTTCAGTTATGAGTGTTGCCATATCATCAGCCCCCTAGGTCCCCTACTCCCCTAGGAAAGCAGATCAACGGCACCCCTCAAAGTGCTTTTGTCAATGCACTTAACATTAACTTAACACTTAACTTTTGTCATTTAACTTCGTACGCGTCTGTTTTCATCTCTTTTTGACTTTTTTGAAACTTGTAGAAACATTTTAATGGTTTTCGTATTAAGGTGGTACCTAGCTTTTCAGCCGGGTAAAATAGGTATCTTACAACTATATTGCATGAGTAACGGGAAATTTATCTCAACTATGCCACAGCCCACAGTAAATGAAGTCAAGTATGATAGGTTATACTTATTTGAAGTCGATAAGTAGGCCCGAGAAGTACCTAGGTAGGCCGATTAGGTATTTGGAACAAGTACTAGGTAGACGTCAATTAATGCTTTCCAAAAAAATGAGTGAACTTTGATCATCGAAATTAGATTTAAACAGATAAATAATACTTACAGTTTGAATCATGAAGAAATACTACTCATTGAAATTCGTATGACCAAAAAATGACGTGCATAAGTGTATCAGTGATACCTATATGAATAAAATATTTTGACTTTGACTTTGACTTTGTATGTATATTGCCTAATCTTAAGTTTTGTTTATTACTATAACTATTTTCAGAATAATAAGTAATAGAGATATTTACCAGGACAATCTTGATTTTCTGTCTGTTAAAAAATAAGTATTTCGTAGAAAGGTAGAGGCGAACCATTATGTCACTCGCCGCGGGTCACATCGCCGCAATTACTTACGTTAAGCTTTGCAAATACATGCTATTTCTCTGAATAAACTTTGATTAAAGAAAATATATTTGTGCTCACTGTTTTTGTTTGTTTGGCTGAGATGTATAATGGTATCTACCTATGCCATTTACACATTGTATCGTTGATGTCACATGGTAGGTAATTATGAAAACCAAGAACCGAAATGAAAAAATCTTGTATTTGAGCTGGCAAATTGGTTCACAGGGTCTGTTTTGGCCACCTTAATTATTGAAAAATACTTTATTGCACTTAATAAAATAAAGGTACAAGAGGCGGGCGTAATGCTAACACAACATCCAACCAACAGTGATAAAAACGTGACTACGTCACTGATGTCGAGGGATTTGATGAAATCCCTAGGGATCAAAATCTCGGTTTTTATCATTTCTCTTTTTTTTTATGGAAATAGCCGGCAAATGAGTTGATGATCGACCTGATCGATGCTGAACATCAGCAACACCAAAGGCATCACTGATGCGTTGCTGGCCAAGAAAGAGTGAAGAAAAAGAAAGAAAGAACTGGTTCTCAAGCCCCCAACCGGAACACGATGAGTTGTTTAGCGGCTGACTCATGCTCAAGGGTGGTAGCTATCTACTGGATATCCATGGAGATATAATAATACTTAGTAATATCACCAATGTAACTCCTCCGAGGGCCCTACCACCAGCGGGCCGGATTTTGTCGCCTCTAACGACACCCATTCGGCGTGGGATTGGGGTTAAGTATTCTAAGCCCGATACGGCACAAATTCTCTGCGATAAACCTATTTAAATGGCTGATGTTTTAATGGAAATACAGAACAACGTGTTTTGAGCCTAGAATGGGGGTTTTCCAATCCTATCATGCAACGCGTTGGCAATGCCTTTCAACAATCCATAATTGTCCCATTGCTGGGTTCAGGGTCTCCTCTCACAATGTGAGGGGTACAGGCCATAGTCTACCACGCTGGCCCAGTGCGGATTCGTAGACTTCACACACTTTTGAGAACTTTATGGAGAACTCTCCTGTTTGCAGGTTTCCTCACGATGTTTTCTTTCACCACTAACGCACATAATATATGTTTTATCAGAAAGCTAGTCCGTACTTTCTTCAGGATGGAGGCCAAAGAACGGACCCAACTAATGTATTTTCATCAGAAAGGACTTATCCAGATAAGCCAGTTCAAAACATGTCTTGTTCAAGTAATGTTGATAGGGTATCTAATGCGGGTCATCCGTTCCTTTTTTGGCCAGCATTGCATCAGGCATGCTTTTGATGTCTACGAACAACAGTGACCACATACAATCAGGTGGCTAGTCTGCTCGCTAATTGCCTATTTATATGAAAAAACAAAATAATACCCTTGCTAAAAGACTTAGGGAACCAGAAACAAACGTTTGCAAATGAAAACAGCAAGATGATTCATTTTAATTTACAAGTGGCCAGGGAGATATAAACGGGAAATCTAGTGGAAAAACAACAGTTCGCATCTGAATTCAGACCGCGCTTTACGGGGAAAATGATACCTGAAAATACTTATTATTAACTAGAACAATTTTGAATAAGTAGATACTACCGTACGTAATGTTATCCAAAGTATATTTCCTCGCAGTTTTTTGTTTCATGCTAGTCTTTAGTTTTAAAGATTTACAAAATATTCGAACGTCTGTTAAACGCCCAAAAATTGTGTCTTTACCGACAAAGTATGATTTAATCGAATATTTGGGAGCGTTGAATCGTATTATTGACTTCAGTGGTAAACACGACAGAGAACTTGACATTAACGTCTATTTCGGATTATTCTTGGTAAAAGGTGAGAAAAATTTATATAATATTATGAATGTGAGCTATCAAAACACTTTTTCTACAGGATACAATTAGGTATCTGGAGGATATAATGGATACCAATAGTCCAAGCAAACCTTCTCTGCTGTGATTGCATTTGAAAAAACCGAGAGGCGTTTGCGTTAGGCTTTCCTTACGAAGGTTGATAGGCTCCGTTCGAGCCTATATACCTAATCGAAAAGTACTCTTACCTTTAAAATCGTCTGTAGAGTAATAACGGGCTTTACTTTTTATCTCTTTCTATAACCATGAAGGTTTTTGCAAGTTTGGGTTACAGTATCGGAGAGCCAGAAATACCGTGGGTGCCGCTCCTGTTTTGGCAGAGAATGTATTGGCGATGCATTTGGTGCAACTGATGTGCATTGTGCATAGTGACCACTAACTATTAGGTGGTTTTTGAGCTTAAATGCCAGCTATTTACTGTAGAAAACTGGAATTCACGGATACATAATTTTTTTGAACATATTTTTTAGTCAATTTGAAGCGCACTTTACGAGAAACGCAGCGAGCTTTGCCGCAGAAATTGGAAACTTATGTAAAGGAAATAATACGAAATACCGAAAATGTCTTAGATATTTTCAAACAAAAACTTGAAAATGATTACGATCTGCGTAATAATAAATATAAAGCAAGTTAGTAGTTAATTATTTTATCATCGCAATCGCTTATATATTATTTAGTCTTTAACTATGGAATATTAAAATTAATCAAATAATTAAATATCTTATAAGGTGCTACATAATTACTACTTATGTAACTAAATATTAGTTTGGTTACAGATTACAAATAATAAGTGACGTTTTATTTTTAGTACTTTCGCTGTTTGCACACGCAAGGAGTTGGATTGAGCGTTTACCTCAGTTTCTTGCTACCCGTTTAAATGGAACTGAACAGTTTTTGGAGAAAGTTAATTGGAAGTGGATTATGTACAGAAAAAATGTCGATGACAGAAATATGTGGGTGCCAAATCCACACCAATCTGGTAATATTATATCTAGTTACCATTATAAATTTTGTTCGAAAACTTGAAAAGTAAATATATTTTTGTTTTCTCCAGAATACTTATCTTTCTGTTTTATTTTATTAATCCCCAGTAACCTCCGCTTCCACGTAGGCCTCTCCTAAATCATTACAATAGGTCTATCTAGAGTACTTGAGTCAGTTCAAGCACAAAATACATAATGTTGAAGCTAACTGAGCTCGCACTTCCGTCGGAAAATATCCCGCCATGTAATATTTGGCGATTCCTAATATTCCTATATCCTTTTATTGACCTATACATAGAATACACTCATTTTCGTCACTTTTTAATGTTTATTTTTTATTGGACACACGGCGTGTGCTACGACAAAAAAAATGTTGCATGAAAAAAATCGAAAATCGAAAATGTGCTTTATGTATTGTTTTAGTAGTCTTAGACCATCTCCGCATTTGTCTCTCAAATGAAACCATTTTGGGGCATATCGGTTAGATGGTTTCAAAGTCTATAAAGGACATCCGTACAAATATTTTTTGTGTTTTATATGTAGGTACATTGTATACTTATTGATTCTCCTGACATGACTTGCCTAACTTCATTTGAAATATACAAATACATAGTTAATTTAAACTGATTTCAGATTTATGTTTAGTCTCCTTGGCTTCAGCTGAAGTACAAGTTGGAATAACACGGCGATGTAGAGTGCACGAATCTTGTTATGAAATGGTAATAAATGGCACTGACTTTGGCTACGCCCTTGCTCATAGGTAGGGTGTCTAATGTCTATCCATTTAGTTATTTAAACTTAAGTGTACACATTGTTTGGACAAACTTTAATATTGATCGCATACGAATTTTAGTTAAATGTGTAACTGTTTTTTAGATTATTATTTTTGCAACAAGCTGCACTTGGCCGCGGATGCAATGTATTTTCGGAGAAGAAAGACAGGCAAATGAGACGAAGATTTTGTTCAGCAGCCTATGAGGAAGTCAAATATATCGCAAGACATGATTTTAAGATCGTGGATCTACTATTAGAACATGGTAAGAATGTGATGTTATCCTTACGTATTTCTATCGGGATGTGATACAAGAGTTAAAATAAAGTTAAATTAATACCATTATTACTATTATTTTTCCTCCATGGGGTTTGCCTGGATAGCTACCACCCTCGAGCATGAGTCAGCCGCCAAACGACTCATGGTGTTCCGGCTGGAGGCTTGAGAGCCGATTCTTTCTTTTTCTTCTCTCTTTTTTGGCCTGCAACGCATCAGTGATGCCTTTGGTGTTGCTGATGTCCATGGGCGACGATAACCACCTACCATCAGGTGGATCGTCAGCTCGTTTGCCGGCTATTTCCAAAAAAAAGAGTTTTTTTTTCCCACAATTCGGCGTTATTCAGCAGAGGGCACTAAGAGCAGTGGTTGGTCTGAACTCTAGAGTGAATGGTGTGAGGAACATAACGGACTTTTTCTTTTCAGTTTGCCTGTGCGCTTTAGAGGGTTACCCACAGTTTTTGAGGCATACCTGGTTGACCAAGATTTTGAGTTTTCAAACGCTACAAGGATGTTTTTCTCCATGTCTCCAATCAGCTTGCAAAGTCAAACAGTCTGGTGATTTTAGCTCAGGAGGATATTGTAATGGACATACCACGGCGGTCGCTGCTGGAACCCTCGCGATGGCATGTAGATTCATAATGCAGTTTTATTATTAGATAAAATATAATTGGGAATAACTATGGCTTAATTATACTTACATAGATCGCATTGTTATGCCACTATAAATATTTATTGTAAACTAAATAAGAGCTGAAGAGCTGTAGTAACTAACGCCACAACTCAGAGTCACTAACGGTTACTTTTATCGCTCTTTAGTAAAGATTCTGCGATACTAAGGAGCGATTTAAGTAACCATTAGTGACTCTGAGTTGGGGCGTAAGTAGGTAATGATCAGGTATACCTACTCCATATAATTATAGTAAAACTAAGTTATGTTGAAATAAAACCTGCTTTTGATGCGAACCTATGTAAGTTTGATTTTGAATCTTCTCTAGTAAGATAATTTTCCGTTCGCTGCTTGTAACTCAGCTAAACTAACCATACATCACGTGATCATCTCTTTAAGGAAGTTCACTTCACGTCCAAGCTTCCATTCATTAAAATCTTATTAAGTAAACGTGCCTTTGATGCGATTCCTTCCTGATTCGCCGCCTATTCTACGGTGAATGTGAAAACAAACAACATGTAGACCTCGCTTCATATACACTCCGGAGTCAATGTCGACCGGAACCAAGCATTGCATCATTATGCTTCCGGACTTGATATCCGAAAGCTGTTCGACCACCATTGAAACCTCTGTAGGACGTTTAGTCTAATGGAATATTAAGAAAATATCAATGACGACGGTTAACTACGAAGTACTTAATATTAAGTGAGGTTTTAAGGTCCTAAAAGAATTTAAATGTATTTAAGTAGTTTTTTTTTGTTTTAATGTGAAGAAAAGTTAAAGTAGCAGACATGCCACAATGAGTCTAATCGATTTTCATTGTCATTCAACGCATGGGACGTTATAACGTCCCTATAGGGGCATGGGAAGATTCAGAAGATGGACTTCTATTCATAAGTTGTTGAAAATTTTCATAATCTGGTATCTAATATTATAGGCAGGTACACTAACATTATAAGTAATAATTATTTAATACAAACTTTGCATGTACGGTGAAGGTATAATTATTACACCTACTCATAGTATGTAGGTGGGAGGGAGGTAGTATGTATGAAAGCAGGTCACCATCCAACTGTATTCAAATTAAATTAATAAATTAATAATTACCTTGTCTATTTAGTTATAATATTTGATTACACTTGAAAGTAAAGTCTCTAAATTATACAGAGACTGAAATAGAAGCTTTATTTGAATCTGTACTTCCGCTCTTAACCGGACACGACTTCCATACGAGGTTGCAATTGCGAATAATTTCTACAAATAAATCACTGCCACCAATGATAAAGACGAGCTAAGCAACTTGCTTATTTGGTGGTGGAATACGCAATTTGATAGGAGTAATGTGGCCAAATGGTAGGTACCTGTTTATACCTGCGATTACACGTCAAAAAAAAAAGATAGTTAACAAACGATGACCATGATAATCCAATTACCTATATTAATTTATACATATGGATTCCGGAACTCGTATAATTTTTTTTTATGTTTTTTTAATATAGGCAGGTAAATTTAACTCCTCAGCATTCTTTTTTCCCGCAGTGTCCAAAGTTACCAAATACCTAAATCCCATATTTGGTAACTTGCCGTCAGATTCGTCTGCTTGTCTACTACGTATAATTTCATAGTGAAAACTTAGTTATCTATGTGACTATGTGTAAAACGAAATTCTTTCAACGTCACCGTCTTTTCAATTGGTTTCTCCAAGGAAAACAAATGAAACAAAATGTTAGATACAATCAATTCTCTTCGATTTACATTCTCTTAAGTTTGAAGCTTTATTTAAACCCAATTAAAATGCTGGCCTAGCTAAACATAGCCTAATTTGTGTCATCAAATTAAAATTCGGCCCGAGTTCCCCTGGGACCATCCTATTCAATACATTGTCGACCGCGGTCCCGTTACTGTGAGTCATGCTCGTGAATTTTAATATTCCAATTACCAGTACTCTACTGTAAATGACCCCTTACCATTTCCGTGTAACAATACAATTGATATTGAATGATAAACCTCGTTTAGTTTGTCACGCGTTATATGAGAAACGAACTTAAGTAAATACTATCGCTTAATACTTAGCTTCAAAGACACCCAACCCTACCTAACCCTAATAGCCTTTTCTGATAGCCCACTCACTCACTCTGATAGCTTTTGGACTCCAAGTCAGTTTATTATAGCAATAATCGACCATTATGCCATGAACGTTAAAATTTCGGAGATCCAGTGCAAGGCATTATGTAAGAGGCCTGATTATAGTCGAATCACTAATTCACTGGACCAATTAGTCACTTTGTGAAATATATATCGCCTCTATTATATCTCCTGTGGTAATAGTAATAGTGACTTCTTGGTTTCTAAAAAATATCTTATATGTTTCAAGTCAGAACGTATTAATGATTCACATCAGCATCGATTTGTCACGACGCAATATGTTCTTCATCAAAAATGAATTACATTGAAAATGTCAAATTGGTGGATTAGTGATTCGAATAGAGGACCCTCAGGGGGTTAGAGCGCCCAAGAGTCGGAAGTTCTTATGAATCGTAGTTCTTTTCTCTAGATTTAATGATGATTGATTTTGGCTGATTTCGATAAAAATTAAAAATGCTCAGGCATCATTAGTGATCACCCATCCATTGATGATGATTCATTTGAATGATGAATCATTTTTGTGAAGAGTTTAAACATCAGGTATGATAAGAAAATGTTGTATAGAGTGTACATTTTAATCAAACTGAATTGTTGAGTTGAGTCACCTGTCATGAAGGAACTTATAAATAATTAAAAAATACAGCCTACGTATGAGAAGAATTTATTATATTTTATTACATGCAGCAAAATATGAACATAGTTTAATACGTCCTTTCTTGGAAATAATTCAGGATTTGTGCAGACTCTACAAGTACCTTCCTAAGCAACATCCTGAATTGTATGCTCCCAGAATGCATTGACGTTCGCACATAACTCTTTATGTTATGATTTACTTTTGATGTTCGTATTCTGTATGTGCGATGGGAAATTGTGTGTGTCCGGTAGACGATGCATTATTTAAACACGAGTACATTGACTTGTTGGATAGTATGAGAGGTTTAAAACTGATAAATATGTTAAAATTAGAAGAAAAAAGAACAGTGAAAATTTTTCGGGAAAAAATCTGACTCGCTTTAGAAATACCTAGAGGTGTGTTTACGAAAAATTAATTCTGAGATTATCCTTATGATGGCTCGCGTTGTCTACATTTATCATTCAACTGATGTTTTTTTTGGAAATTAATAATGTCGGAGGAGTGGGCTGTTCGGAAAATGATACGACAGTGGGCGTTTACATAATTTTAGACAGAAACTAATTAACACACCGGTTTTACCCTCATTACAAAAATACGCGATTACAACTGGTACATACGATTCTGAACAGATTATTATGTGACTCGAATAAGATAACCAATCACTAATGGAACGCGGTGAATTCGGATTTACACCATGGTACGGCAATTAGGATAACTAATAATTCACACGTTGCGTACCGTTCAGCCCGGAAGCTGTCCAAAAAGTGCCCGTTGGTGGCTGGCAAGTCAATTGCTCTTCTGGGTTATCCCGCTACCGCGTGTACTGAAAGGGCAGTAGATAATTTGCATAATGCTGCCATCTTCAACATCCGAATACACCCGAGCTTGTCCAGCTTGACATTCCATTTTATGATCTCCGATATATAAGATATATTAAGTAATAAATAGTGAATTCAAAAACGCAAAATAAACTATGAGTGGATCGCAGATTTCGGGTACCTTTTACGATTGAAAACGATGTGTAGACCATAGATTTAGGAATCAAAGTCAGAACTATTGCGAGGCAGCCAGGACAGGATGGGCAACACAGGAGCCGTCTGCATTACTCTCAGGCAGTTGCATCTACATCTACATACTACTTACATATATCTACATGCTACTTACTGACGCACTTAAAGTCACAACTGTTACTTAAATCGCTCCTTAGTACAGAATCGAACTAATAAGTGAATCTGAGTGCGGCAGTTTAACCTTTAAATTTTATTCAGACGGTAACTCATTTAAAAATAATCTTAATTTTTCCTTTGTATTCTTTCTTGACCCTTGACCCTCCACCCTGCTGTGTATACCTCATATTCTGCTACTTATTGCTTTTTATTACATTTATGATATACTCGTACTCGTATTGTTCTCAGTTTAAACCAAAGGTCGACTGGCAGATACCTAATGCTTATAGCACAGTCCACCAGCTTTAGTACTACTTAACTTTAAGGGTAGGTATACTAAAGTGTAAATAAAGAAAGGAATTCGTATAATTAAAGACTTCCGTCCAAATTTCAAGTATAATTTTATTATGGGAAATGGATGACATTTATGGTTTCGGTAACTATGTAATTTGCGGTCAGGAAGGCCGTCGTACCTAATTATATTGCTTAACATTAATGTTATGTAGTAGTCCTTGCTAAGTAGGTTAATATTATTTTGGATGTTCTAATCAACTTAATTGGGACAGATCTAGTATAAATGAACAAAAATAAATAAACGAAATCAGTTTCCAAGTGATTTCCTACCTCGTACGGAACTGTGCAACGAACTACCTATATACATACATCGTTACCACTTTGCTAACATCCTTCAAGAAGGTCCTTCAAGGAGTAGGTTCATTGTCATCTTGGTCGGCAAAGCTTTGATGACTTTCTGTAATTGGGAGGTGCAAATCTCTTCTAATCTATAGATACTTTTTCTTACGTACTGCTAAGGGCATAAAAAAGTACAATTTAGATTATAACACCCGATTATTAGTTCGTTATTTTACCGATTTTGCTTACTGACTTACCGATTATAAATAACTGCGTAATTTACTCATCTTGTTTTTATAAGTTCACTAATTTATTTTATTAAACACTGTATGGGAAATGAATAAAGTAAACTGCTTATTTCCGCCTGTGAACCTTCAAGACTTGGAAGTTGAAGTCGGCCCTTGGAGCGGAGTAATGAGATAATTAATAACTACTCGATTTATAGTACGAGTACATACAGCGGTCATCGTGTAGGCAATCTTCTTTTTTACCGATTTACTTGAGACTATTTGGAGGTTAAAATGGGCTTCAGTGGTTGGTTTATTTACTGGCTGGTTGGTTTATGAGCAACCTGAGACTTGAGGTCGCCAGGGTCTGTTCAGTCGTCCGTCATTTTTACCGGTGTTGTACGTTTAACATTGGTACGTATGCTTCGATACTTTAATTGCAAAGGATAAAAATTAAACGGCTTTATAATATTGGGTTACCGTCTCGTCTGTCGAATTATTTACACATGGATAAATACCCATACAGTTTGAATAGTTTTTATCTTGGCTTATTTTAATGAGTGTTTTTGGAGGTTTTTTTTAAATTCTGAAATGGAACATGCGAAAGAGACCCGAGCCCTGCAAGGGGACAGTTATAAGTTGTGATGATGATAGTCCAGTTGAAATTTTCAAATTTCAAACGGAACCCTTATAGATTCATCATGTCAATCCATCCATCTTACTTACACTAAGGTTAGGGTTAGCGTAAACATAAAAAATCTCATTATAACTATGGAAACCTACATAGCGCCTGGCTCGACAATAGCCGATTTTTAACCAACTTCAAAAAAAAAAAAGGAGGAGGTTATTAATTCGTCGCGTAAGTACATATATTTTTCTTTGTTATTACATATACTGCTCTGTTTATTACAATTTATTACATAACTGTTCAGCGATTACTCGAAGACAGTTCGACTGATTAGGGTATTGAATACGAAATGCTGATGCTTCAGGGTGGTCCCGTTGACGACAAAGTGAGGATCTGATGGTGGGTTCCGGAGATATAGAGTGGAATTTCTCAACGTTGAGTACCTATAATGAATAAGTAGGAAGTTCAGTTTTTCATTAAATTATAATTTTTTACGTTTTTAAGTCACTTGAAAGCGTGTCAATTTTATTTAAAAGTTTTTATCATTTTTTATTATGTAAATAACTAAGTCCTTTATTGATACGGTAATGTTTTTTTTATGATGGAGGTAATCTAGATCACTTAGGTCACTGTGTAATCCGCCTTCTTCGATATATCTAAGTGTGTTAACAGGTAGTGATGTCACGTTTCTTAGAGTATCTGTTATTTTACTCCACTGCATTTTATTTTATCGCCTTCCTTATTACATCTCAGTTTATAATCGGATTGTTCCGCGTTAGCCATTATTTTGAGAGGTCTGATTTAAAAAAGGTCAGTGACTAAAATAAAGGCGAAGGAAAAACTGGCGAAGATGCAACCGGTGAAAAACTGTATATTTCGGGACCTTAGTTAAAGTAGGTATTATATAGATTTGCTTATTCGTTTGTACAAGCAATAAAAATTTATATTTATTTCACTTACCAATGGATCGTTTGTATAGAAACATCTATAAGAATTTTATATCAGGTCCAACTGAATGAAAAATGGTCGCTCATAGAAAAAGGATTAACTATTACTAAACGATAAAACAGTATGAACCAAAATGTGTTCAAATATTTTATAGACTTTGAAATTTACATTTGATGTAATAATTAAAATACATAATACATTGAAATAAATCATTACATATATAAAAATATTTCAAAGCCGTAATAATTGGTTTTGTTCAGTTCCCGACAGGGCACAATACTTAATATTTAGGCACACTGTTCGTCAACTTAATATTCAAGATGTGTGATGGTGCAATGACTCCACACTGACACAGATTTCTTCGCGATGTCTAGACGTGCATTATTTTACCTGAGTTATTTATGACCCGTCGTATTCATGAAATATTTGGGGTATATACATAGATAGTAACTACTCTTAACATAGTAAGAAAATTAAGTTGATTCCTGTTTATAATCAGGTTGCTTAGGTACTCTATATCAGTCATTTGGTACATATTATAATCTAACATTTTAACATAAAATTAACCGACTTCAAATGAAGTAGGTACATTGTACTTTTGACATGGATGCCATTGTCAGATCTCGCTCAAATTTATGTGGGACTACGCGACAAGCACCAGCTTTCGATTAAAAAAAGAATCATCCAAATCGGTTCATCCAGTCCAAAGTTCTGAGGTAATAAACATAAATAAAATACAGTCGAATTGAGAACCTCCTCCTTTTTTTGAAGTCGGTTAATCATTATTAAATTCATATCATTCACCTGAGATTTTGACATACAACTATGCTAACATACACCATATGACTTAAACATAGATTATACGGTGGATGTAGCTATATAAAATGGGAGTCTGACAGATTTATAATAACAATCGTTTCTTGAAACAGCAACTGCTTTTGTAAGTACAGAGGTAGTTATATTCTTTTCAGTAAACAGTGAGACCTTACAGTGGATCTTCTTTAAAAAACTTATTATACAATTGTAATAATTGTACAAGTTTTGCGTAAAAAAATAATGGTATTCTCCTAGCTAAACCGTAAAAATCTAGCAATATATTAATTAATAATAAACAAAATTAATGGGGTCATAACATTTGCAAAGATCACGACATTCCAAAAGTGACTTCTAAATTTATTCATACAGCATGTAATGCTCTGATATCGTGACCGGCTAGTGGAGTCGGCTTCCGACTGGTCGCCAAGGTCGTCCACATCCCTGACTATCATTACCCTGCTTTATCAAGGTGTCTGCCGCATTATATCGTCGAATACCAGCCTATATTAGACATTCCTTAGAAAAGCCGCGTTTATGATTTAAGTACGACTCACAAATTAAACTCACAGTTTATTTCGCGGTGAGATCATTCTTACGGTATGTGTTAAGAATCACTTAAGCTATAATTTTATTAGTTTTCAGTACCTTTGAATTAAAGCATGTAGAGTCAAGCCTAGTAGAGTTATATTCATTGTTGATATTATAATTTTTTTAAAGTGAAACAAATGTTACACAAATTATTTTTGGTGGCTTTTATTACTTACTATTTATTCAACAATCCTTGCTTCACTTCAGGATTTTTAACATTAATACGGTGTTTATTCCAGTAAAAAAACTAAACCTAATAACACAATGTTAGAAAATTGAGTAGATAGGACAATTTACCATCATGCTGTCCTTTTGCTCGTTCATCAACTGCTAGTAACTATAACATTCAACATAAAAAACAACCTATAACTTAAGGACTACGCTACAACAGGCAGTACCTGAGATGCGAGGGGTCTTGGGTTCGATTTCCGTCCGGGAAGGATATAGCACAGATAAAATATGTTTGTCAGGTCCTCGGTGTTAGTGAAAGTTTATTTCACCTAAATTATCTATAGCAACAAATTATATAGCTAAAACAATACAACACTAGATGTAAGATAATAGGTGAAAAGGGTTCACGCTCAACATGATGGTCGCGGGAAAACCGTGGCCGCTGGTTTTCCGAGTTACCCTCAAGTTGTGCAGTTCAGTAGTGGTGTCTTATTTGTCTTTTCCATGCTACCCACACAAGGAATCCTAATACAGAGGTATGAGTACAAGCGTTCGTTTTATTTTTTTATAACAGATTTCACCTGTCGCAACATGTTCACAAATCACATATGACCTTAAGCGAGCAATGTGAAACGAATAATACATTAATAACGAAATCGAGCAGAGGAGTTCACAAGGGCACACAATCATTTAACTTACAGAAAGTGTCCGTGGGTGTCCAAATGCATTGTTCGACACAACAATGGTGGCATCTATGCAATGTCTACTTACAACCTCTATCATTATCAACCAACATGGGTATTAAACTTCATGCGAAATGCACCGTCGTTACTTTGGTATAAGGTCGGGAATGGTGTGCACGAATTCTTTGGTTGTAGAACTTAAGATCTGTACTGTTGGGTCGTAGCCGAAAATAATGTATGCGTGAGTTGCATCCAACTCATCAAGGATCTTTTAGTCATCGTTGTAAGGTAGTAGCGGCATAGTTATTATGAGAAGTTTTAAACATTCAGTCATTATGGTTTGTTGTTGTGGTTGTAACACAAACTTTAAATAACTTTTTAAGACGGCGTAGCTTAATTGGTTGAATGATCTCTACATGCCTGCCTGTCGAATGACGGAATCGCTGATTTTACTTACTTGCACAAAGGAACCCCGCGAAGTGGGGTAACGTTGACATCTATGACGTAGTTACGTTTTTATGACGTTACTAGATTGGATAGACCCTGCGAACCGAAGCTAGTTCAAAAATAAGATTTCAACACTATCCCGTCCCTTAGCGATTTCATCAAATTTAAGTTTTCAGATTTGCCCTTCGTTATGCATAGGTACCTACCTATAATATATAATTATGCTAAGCCTCTGAGTTTGTATATTTTTTAAACCACATTTAATATCAGAAACAGATGCATTTGTACTATAATGTTTCTACAGTTTTACTTAGGTTTTAAGTGGAAACCTTGCTTTCTTCACGGTCAGCAAGATAGAGATGCCGTCAGTTTTTTTAGTGACGGTGACCACTTAGATATCATTAGATGGTAGGTAAGTCTAGTGATTTCTTAGCTTTTGACATTAAAAATACTTAAAATGGAAGGCGGTCTTCTTTGTGACGAAATCATATAGAAATTGAATATGACAGATATCAAGATGACCTTTGATTTAGATTAGGTAATAATTTTTTAGACTCATTATATTCTTCGTAGGTATATTTATTTATTTATTTATTTATAACAAAATCCACAGCTTTTTTTACAATGTTATATAGACAAAACTAATTACATAGGTCTTTAAGCCAATTACGGATTTACATTTTTCTTATATTTCTTAATTTGTCACAAAGTAAACACCACATAAAACAAGAAAAGCTATGCGCTCACAATAATTATGCTTGTGTGTGTGTGTGTGTGTGTGTGTGTGTATGTGTGTATGTGTGTGTGTGTGTGTGTGTGTGTGTGTTTGTGTGTATGTATGTGTGAGTGTGCGTGTGTGCCTATGTCTGTGTGTTCATGTGTAAATAGTAAACATTAATTGTAATAAAAAGATAAATAACGATATTTATGCATATAATAGTGTTATTTATATAATTTTATTTTTTTAATTTAATTTTATTTAATTTATATACTCATCTAGTTCCATATATTAATGGTTATTAATAGACATCATATATTTAAATATATTTGTAAAGCTTATTAAATATGATGATTAATTATTTATAATGCTCACTTTTAAATTTTTAATGACATGTTATTACTAAATCGCTTTTGAAATCGACCATTAATTACCCACTACTCCTGGGAACACAACTGGAATGCCTAATTATTTATTAAATGCGACCGGCTTCAAAGATTTCGTAAACAAGTGAATTCTTCCACATCTTACAGCTTGGTGTCATAAGCCAACACATTTGAGTAGGTAGGTACTTATTCAAATCTTGTGTCATACAATAATTATGAAATCAATCAAACGAGTAGGTAAAGATTACTTTAATAATTCATAATTATCTAATTTGCCTTTGACACGTCTAGAATTGATTTACTTACAAATATAACAAGATAAAAGTTTTGTATGAAAATTGTCTAATACTCGCTCTATAACCCTATATATTTAATTCACACCAATTCCGAATGATCAGTCAAATACATTCATCATTCTGTCATTCAAAACAGTTGTTCGAAGTTACTGGACGAATCAAATAAACCCAAATTGTGTAACATTTCATGAGTAAAATGTGATAGAGGCACAATTGTGTTGGCTCAAGTGACTGCTGCGATAACGAAATAGCAATATTACGGGGGCGAAGCACTGTAATTATTTGAGTTACCACTTCATTACGAGCGTGCTGAACCTAAATACCAGGAAACGGAGTCATCATTTGTTGCCAACTTTGGTAGGAAGATTGGCAAAGAGAATGAAATAGCAAGTTAAGTGACATTTTTGTGGGTTTTGAAGAAGATGTGATAGAAAGGTATATTCGCTATACGAAATAGATCACATAGAACATAATATAGTGTCCCTGCAGGCTGCAGACACTTATGAGATTTCACAAACATATAATAAATTTTGCTGCAATAATAAGTTCGGCGGGAGTCGAACGGACCCTTGACTCAGCCTGCTGCTATCAACAGGGACATTACGACGAAGAAGAGTCTTAATTTATGTTTACCCGCCGATCAATCGATTAACTCCACAACATCTAAAATTCCTAACCCTGGATTAATCGATCAGTAAGTACTTATAACACAACTGCAGGCTCTGTCTAATAAACGATCATAAAAATATCAGCGCCAACGCTGACAATCTTAGGCGCTCCCTTTTGTTGTGTGAGTGACGCAACGCTTGCGCTGATGCGTTGCGTAAAAGTCTTTTTAGCATGCCGTCTGCGAAGCTTTCTCGCTGCGTCCAACG
The DNA here is from genome assembly GCA_963932265.1 of Thymelicus lineola. NCBI lineage: Eukaryota > Metazoa > Arthropoda > Insecta > Lepidoptera > Hesperiidae > Thymelicus > Thymelicus lineola. Next base: position 4,071,724 of record OZ010685.1, read on the forward strand.
TATTCGGAGAAGCACCCGAACGCATTTGTTCTTTACGTTGGACAACTCATGGGGCCGTGAAATCGACACAGTATCTTTGTCACACCTTTGTGACAAGAGGATGACGAATTGTAGCGACGTAACCGAGTTGTTTGATACCGTTTTCAGTAATTTTCCTTATTTTTGTGAATTGTTAGAATTGTAACGGTTTTGAGTATGTCACAGCACAAGGAGTAAGGATGTGATTGGATCTTGGTTAATATTTTTCTGATCTTGTGCTTTCTGAATGATAGACTTGTATCGCCAGTGGCAACGAGGATTCAAGGATAAACTTTGAAATGTAGGTAATATATAAATGTTAACTAGGACCGGCACTCAAACTCTGGAACCTTTAATCAATAGGACGTTATAACCTGACTGACATTGAGTCGATAAAATATTTTAAAAACAATAAATAAAATACACCTACTATCGGATTTAAATCTCGAGGAAGAGGCATGTTATCTTTTATGAAGCATTTTAACTTGAAGGATACGTGGGTAAGTAATGTTAACAGTATTTTATCGTTACAGCGTTCATCTTTTTCACGCCAATAAACAAATGTCCTCGAGACTGGAACATTCAGAAATTCCACGAAAATTGAACAAGAATATTCTCATTCAAAGATTCTTAGTATACAGCACAAAGTGTTGGTCATTGTGCCGGTTGCCGGTGAAGCTGTAAATCCTGAGACAGGGCGCATAATGCATGTGGGTCAACTCAGTATATAAATCAACGGCTGATCTCACATTAATAAGGAATTTTTGATGAAACCCTTTACGGGATCTATGCGTCTCTCCATAAGACTGCCAGAGTAGTTCCTTCTTACTAGATATTTTCCTTTACCCTCTGCTCTCCTAATTTGTTGATGAGAGAAAAGTTGAAATAAGGGTATATCAGGTACACATACATACACATACATACATACCTGTCTCATCCTTTAATTCCTTAATTATTCCAATGCTTTGATGTAATTTTTTTACATCAGAAGCTGGGGATGTTGGTTTGTGCTCAAGGATAGTTGGGGCCTTTAAAAGTTCTACTTGTAACCTGACCTATAAATATTGGCTAATAATAATAATGAATTATCTAAACCTATGTATTTCACTGTGGCAATGGTTACCTAGGTACTTAAGCAATGAAAGAAATTATCCTCAATTATTATAAGTTAAGCCAAAATGTTTATCATTACCCGTTGTCGTGGGTGGTTAGGAATAAATTCCCATTTTTATTACTAACACTAAAAGTACGAGCTTTAATTATTATTTATTATTATAATATTCTGTGATTATATAATATAAAAATAAACGATAATAGTATCGTGTTTTAAGATTGTTACAAGTGTCGAAATGTGTCTACATAGATGTCTGTGAGCAATTTTGAGAGATTGAGAGTTTAGGTCGTTAGTATCTGTATATTACCTAGTTCATTGGTTTAGGTACTTAACGTCTGTTGACGTGGGTACTAAATACTAACGTTACATGGCGTGGGTTATGTAAGGCGATGTTGAGTTACGAGGACACTGCACACTGTAGTGTGTCGCGGTCGCTGACCTCTCGCATTTTGGCGATTTCAATAAGGAACTTTAGAATTCACGATTTTGTTCTACTTTTTCGTACTGTCTAATTGTTTGGTTAAATTGGTTGCAGATTTTCAATCCTAATTATCATTTTATGTCATTTTGTTATTTGTCGTTAATTAAATAAAGATTAAAATTCTCGGCAAATTAAATTGGCACAGTCCTTATTTCAGAGGAATATGTGACATATGAATCAAAATGCTTTTTTTAGGAAGCCCAATATTACCATAATTATACGAAAGTATCATATGAAGCCGCAAACCCGAAAGTGTGGCTCGGGGGCGGAAGCCCTCCGCTAAGGAAAAATCTACACAATCCATAGAGAAGAAAAGTTGGATTATTTTTTCACGCCGAAAAAGGAACCCTTCCATGAGGGGTTCCGTCAACATCTGTGGCTCAGTAACACATCAGGTCAGACCTTGGGAGCTTCGAGTTCTGAGTATACGGCTATTAATGAAGCATGCAAAAATAAAAACAGTAAAATATGACCTCCTTTTCAACATTTGATTGCTGAAAATTTTACCTAACTATAATATCTTATATTATTATATTAACCGGATCTTGCTTAAGAATTACATGTGAGATGTCTTGACTATATACAAACAATTGAAACAATCGTGAAGTACTCGATAAGTGGATAATATCGTGAGTTATAAGAACACTTTCACGATCACTTTCGTGGTGTCTCCGTGGGCGAGATGCTATCGTATTAAGCGTCGTGTTGAATACATCACCGATTTGCCATCTATTTGGAATCCCAATACCCACGTTATTGTGTAATGATACTTATTGGTTCCAATCGCAGTAGAATTACAAGTAGATTTTTCTAGAAATATTTTGTGAAAATTCGAGGAATGGTAGGTTCATTGCCATCTTTGCTGTTTCGTGTGAAGAAAATTCAGTATAGTTTCTTGGATAAAAGTGAGGACATGTAAGATTTTAATAGACTCTTAAACATCGGATAGGGCAACAGAGTAAGGTGGGGTAAAATAAGACTTAAGTAATATTACATTTGCAGTTGTAACTATATTTGCCTTAAAATGTTTCGAGTGTGACATATACATAGGATTTCCGATAGGAAGCGAGGGTGGTTTGGTTACTAGTCGAATTTATGACTGTTTTACAAAGAAACTTGTATGAGAGGCTTTAACACCCACCGTGCTAGCTAAGTGAGACTAGCAAACTTCCCCCATCAAAGAAAACTATAGAGATATCCGAAGAAGTAAGGAAAGGTATGTTCTGAAGACAAAGATGTCTCAAATTCTGCTCCCAGTTTCAACGGTTAAGACATTACGACGTCGCTTCAACTGGTATAGGTAGAACAGAACTATTCTATACAAGTTGCATAGTATAGGTCTACCAATACAAGTTGAAGCAGCGACGTTCATGATAGCAATTCATGCTGAGGACATTCGAAGCTCTCTACGGATGTCACAATCGATATTTTCATCGCCCTAGCTTCGGATGCATACTTATCACCTGTTCGCAACATACCGGGCACTTCCACGATGACACAAGATGGATTGTTCGTGACAGGTCCTACACGGTACAATGTTAAATTCCTATCTCGTGCTGTTTCATAAGGTTTATTTCACTAGAAATAAATGTTGAAAAACAACAGAATCAGAGTTATTTAGTATTCATTGCGTTTACCGGGTGAATGTACAAGTATCTTATCGACGAATGATCTCATCTAGGTGAATGGAACTATTATTGCACATATTAATTGGACGTGACTATTTTTTGTAATTTCTTTTATTGATCGTTAATTATTCTGTAAGTTATTGTTAGATTTTTGTATAATTTTTAAAAGAAGGTAAATATTTAATGACGACTGCCGCTAATGTCATGTCATCATAACATTTTATTACAAATCGTCATTTATTACGCATTTTCCTATATTAATGATTAAAAATTTAGTACACCACATTTGGCAATATTGATTTCCCTAATGTTTATTAAATTGTTTAATGGGATATAATATTTAGTAAGCCTTAAATGGCTTTTGATCAAGTTTTGTCATTAACGCTAGTTCGCTGTCTCGCCGCTCCGTTGCGTTTAGCCTGAGCATGCTCGATATGCCACCGATTAGCTAACTGGGCCAGCGTGACCCACGACATGAATGTCAAGCGACGCCAAAATCTATGATTTTAATGCCAATGCGAATTGTTTACCTTTTTAATTTACATCTTTCTCGCTCGTTTACTCATGATATTTTTATTGCAGTAATAGCATTTTCTATGTTAATTATCAAATATTTTACTAAATATCGATATATTAATTACAAACGTAAGCTAGGATCCATGCACGGTTTAAATATTTTATGACTTTTACATATGTATAAGAGTTAGTTTCAACACTTCTAGCTCTACCTCAGTATCGGAGAATGAGCTAGGCTTGTCCTCTTATCTTCAACACATCGATGAAACTCTTCTATGAACGATGAACGGAGTGTAACGATCAGGTGGAGCGTCTTGTGTAAAGATAACTTAAGAGTTATTTACATAAAAATACAAACATATGTTTTTTATTCTCATTTCTATTCAATACTGAAATCCCCACCGAAAGGTCTCTACTAAATAAATAATAAATAAATAAACACTTACACACTCATATCCCCGCAGTAGGTTTTTACCTGTGTTGCGGGTGGCTTGGACAACACACATAACACATCACAATTACACCCATGACCCGAGTACAAATATTTATCTGTCACCTAAATATCTGCCCCGGCCGGGAAGCGAACCCGAGACCTCTCTGTTTGCAGGTAGGATCATTACCAACTAGGCCACAGGGTCGTCAAGTGGTACTAAGTTAATACTTGACTACAATCCCACCTGATGGTAAGTGGCGATGAAGTCATTGGTGGTAAAACGCATTAACTTAGTAATAGCCTATTCACTCTTGATTTACAGATTTTTTCCTAAAAATCCTACTGGGCTTTATATTACTGCTGAAGATTTACATATTTTAAATCTTCCCCAGTTAAATAAACTAGCCGGGACTTCTTGGCTAGCGGGGCTTTAAGAACTAAACCCTCAATATAACTAAAGTCGGTATCGAGAAATCTATACTAATATTATAAAGAGGAAAGATTTGATTGTTTGTTTGCATTGTATTGGCTCCGAAATTACTGAACCGATTTGAATATTTCTTTCACTGTTGGGAAGCTACACTATCGCCGGGTGGCATAGGCTATATTATATTATGAAAAAAATTAGGGATCCTTAATAAAACTCCAATAATGTAACCTAAGGTGTAAAAAATAAAGAAAACCGAAGCAAAGCGAGGGCGGTTACTCGTCCTTTATAAAAATCGAGTCCAATCAAACAATACACGGTACCGTTAAGGTCAAGTGCAGCTGGGACCAGCGGTCGGTATTGTAAGGCGGCGCACACGCCACTTCCGTTACACTTGTACCTATATTATACTTATAAAAAAACTTACTTTGTCTGTTCATTTATTTTGAAGATCATCCATACTTTATGTATAGTCCATTTTTTTAAACGAGTCTTACAGTGTCTTTTTTATAGTAATTTGTAATTTAGTCAGTCACAAAATAAAAGTCACAGTTTAAAGATTAATAATAAATTAAATCCAAAAACTAATTTTCTGTGTACTATTTATTATTTTTTTAATTAAAATTAATTCTTCATTAAAAAGCAGTGCTAAGATTGTTTACCAAATACATCTCGTTTCAAAAAAGTATACTAAAGTTGCATTAATTCCAAAGTGTGAAATATTAGTGTAATTTGTACCTATCACTATCTATTCACTTCAATCTATTTCACAATTGTTAAATTTTGCACACATAAGGTTAGTTCAAGATCTAAAGTCTACAGTCTGCTCGTAAATAAATATAAAAGTCTACATAGCTTATCAAATGTTCATATTTATGGAAACATATGTATTATCTATCACGGTAAGGACATAGATATCATTACCGTGTATCTAATGTATCTATGTTCAATAGGCTAGTTGACAAAATTTGGAAATTAGTTTAAAACTATAGCTTAGCATCTATTTCACCCCAAAAATATATTATTCTAAGAAAAATAAGTCTTTTACATTAGTATTTTGAGTTTTTAGAAATGAACTTGAAATTGACCGCGAAAAAGGCCAAGACTGTCATGGCGTTTTGAATGACGTCACACCTCGCGAAACAGCCGTGTTTGTGTATGACAGTCAATTGTGTTTTTTAATAAATAATGAATTCCTCGTATTATAAATACTGTATAGTGCCCCAATGTAAAAGTACAACGATAAAAACGCCAAACAAATTATTCATATACGTTCCAAACAATAAACAAATACGTAGAAAGTGGTTAAATATGGCAAGGAGGCAAGATGCTCTTACTTTATCAACTGATTCCACAATTTATTTCTGTGAAGATCATTTTGATGTAAGTAATAAACACAACTTGATGTATCTATTTATAAATGTATAGTAAAAGAAATGAATTTTGCAAAATCTACTATAATATACCACACATAACCTATAAAATGTTATGACTTGAGTAGGGTTTTATGATTTATTTGAGTTAAAATATTATTTTCGTTTTATAAAATGTAATAATTCATACTATTCTTATTTTTTTAGTTGCCAAACGATATGATTAATTATACAGAGTATCATATTATGGGTAAAGTTTCTCGAGTCCGCATGAAACCGATGAACAAAAGTCGGTGTTTATTGCAAAAAATTTGCCAAGCATAACGGCGTCAATTTTGGGCAAATTACTGCTGTTTGCTTTGTTAAATCCTGATTCCATAGCAAATTATATCTGTCTTTCAAGATTAAACTAAAAACGAACTGTATTAATTTAACGAGAATTGCTGAAAACTCCAAATAACCTGTTCATTTTATACGAAAATGACAGCTACAACGTAGTGTTTCGCGAGGTGTGACGTCACGCTTCCATGCGCTTCACTGATTGATGTTTAATGTCACGTGATTAAACGCCTCAATTTGTCGATTTTATTTTCCAAAAATATTATTAATCTTTTATTATTTTAATAGAAAAGCTGCATTTTTGTTTACTAATTATCATGGTTAATCATTAGAAACTCTAAGCCATTCGATTTATTCTTAGTGGAAACAAGCCTATTGTTCATACGTTTATCTCTATGCAATCAAATATTCGTGTATATCTTATTGAATGTAACCGAATGTTCATGTCCATCTAATCAAATGTACAAGCGCGAACATACGGCAGTGTCACTCTGAAAAACCTTGAAATTTTTTCCAAGTACCGTCGAGTGAAAAAGCTGTTAAGCTAAACTATGACATTTTTACCCAGTGGAACGGACAAGTGGGGCGCGCTTTGTGTGCCGCCATAACACGGACACGCCTGGTAAGGAGTGCCACAATAGACCACATATAACTTAATGTGAATGTAGGTAACGCGTAGTGGGCTTATGGGGTACTGAGGCAAGCGCCGCGGATAGGAATTTATATATTTGTTAATTGAAATTGATCAGAAGTAGATAGAGGGTTGGCATCAACGAAGCATTGCCGGCCAAGACACAAAAGAGATTAAAGAAAAAAAAATCTTTCAGAGCCAGTCCTCTGAATTGACAAGTCGTTTGGTAAGAGGATGGGAGCTAGGATAATCCATAGTAACGAATCATACACAATTCGTAAGTTACTTTATAGATGCACTTAGAAATTTTTCTCCAGTCGTGTCTCATTACGTAGGATCTGGATTGTCTTGCTGAGATATTATGGATTAACTATCTCTAATCTCTGATCTTTGGCAATTAACGGCTTTGGTATCTCTTGTTTATTGTTTATTCTCCTTGTCCTCCTTTTTTTCTGTCACTATATTATCGTTATGCAGTCTTTTTGTAATATGTCCAAAGTATTTGAGAAAGCGATGCAGACAGATCCTGGAAAGTCATGGGAAACGGTCGAGCACGAGTTCTTTGAGAACCCATAAAATGGTTCTAAGCTGAATGTCTTCTTTCTTTCTTTTTATTCTCTCTTTCTTAGCCGACAAACCCTTATACTCGTATCGGGTGGACCGTCAGATCGTATTCCGACTGTTTCCATAAAAAATGTCTAGGTATTCTGGATTGTTACGAGACAAGTCCTCCTATTTGATCTCGGTATATCATAAATCACACTTTGAAAGACCTTGATTCTTAGTACGTGTGAAGCATAAATATTTAAAACCCGTTTGAAATTTCACAAAGGTGTCACGATGATTCGATTCAGTGTGTGTTGCCAAAAGCCGTTAGTTAATGTAAAATATTTCGATGGCATTTAATGAGTTGCGAAGCATTTGAGTCTGGTTTATTAATGGCCAATTTATGGACACCTTCGACATTTTCTATTAAGCTGTTAAAGGAAAGGAATCTAATTTTAACATGTTCTGTTTAATAATACTTAAACTAATGGCATAGTTATTAGATACCTGAAGATACCTAGTGTGTTCCACTATGTATATAAATGGAAAAGTGGAAAATCGACTTTATCAATGGACCGAATGTGCCTAATACGTATATATTGTTTTAGAGGTCTCAAACCACTTTCGGATTATTGCCTTTCAGATGAATCTATTTTGAGGCATATCGGTTGGATGGTTTCAGAGTCTTTAAACGACATCCTTACAAACATTTTTTTGTGTTTTACATATATTATGTAGATTTTATTATGGTTATTGTTTTTTTTGTTAAAATTATATAAATTTGATACCTACTTGAATGTTTTCCTGGTTCTTCTTATGAATATTAATTTTATATATAAAATTTTTGGTGCCTCTAATCTTGTCCTTGACCGATTGCCGATTATAATTATTTTACATAATGTATTATTTACACGACTGTTATATAACAAGTCCAAGTAGTAGAATATAACAAGTAACCTGTCCTACTTCCTATTATAAACTAGCTGAGCCCACTTCGCTGGGCGTCAAACATTTTTACTTGTGATGTGACGAAGGAAAATATATTATTAATCAGAATCAAAAATAGCTTATGTTACTCAAGAATAACGTAGTTTTCTATTGGTGAAAGAATTTTTGAAATCGGACCAATAGTTTTTGGGTTTATTCGTTACAAACATACAAAAATACAAATCTTTCCTCTTTATAATATTTTTGAAATCGGACAATAGTTTTTGGGTCTATTCGTTACAAATATACAAAAATACAAATCTTTCCTCTTTATAATATTAAGTATATATCGCTCACCTAGTAATATAATGGCACATCTGCAAAAAATGCGAAATTGAGTTTATATGGTATACGTGTTTAAAAGTACCTAATCTACATACTAGTAAATATGTATTGATATCTATACTAGTAACCAAACCCATACAATCTGTAAAAAACTTAAACAGAACCCTTAAATAAATTTTAAACATTTTTATAAAATTTTTGAAATTTGTTTCTTTAAAATATGATAAACGTAGATGTGCCGTTGTATTACTGGGTGAAATATATTATATATTATTATCTATTATTATATATTATTATATTATATATTATTTATGGGTGATTATATATGAAAGTTTGTATGAATGTTTTCTACTCTTTCGCACAAAAAGTACTGAAATAATTTTCATGAAATTTACAGGTGATCCATGATTTGGAATAAGTCAAAGGGTACTTACGAGTATTACCCGAAAAACGCGAATTAACAATATTTCCATGGTATTCAGTGTGAATACAATCCTGACTTGTTTGGTTGATACACGTAACATTTTGAAATAATGACTCAGATTTTCAAAGTGGTCTTATAAGAAAGATAAGAGTATGAACAGGATTGAGGATAATAAGAAATAATTTATAAAAACATTTTGATATAGCCGCTCTGACTCACAATATTTGTACAGAGTGATTCATGAGTTTATGTGACTTATAATTCACATGCTTTTTACTTATTACTATTGTTCACTTAATGCCAAGGACGGATATTAGTAACTGCATTCGAATTGCGTGAAATCACAGATGAAATAATAATCCATAATTATAATATGTGAAACTCATGTTTCTCAATAACTGTCGCTGTTCAATATAGTGCATCGGATATAACATATGTATTCAACGTGTCAAATTTTAATACACTTAAAAAATCAGATAGGGAAAAATATGGGAATAACTCAACTTTTCAGATAAGAGTGTTTCTATTTCTGATTTTTTCAGTTTATTGACATGTCTTCACATTGATCCGACAAACAATATATCTTCAAGTAGATCAACTTTGTTGAAAAGTGACTTTTTAAATTATGTTAAAATAATATTCCTCGTAAAAAGTAGTGATAGCGAGATAGCGATAGACGGCGCAAGATATTATAATAGTGCCTAGTAAAAAATAGAAAATCCTATGCAGATTATGTAAACTCATAGCCTAGAAACTATGAAGATAATATTATCGAAATATGTAGTTCAGATTTATATTATGGCATTGCGATAATATGGTAGGACGATGCTTGTATTACCTTTTTTCATACATAAAATACAATACAATATTCTTTATTGCACACCACATAAAGTATTACATAAGTAAAATGCATAATATATTTATAATTGTGGTAACAAAAGGCGGTCTTATCGCTCAGGTAGAGATCTCTTCCAGACAACTTTTCGGTATACTATACTATAACTATATTATAATAGTATAAATTTAAAAATTAAATAAAAACCCGCCTGCTATACAAAAAGCTTTCATGATTTTATCTTTTTGAAATCCTTATGGTGAGTTCTTTAATTTGATACCCTTGTTGTATTATTCGATTTATTTTTATTTTTGGATACTTCAAAGCCTTCAAACAATGGCATCTCACAGCCACCGTATTTGTTTTTGAATTCTTTATTTCACTTATCTAGGAACACTTGGGTTATGAAGACGAATCGAACGATATCTTAATTATTATATATCTTACATCTGTTCACCATTACATACATACAAAATGCGCGCGAAAAACATAACTCTTCCTGACAGTCGGGTAATTATAGGTGATAAAAATATCTTAAATTTTTTCTATAAATACCCGACTAACGAACAGACGAGAAGCCACCTGACGGTAAGTGGCCGTCATCAACATCAAATCATGATGTTTATAAAAATAAATGTATGTATCTATCCAAAAAATAAAATCATGGTACTCAATTATGTTTTAGGCATAACAATTCTAAACTTCTTCATGAACACAAAATAAAAATCATTATCATAATAATTGTATTTGTATTATATAATAAATTATGGCAAATAAATAAATGTCTTACATTATGGCATTTGGTAATAAGATACATTCTCATTTTGATTCTCCGAATCATTTTAAGAATACCCGTTAATTACTTATGGCCGCACTCAGTCACTTAATCGCTCCTAAGTACAGGATCACAATACAAATTTTGTACTTAGAAACGACTTAAGTAAGTGACAACGAGTGCGGTCGTTAGTATGCTATATCAACTACCAAAATAATTATCAAAATCCCTAAAATACTTTAAAATTTTCTTAAAAACATATTTTGGTGCATCAACACCCCACACATGATTATTGTGGCTCCAAAAGCGATCAGGGACTATATATTTTTCGACAACATTTGGTAGCTTTACACTTAACTCATCAATATCTTTAATTGTTGAAATCCAATCATTCTCTCCACAAAATAGTACTATCGGAGAAGTAATCTGAGAAACATTATATTCTGGTGGTCGAACTGACCCGTATTTCTTCATATTTCCCATTAAACCTTCATCATAACGTTGGAACTTTTGTGATATGATCAGTTGCCCAAAATGGGCTAAAGTTTTGGCAGATACACCTACGGGAAGATGACCAAATGCTATTGTAAGAGTTCTTGGTGCTATAGTGTCTTGTTTGTATCCTGTTGAAATATATAAAAGGGATCCACAAAGTTCCGGTATGAATTGGCAGAGTTTTTCCAATACCTGATGTTCAATATGGTTGACGGCCGCTATTTCTTGAAGTCCAATCGAATCTAACACAAACTTTATGATGTAACTTCCCTGTGCTACTGTTTTTACTAGATCGGTTATATGTTTCATGATCGCAACAGGAGCAAGTAGAATTCCCAACTGGATCTTCTTATTATAATTCGGCTGAGAGGAGGTCATCACAAGAAAGTCTGTGGTACCTTGTGAATGGCCGATGTAGTAAACTTTAGAGCTCTTTGTCACATTTAAAACGTAGTCGATTATTGCCGTAATATCGAAGTTTCCGATTTCCTCGAATGAGTAATTCCAAAAACTGAAGTCTTCATTGGGATTAAGTTCGACGTGCTTCCTTGAATATCTGTTCCCTCTATTATTTGCTGCCCACACATCGTAACAGTTATTGGATAGAATGTATCCTAGTCCAGTTTTAGGTCCTGATAGGATCCAACCATCCGAGCTGTCGAATATACCGTGCATTAAAATTACGGGAAACCGTTTCGCTTCGTTACACTTTGGTAAAATTCTAAAGACGGTTAAAAGGTATCCGTCTCTAGTTTTGACAGTGTGTTCTTCAGATGCATATTTGTATTTTGAAGCTAGTTCAGTAAAGTTTAAATATGAGTCTTCGATATAGCCAAGGGCTTGTTTGAACGATCGGTCTTCAGGTACTGAATATGTTAGGAGTGTTCCTGGATTATCTCCTAAGACTTCGGTGATTTTCTCCACGTATATTAGAATTAATAGCACTTTTAGCATAATTTGTTTTTAACACTGATACTTAATTGCTATCGTGATTGTGTTTTAATACGAAATGTATTCACTGTTAACTGACGTTCAACTTTATAACATTTCAATGACCTTAAGAATAAGATCTTGAATTTACAGGAAGTAATTAATTAGGCTGTTGATAAACGTAATATTGTTTGTAATTTTAAAATCACAAAGAAATAAGTGATTCTTTACGTGGAACGTAGTTAAACGTTCAAAATAAAAATACTAAGGATTGAACGACTGAATGATATCAGCTTAATAACAAGACTATTGAATATCAGTTCAATATCAACTTTTAACTATTACTTCTTCAAAGTTTTTATTAATTTATTATTGTATTGTAAATAACATCTCAATAAAGGCATATTTTATTTATGATTAATGATTCAATGTCTATGAAATCACTTCCTAGTAAATGACGTAAGTAAATATTCCAGGTTTAGGGAAATAATTTGTTGCTACTAACATTACTATAATATGCATTTATTAATCGATTTTAGTGATATATTTGAAACTAAATATCCAAATGTGGAACATGAAAATATTAGGTGGCAAAAAGGTAACGTTAATATGATTGTCAATAAAGTTATTTAAATTTTCCAAAAAATATATTCTACGTGGAAATACCGCTGCGCAAACAACACGAAACATTAACGACGTGTACGAGCCTAACACTGCTTGCATATACATGGTTCATTCATAGATCTAGGTGTATGTATTCATTATTGGTTAAATCGTTTAAATCTGGAAGTTTTGAGTTGAAGAACAAACCTTGCGATCGGCCGGTAAAAAATTAATAGAATGCGATAATGGAAGCGGATCCTACTCATTCTACGGCTGAGTTTGCTGCGGGTTTTGGAGTTAGTGTCAAAATAACATTGAATCACTTGCGTCAAATCGGAAAGCTAGACAAGTGGGTGCCACAGGAACTAAGCGACCAAAAGTAAACTTGTGCGTCGAAGCATGCATGTTACTATCGAATTGGCATAGAAACGAGGAAATTCTAAATAAAATTGTTATCTACGACGAAAAGTGGATCTTATACGACAACCGTAAGCGAGACGTGCGACGAACTCTCAGTGGGTGGACCCGGGTACAACACTTAATCAGTGCGCTAGAAAAAGATTATTCATAGGAAGATGATGATGACTGTCTGGTGGACCAGTGCCGGACTTGTACATCACAGCTTCTTACCGAATGGCACAACAGTGACGTCAGATGTCTATTCCTAAGAACTGTAAATAATGATGGAGAATCTCGCAATTCAATAACCAAGACTGGTCAATCGCGCTTCCCCATTACTTCTGCACGACAATGCATGAGCTCACACATCACGACAGATCATCGCAAAGCTACAAGAGTTGCAGCTGGAAGCTCTCCGTCACCCACCTTACTCACCGGACCTTGCTCCAACAGATTTCTATTTTTTTTTTTCTAAATTTAGACAATTTTTTAAATGAGAAAAAGTTCAACACCCGAGAGGCAATACAAAACGTTTTCGCTGTCTTCATCGCCTCCCGTCCGGCAGACGTCTACATTAAAGGGATAAACAAAATGGCAAAATTGTATAGATAATTTGGGCCAGTAATTTAAATATAAGATAAGCTAAAATAAAAAAAATATATTTTTTAAAATTTTCATACAAATCTCCCATTTAATAGGTAAATACCTAATATTAAACCAAGGAGGACAGGTAAAGACTCTTGAATTTAGATCCTCCAATCTAACATGGGATATGTATTCTTACCCACTTTTTTCAGCCTATTCTCGCATGGAATCAAAAATCCACTAAGTGCTCTTTACGATTTTTTGCGTACAGCTTAGATTGTGGAATAGGCAATTTTGTAATCATGAAGTCCTCCTGAGATTCAGTAGAGTTTGATTAAAAAAGACAGAGTTATTAGCAGACAGAGATAATAAATACTTAACGCAGGAATGTCACGTGTGAAGGTGCTCGGAAGTTCATACCAGCTTTATATGGACTATATATGTATGACCATGACTGGAATCAAGTTTAATCCTCAATGCGAACCGGAATATTTGCTTGGCAATCATTTTCACCTTATACCTATAATTGTATCCCCTTGTAGGTTTATTTAGATCAATTGATACTCAAAAAATAAAATGAGAGGCTTCATTACAAATCCATGATGTGGTAAGTTTGAAGGTGTTATGGGGATATTAACCATTAAGATCGTATCATTTAAAGGAATCCTTAATTCTTATAAAGTAAATTAAGTAGGTAATTTCTTCTTATTTTAGGAGATATTTAATTATGAGGACAAATACAAACATATTGTTCTGAGAACACAACTAATAAAACAAAGAAAATGTGTGCAATTCACACGTGGTAGAAGTGAAACTTTCCAAAATTTTGGTTTCAAGATAATGAGATGAAAAAGCAATAAATCGAATCTTAAAGCAATAAATCGAAGCGCCATCTATGAATACAACTTAGCACTTTTTAAAAATCTATCTAGCAATTCCTCGCTCCATCTATGAATACAACTTAGCATTTTTACTGTCTGTATAATCGGTAGGTCAATCGACAGAATGAAAGAATGAAATTCTTATTTTTTGTTGATAAATTCTTTGAAAATATTTAAAAGAGCATTTGAAAGTATTTAAAAACAGTATAAAAATAAAACTAAAAATAAAAATAAAACTAAAAATAAAAATAAAACTAGAAAAAAAGAAATACTGTGAGACGCGAACCTGCGCATCAGGTATTGTGTATCTAAGTCCTGACCATTGAGCTACGGAGAATTTAATTTCCAAGCCGAAATTAGCGGTTATATTATCTTACCTGTCGTTGCATCCGGTTTCAAATCACTAACGATTCTAAAGAAGTTTTACTTCAAAAGTGTTTAAAACGTAGTAAGATAGTATACAGTGGTTACTCAATATTCGGAGACTTTTTGTACCATTTCGGACGCTGTTCGAAAGGTCCTGGGTTCGATTTCGAAATCAAAGTCAACCTGTGAGGCAGATATTTGAATGATAAGTTTGAATTTCTGTCTGTGATCTTTGTGTGTTGTCTATAACGTCCATGATACAAGGAATCCTAGAGTGGGGCTGTGAGTGTATAGCGTAACTATGATGTAGTGTTAATAATGCTAATTAGCATTAATTAGCACTAATTAGAACACTAAGGAAAGTGCATATTTATATGACTTTAAAATTGTGCTCCAAGACTTTTAGGGTTAAAATAAGATCTATCATTATGTATTCACTCTGATGTACGAGCGTATAAGCGTCGTGAAAATCATAGACTATAATATTATTAATATAATATATTAATATAATAAAAATAACAAAATTAATGTAAGGATTCATACTTCAATTATAATATAAAAATAATTATAATTTAAAAGAACTATAAATAAATAAAATGCATTAGTATTATAATTTTATTATCAACTGTTTGGGTAAGCTATAAGTAGGAAGGAAATAAGTACCTTATCATTTTAATTGCTTCGCTAAGAATAATGATTATTATTGTAGAAAATAAGAAAATTAAAATATTTATCTATTTTCATCTTTGGTCTGTTAATCTGTGTAAAATAACGGCCAAGTTAAGGTTTTGTAGTTGTAATTAAATAAATAAACTAGGTACCTGAAACTTTTAGAAGCTTTCAATGAACTTGCTTTGTTCGTAAGTTTTCCAGGTCAAATCTTGCAAGCTGAATTAAAACTACTTCCTTTCATCCTACAGAGTTGTTTCACAAGTTGATTTGTTTTTCATGATAATGCATTTCTATGATACCTTATGGTGACCTAATACTGCGATCAAGGTTGGCTTCACGCGAGGGAACTCCTTAACGACTGCACAAATAAAAAATAAAAAAACATGTTTTACAAGGATTTTTAAAATATTAATTCATTGAAGGTTTGTTTTTTATTACTTTGAGGGCAAGATAATTTGTATACTGTTGAACTTAGCCAGGTTCTTTAACCTAGAGTGGCAGAACTGGAAAAAGACTCTTTATTTCATTTTTTAACCTACATTCAGAGACATATCGCACCTTCGGTGCAACAAAGTCACAAATAGCCAAAACTGTAAAATTGAGTTAGTGTGCCAAATTGTCTATAAAACAAGCATTTTACGTGAAACTGTAGCAAAAACTATAAACAATTAATAGTATATATATTTTTAACCTACTACAGATAGTAATCCAGTAATATGGAAATAAATGCGAATGTGAAAAAATCTTAAAGTCCTCTCCTGTAAAATTACAAAAAAAGCTGTTGTGCCTTTGTTGCACCGAAGCTGCGAAGGTGCGATATACTTATATATACGGACTCCTAATATTGTAAAACAAATATGGTACCTGATTTTGCAAAATCGCACGTACGAATAATTATCTCGACCTTTTGTCACATATATTTATACGATTCCGAATTGAGGTACGTGATCATTGGATTGGATGGATTTAATGATTGGAATAAAATAGAAACATTTAACTACAGATACGAAACTGAAAATAATAACATTGGTAAATCCTTATCATCTTAAAATATTATATTATTAGTTGAGACAATATTTACTTGTACTTTTATTTAAGCAAATCATTCATTGATTCAATGTAACTAGGATATTAATTTTCGAATTCGTTCATAAAAACGTTAAGTGGCGTTGTATTTATCATAATCAGATCTTTCTTCTAAAGAAGTGGGATATAAATAATCTTAATATTTCTTGATAAGTTTTAGTAATAGGTTTCGGTGAGGTAATGATTAAATTAGGAAATACCGATATTGCGCACGTCAACATTATTAAGTGTGATGGAAAAATAAAAATACACTTCACTACTAAACAATATTAAAATGATCAGACGTTGTTAGATAGGTCTTTAGTTATTACTTGCCTACATCTCGATAAATTCTTGATAAAAAATTGAATGAGTCATGGTCGTCCAGATATTCCTAACATTTATCTTTTGTAACAAACAAACAAACAAATCAAACAAAATACTGTTTATTGTGCACACACTATAACTTAGTATTTTTAAAAGTTTATTTTAATTAAAACAATTTTAAAAACTTTCAATTAAATTTTGGCATCTTTAATAGAATAAAAAGAGATGAACAAATTGCATAATAATATACTTAACTAGCTGACCCGGCAAACTTCGTATCGCCTAACAATTGATCAGTTATCGACCGGAGAGGAAAAATGATTAAATTACTAAAATGGCTATTAAAAAATAAGGGTTGATCGTAGAAGGGTGAAAATTGAGGATTGTATGTGTTTTTGTATGTTGTATCATAAAAAAATAGAAATTAAAAATTTTGTCTAAAAAATAAAAAAAAAATTTAGGGGTGGACTACCCCTAACATTTAGGGGGATGAAAAATAGATGTTGGCCGATTCTCATAGATACCGGATAAGCACAAAAAATTTCATCAAAATCGGTCTAGCCGTTTCGGAGGAGTATGGCAACGAAAACTGTGACACGAGAATTTTATATATTAGATTATTATAATTTTTGTTTTAGCAATAAAGCTACATAGTAACAGGTTGTCCGTTATAAACTATTCGATGTTCATTGCTCAACTTTTCTACTTAGATTATGTACAGGAGCGAGACTCGTACAACAACAAGCGTTTTAGGAAAACGGTTAAACCAGAGATCTGAAGGATTGACTGGGAGAGAATGCTTTTAGCATTAAGTCTGCTTGTGGCTTTTGATAATGTAACAAAAATACAATGTTTAACGGAGATCGTTATTATGAAGCGCTGTTGCGCTTATTATAAATGTAAAATTTTTGTATGGTGCCAAAAGTTAAATTAATAAAAAAATAACCCTTTGACATTTTTTTTGTAACACTCCAAAATTTAATCTCTAAGGATGTAAATAAGATATTTCAAGTTTTTATTAAATGTCTGTTAAGTGGTTTGTCTTGAAAGTGTGTATCTAGACCCTTTGACAAAAATAAAAAAAATACGTCATGTATCCGCATTTATCAAAATTTACTAAGTTAAGGCTGTAAAATAAGGATTGGAACTTTTGCGAGTGACCAAAAGATAGTTAGCATGTTTTATCTGTGGACTATTTGACTTACACTATGCGATTTATTAATTTCTACTTCTCTTTTCCGGGATAATAAGTACCCTTTTATATGTTTTTAGACTATCTTGGCTTGCCTATGTGCTAAATTTCACGAAAATTCTTTCAGTAATTTTTGCTTCTTATATCCTCACAAAGTTATTCAAATTTATGATATTAATAGGAATCCATATTGTATCAATTTTGAAAGGATTATCATTTGCGGTTCCATTTCCGCTGATCGCCTACGCTATGAAATACGTAACGTTTTTGATGCACCTTTATACGATCTAAAGTATCACATATTTAGTGGTAGTGTAGGTCATTAACCGTTTACTCGCTTCGCATTCGTCCCGCCGACCTTTTAGTGCAAGCGCATCTCCTCTAAATGTCAGATTGTTGAGTAATTATTTCAACTTAACCGTATTCTAATATAGTTGGCGCAATCTTATTGAGCGTGTGCATACGGTTATAAGTAATGCCGAGTGTTGTTAGAAATTAGATTGTCTTTCGTGTTGTAGATTATAATCATTTTATAGACGACTTAATAGTTTAAATATTTATTTTTTGAGCTAATAGTAGTATTAATAAACTTGACAAGTGCGAGTTAAACTCACTTGGAGATGGTTCCGTACGTTAATTATGTGTTTACCATTACATAAAAGATACATTGTAAAATTGGATTTAAATAATCTGTCTGTAACTATATATAAAAGGCAAAAGTGATTGACTGATGTATCAACGCACAGTCCAAGCCCTTAGGGCTAGAATCTTAAAACGCACGCGTATTTCTCTTATGACGTAGGCATTCACTAAGGAAGGATTTTTCAAAATTCAAGGGGGTGAAGGAGGATACATATGATAAGAATAATTTCCGCGTGCGAAGCTGCGGGCAACAGCTAGTCTTAAATAGGATCGGGATATTTTTGAATTACTTAAAAATGTTTTGAAATGAATACTCGTAGCTAGCAGTGATAGCCTAGTGGTTAGAACGTTGGGCTTCCGAACGCGGGGGCCCGGGTTCAAATCCTGGCACGCACCTCTAATTTTCAAATATTATGTGCGTATTATAAAGTTTTTTTTTTTATGCTTTGAGCAGGCAAACGAGCAGACGGGTCACCTGATGGTAAGTGATCACCGCCGCCCATGGACATTAGCGACACCAGGGGCGTCATCAACGCGTTGCCGGCCAAGAAGATGACGATAGACCCGCTTCTTGAAGGACCCCATCAATTATCATTTGCTTCGGTGAAGGAAAACATCGTGAGGAAACCTGCACACCTAAGAGTTCTCCATAATGTTCTCAAAGGTGTGTGAAGTCTACCAATCCGCACTTGGCCAGCGTGGTAGGCTATGGCCTGTACCCCTCACATTGTGAGAGGAGACCCCGAGCCCAGCAGTGGGACAATTATGGGTTGTAGCTTTGCTTTTTTTTGCTTTTTAAAAATGTTTTTATAGAATAACGTGGACTGTGTATTTATAGTTGCATTGATATTAATTATAATACATTGATATTTCATCGCAAGAGAGCTCTGTTGAGGTCAAATTTGGATTCAAATATAAATCTATGTTCTGTTATGTTCTACTCGTAATACTTCCTTATTACTGTACAATAATATATTATTACAGATTAATGCAACATCTTGTATGATAAAATATTATATTATACTTTTTCTACGTGAATTTATTTATAAATATTTTAACAGCTACTAGGTAGTTTAAGCTATCAAACGTAAACCTTTAATGACACCACTTTTTAATAGACGTTATGGTTTAATATTTTTTTTATTATTTGTAAAGTTAAAATAAATTTTTTTATTTATTTTTAACCATAAAAAACACAAGTAAGTTACAATAGAGTAGTCGTGTTTATGATAATGTTTGCGAAAGAAGTAAGAAAAGATTTTAATTTTTGGCATCAAATTTTTTACTATGAAATAGTTTCGATTACCTACAATCTATTTACATGTTACCCATAGTATAAGCATTGTAAAATGTTACTGTCGTTGTTATTTTTCGTAAATTAATTAAATAAAATGTTTCCATAACTATTTATTATTATTCACGTAACAAGTTAAAGTCACTCAAATTTATATCAAAGTAAGACCTTGACATTAGCGAGGGCGTGAACATGTAATCTAAATGTAAATTTTTAGACGAATAATTTTAAATACATTTAAAATTTAATACATTAATGACTGACATGACTTGAATCCAAAATCTTTTTATAAAGGTGGATGTCAAATCATAGTGGATCAAATGTTGGTACCTATAACAATCTGCAAAGTCTCGAGCACAGGCGCAGAGTAGCCAGCCTGTCGGTTTTCTATAGGGCACATTTTGGAGAGTGTGCGCAGGAATTATTTGAATTAATTCCCCCTTCCCAGTTCCTTTATCGAACGACACAACGCACGGCGGGTATCCACCCTTTCGTGGTGAACAAACCACCATCCCGCATTATGCGCACCGCGAAGGATTGGAATAGCTTGCCTGGTTCTGCTTTTCCGCCCACCTATGACGTAAATGTCTTTAAGAAAAGAGTGAATAGGCTTTTATAAAGTTAGTGCGCTCACTATCCTGGACCACATCTCCACTTACCATCAGGTGGGATTGTAGTCAAGCATTAACTTATTTTAAGTAAAAAAGTAATCCATCTTGTACCTAAGCTCTTCAGCGGTTCCACAACCTTGCCCGCCGAAGCACTATCGTGCCCAAAAAACGAGCGAGCGACTACTATATTAGACTGCATCTCCACTTACCATCAGGTGGGATTTTTGTCAAGTTTATTTAGAGCCAAGAATATATTATGAGCGTTGAAAGTTCAACAAATAATTGTAAGTGTTAACACAGTTTGTGTACCGACTATTTTGTTAATGTATTTTGGCAATCTTAGCAATATTATTATATAATTGCCTAAGTGAGAGAAGATGGATGGATGAATGGTATTTTAATAAATGTTTGTAGTCCTTTTACTCAAAAACTGATTAATCACAATCAAATCAAAGTTGAACGAAACTTGCAATAAATCATTTAAAATTATACATTTACATATGCTACACAAAGCTGTAACTTTTGCGTATAAAATATTGTATAAGTGTGTGATGTCAAAAACAATTACAAAACGGAACTAATGTAAAGTGAAGGAAGTGAGGCGATGGCTGCGGCTGCGCGACGGCGTAGAGGAGTCCATGAATACTAAGTTCCCAATACCGTTACTCCCGAAAAAGGGAGAATTTTAAACATTCCATATTATAAGCATACTTACGCTGATAATTTTAGTTTTAGCGAGGATATTAATAAGTAATAAGAAGTTATTGTAAAATTTGAATGAGACTGCATGTTAATTAAAAATTGTATTTCTTTAAAAAACCTTTGTGTAGAAATAAACAATTATTAAGTACCGTTTAAAATAGTTGGTGGTAGGTACTTGGTATTCTTTAGACCAGTTCTAGATTTGTCAATAGGCCGTATAGGCCGCGGCCTAGAGGCGGGATCGTCCTAGGGGCGGCAGATTTAAAAGATAATATTATAGATGATTTTGCTATTAAATCTTGTTTTTTTTACGCACTTTCTTAGTGACTAATTCAGTGCCTTCCTTACTATGAATGGAAATTATTATTTTAGAAAGGTACATGGGGCGGCGGAAATAAATTAGCCTACACTCATCTATATATATAAAATTGAAAAGAGATACACTGATTAAACAAAAAATCTCAGAAACTACCGAACCGATTATGATGAAATTTGGCAGGAAGATAGTTTATGCTAAGGAGACGTCAGCTAAGAACGGATTATTGGAAATTCATCCCCTAAGTGTAAAAATAGGGGTTAGAAGTCATTTTCATACAAGCCGACTTCGTCAGTTTTAGAGTTATTAATATGAAATTTTTCATGTTAGTTTATAGTAATAAATAAAAGTTAACATTAACACATTTTTTTGAAAAATCATCCCTTAAAGGGTTAATTTAGGCGTTTTATCATAGTATGCAACTTCGTCATTTTTGAAGTTAAAAACATGAAAATTTACATATTAGCTCAAAATTAGAAACTAAATTTAGAAGTATTACGTTTTTTTGGAAAATCATCCCTTAAAGGGTTAATTAAGACGCCGCAAGTTAGTATGGGAACTACATCAGTTTTGAAATAAGAAGGGTGAAAATTTGTATTTAAGCTTATAGTTAGACACAAAAAATAACTGTATCACAGTTTTCTCGAAATTCATCCCCTAAAAATAGGGGTTGGTAGTCAACTACATACAAATCAGCTTCGCCAATTTTCGAGGTAGGTATAAATATAATTTTTTTTATGTAAGTTTATAGTAATAAACAAAAATTAAATTTAACATATTTTTTTGGAAAATCATCCCTTGAAGGGTTAATTTAAGCGATATAACATACTCGTAGTATGCAACTTCGTGAACAATTTTTGAATTTAAAAACATGAAAGTTTACATATTAGTTAAAAATTAGAAACTTAAATTAAGTATTACGTTTTTTTTTGGAAAATCATCCCCTAAAGGGTTAATTTTGAAGTAAGAAGTAGTAAGTAGTAAGAAGGGTGAAAATTTGTATTTAAGCTTATAGTTAGACACAAAAAATTATTGTATCACGGTTTTCTCGAAATTCATCCCCTAAAAATAGGGGTTGGTAGTCAATTACATACAAATCAACTTTGCCAGTAAATTTTGCCAGTAATAACTCTAAAAGTTATAAATATGATTTTTTTATGTAAGTTTACAGTTACACACGTTTCTTTTTTTGGAAAATCATTCCTTAAGGGTTAATTTAGGCGATCGAACTTAGTACACAACATCGTCATTTTTGAAGTTAAGAACATTTAAGAAACTCTTAAGTGTGCAAGTTAGTGTGGCAAATTCGTCAGTTTTGAAGTAAGAAGGGCGAAAATTTGTATATAAGCTTATAGTTAGACACAAAAAAATAACTGTTTCATGATTTTCTCGAAATTCATCCCCTATGGGGCAAAACTAAGGGGATGTAAATATTTAAGAAACTTCGTCATTTCTGAACTCTGAAGTAATGTAAAACTTGATATGTAAGCTCATAATTAAGAACAAAAAATAATTGTAACAGGTTTTTTTAGAATTTCATCCCCTAAGAGGTAAATAAAGGGGTTGCAAATTTTTCAGGAAATTCTTCATTATGAAAATTAATATGTCAGCTTATAGTGAGAAAGAAATTTTGTATAGGGGACTTTACGGATGGGAGGGGGAGGGGAGAGGGACAAAAAGCAGGAAAGAGACCGGGAGCGGGAGAGGGAGAGGGACAGGGAGCGGGAGAGGGATAGGGAGTGCGAGAGGGAGAGGAACAGGAAGTGGGAGAGGGACCGAGGGCGGGAGAGGGAAGGGACAGGGACAGGGAGCGGGAATTGGACCGGGAACGGGAGAGGGCGGGAGAGGGAGCGAGAGAGGGAGAGGGACAGAGAACTGGAGAGGAAGAGGGGCAGGGAGCGGCAGAGGGAGAGGTACTTGAAGTTGGAGAGGGACTGAGAGTGGAAGAGGAAGAGAGAGAGAAAGAGGGAGAGGGACTAACATTGAAATTTATAATCAATAAATAACACATCAATAACGTGTTAGAGCACCAAAAATTTGTTTTTAAAATTATTGTCTTTCTGTCTGTCTGTTTGTCTGTCCGAGCATCACATCAAAACCCTTGAACTGAGGAATGATTTGTGATTGTATCGTAGGTTTTACTTTATAAATTCCTAAATTCAATATAAATTAACCTGTTATTAAATTTTTTTCTATGAGGGGTACAAAATAAATATGATAAGCATAATTTCCGCGTGCGAAGCTGCGGGCAACTGCTAGTAAAAATATAAATACGGCACTGCTTTAGACTAAAGATGGAGATTTCTCGAACAGCTCCAATATCTTTTACGTAGTTTATTAAGATATTATGATCACTGGTCTTGTAGATCAATAAAGTATAACAATAGAACTATATTATTGTTTAAATTGAATTTAGAAATTCAAACTGAATTCTTCTTAATGAGGCCAGTATTTTTTGCTGTTATATTATTGCGTAATCTAAACATTGTCCAATTATTACTTAAAATATTTGTTACTGGAACGATTAAAAAGATGTTCAGATAATTTTAATTCAATTTGTGGATACTGTCGAGTACTTATATGAAGTGAACAATAACGTGTCGTGTTCCGGCTTGACTCTTCTTCTTAGTAATTAACTTATTAGTATCGGTATCGGTTGTAACTTAGTTAAATCGGTGATGCCTTTAATGTTGGGGTTACTATAAAAACATGGTAAGGATATTATAACGTTAAATTCTTTGGCATAAAACTGTTATTGTGAGGCTCGAACCTAGAGTTATGTGTTGTGATGATAAAAAATTTATGAAGAAAACTAGGACCTAATCAAAATTTTATAAAAAAAACGAATTCAAAAACAGTCTTTGCAAAAAACCCTAAAAGAGTCGCAGTCATTTTTGCTGGCAGAACAGAAGCGGGAAATCTGCTTTGGCTATCTTTTCAGCAGTGTAACAGAAACATTTCACGATCAGTTATAAGAGAGAGGCTAATCGAGTTCTCGGGTTCGATTCCCGACCAGGGCCAATATTTATGTGATAAATGAAGATTGCTTAGCAAAACAAATTTATAATTTTTTCATTATTTATAATGTACAGCAAAGAATATTGAAGGAAAATGTTTGTTTATGAATGTTTCATTTGGTGATTAATATTTGTACACGCTTCCTTGCCTTCCTTCCACGCATGCTTGACCATGCTTTCTGCGACAGAGTGAATCCTAGTGGGAGTATGAATGTAAAAATTTATTTATTTAATTATCTCAATAAATTATGAAACCTAATTTAACAAATAACGTGTGATAGTTATTTCTTCTAACATTGAACGTTAGTAAACATAATCAACCTATCTTAATGCGCGACCATTTATGGTATTCGCCTTTCTCAACCGACCTTTTTCAGGTCAACCTGCGCGACACACTTCCTACTTGTTATTATTAGCATTGCATCAAGTAATAAAGCTCATACGGTGTTAAATATATTCTCTATATTTCACTATTATAATATATAATTAATATAGACTGGTGACGGTTGCTTCATTTCGGAAAAACTATGCCATAGTGCCCACACATGAAAATTTTTACCAAAAACCGACTTAAAAAAATAATCTTCAGAAAACAAATATCAAAATCGCTTTACCTGTAAAAACTGAGAAGTTCTCTTCTTAATTCCTCATGGATCATATCATCAAATCTGAATGTTGATAAATATTGGATCAATCCGGAAGTCCTTTCAAATAAAAAAGGTCTTTCCAAATCGGTTGATAGACGGCGGAATTTTGGATTCAGATTCTATAATATAAACTTGACAAGTGCGAGTTAAACTCGCGTGGAGAGGGTTCCGTACGTTGATTATGTATTTACCGTTAATTTTCTATTTTATTTATTTTTGCCGTTTCTTTTAAGACCATAGAGTTCTTATATTTTTTCTGTAATATTTAAATAAAGAACTATTCTCTGTATTACCAAACTGACAACCTCCCCTTTTTTATAAAATTGTTAAATAAATCGAATTAACCTTTTTTTATGGAAATAGCCGGCAAACGAGCTGACGATTCACCTGATGGTAAGTGGCTATCGTCACCCATGGACATCTGTAACACCAAAAGCATCACTGATGCGTTGCCGGCCAAGAAAGAGAAGAAATAGAAAGAAAGAACTGGCTCTTAAGCCCCCAGCCGGAACACGACGAGTCGTTTGGCGTCTGACTCATGCTCAAGGGTGGTAACTCGTAATTAACAATTAAAATCAATATTACTATTACTATTACAATCCCTCGAGGGGCCCTACCACCAGCGGGCCGGATTTAGTCGCCTCTTATGACACCTATCCGGCGTGGGATTGAGGTTAGTATTCTAAGCCGCCCCAATACGGCTAAAAACCTACCTACATCAAATCAACAATTTCTACACAATAGTCGTATTACGACACCGGCCTAACAATGTTTGTTCTTCCGAATTACGCGGCATAGATTTCTCCTTAGGTCATTCTCACAGGTAAACAAACGTAAGTGTACTCTACACCCTTCTCTTGTAGGTCGCCGGTTATATTCGTTTTTATATAGATACGTTATACAATTCTGTCTGTTATTATCGTAAACTGACTTTTACAACAAATGTGTGATTTCGTTTAATGGCTAATGGTAAAAACTGGCATTGCATCTTTCTTAGTGAAATAATTGGTTCCTAAAAGTTTGAAAAGCACCCATAAAAATATTTTTTTAAAGAAGCAATTTTACACCTATTAACTAATTTCAATTGTTTTTTACTCTAAATAAACTCTGGGATTCCTGAGTCTGATCATTGTGTTTTAGCGAAAGATCTAACTCTTATTGGTAATAACTGGAATTTACATAACAGTCTCATCTAGAAATTTTATGATTTACATTGAAATTATTTAAATTTTATGGTCTCCTTTGTAGATAGAAAGAATAATTTTTAGAAGCAGTGAAACTTCTTTCACCAGCCGCTTTTCGCGCATTTCTATTTTGGCCAATGGTTAGCTGGTAGAGAATGCACTAAGCATTAAGCTCGCTATTTGTACCTTGATATTTTATTGTGGTCAATAAAGATTAAATAAATAAATAAAACTTCAAACAATCTACAAAATATTTTCATTATCACTTAATTTTCATTTTGAGTGATTTCGAGCCAAAGCCGCGGTGTAATTTTGTATTATATTTTAAAACACTTAAACATTGCCACTTGCAACTTATCTTCCGCATACTGCGAATATTTCACGACGCCGACGCCGCAGTGAGGCAAGCCTTGCGGCGACAGTAACACAGACTAGCGAAGAGAATTTCTTAGGAAATTGCTTTTAAAATGCCTACATACCACAGCAAAATGGAATGTTTTTTAATATTAAGGTAGGGCGATGTAGGTATAATTTGGATAAACTTCTGAAAGCTGATTTTGAACTGAAATTTGGCACACACACACAACTTCGTTTTAATATTATATTATAATTATTGGATTCTTAACTGTCCACAGCACAGTCACTCAACTATTTTTGAACTGAGAACTATTTTTAAAATGTGTTTTATACTATTAACTTCTATAGAATTATTACCTATTTCCGCAGTTCCTTGACAATCTAATATATGTTTTTTTTGAAGACATCCTCGTTTTTCTTTGTACTTTGGCTGTTTCTGCTGTCAGGTATTATGTGAGAGCCTTTAGGCTTTCGGGTAAGTTTGTCTTCCCTCTTCCCAAAAAAAGGGCTTTTCGGCTGAATCTCTTCGAGCTCCTCTATCTGTCTACGTGAAGCTGTTAATGTTAAATGGCCCACGGTAACTGTCAATTCGAAAAAAAAATACTACCCAGTGAGTGCTCTATATCCAAACGTAATCTATGTGAATGAGCCGTGAAACCCGCAGGCCTTCAGGCCGGGCGCGGACGGTTGACGACTTCTCCGATTCATACGAACCCTGTCCCAAATACCTCTGTAATAATCGTATTCAATTGTAATGAGATATTTGACGGTAAGTAACATTGCAGATATTCATGCACGTATTATGTAATAGTGCTATCATATTGCTTCATGAGTGAATATAATAGGTCATAATGAGCATATAATTATCCAATAATACATTAGAAATACGATCGGAGAACCAATTTTTTTTCTGTTCCATAGAAGGGACCAGGGTTCGAACTCGAGATCCTCTCGCTAGATAAGTAGAGTCACTATACATATTCTAACTGAGCTATAAGGTCGAGACGGGGTGGATAGGACGAAGTTTCACTGCTGATTGCAATCAACGTTATAATGAAAATTAGTTATAATATTATTACTCAGACCTTATAGTTTTCCTAGTATTATCCAAAATAATTTTAATATTTCAATTCAAGGCCACTATGCTTTGTTTCTCCTTATTTCATTCTGATGGTAGTTTTGCATGGTGGTATTATTTTTTGCCTGGTATGATCATTTTAAGAGCATAACCTCGAGAAGTCAGTT
This sequence comes from Thymelicus lineola, assembly GCA_963932265.1. Classification (NCBI taxonomy): domain Eukaryota; kingdom Metazoa; phylum Arthropoda; class Insecta; order Lepidoptera; family Hesperiidae; genus Thymelicus; species Thymelicus lineola. The sequence continues at coordinate 4,100,066 of OZ010685.1, forward strand.
ATAAGCTAGTCTCCTGTTTTATTCTCAAAAGGTTTAAGGGTGAGATCTGTACAGTCAATGAACTAATATACTGTTCACTGTATACAGCTCACTTACGCCCCAACACAGATTCACTAACGCTTACTTCAATCGCTCCTTAGTAAAGAATCACCATACAAATTCTGTACTAAGGAGCGATTTAAGTAACCATGAGTTGAGGCATTAGTCTTGGACTTTGCTCAGACAATAGTCAAATGTACTAGATGACTGACACTTTGTTAATACAAAAAAATTAAAAATTCGTATAAAACGCCTTTTATGGTTGATTTAGGACCGTTATATTTGTGATTTTTAGTAATAACTACTTTATTTAATTTTTAGTTCTGAGTAAGGCCTAAGCAATAAGTAGGGTTTATAGTGTAGATCTCATCGTGAGTGTATTGGATGACAATGATCTTTGACGATCAGGTGAACCGTCTGCTCCTTTCATTTGTAATTGACATGTGATGATTATCTTCTCATAAATTAAAGCGACAAATACACCCTTAAATATGCGTGTAAACGCATACACACTCCATCTATCCATCCATCCATCAGCCCTTGGAGGTCCACTGCTGGACATAGGCCTCCCCTAACTTGCGCCACTCTGACCGGTCCTGAGCCTTCTGAATCCAACGGATGCCCGCTGTCTTCTTCAGGTTGTCAGTCCACCTGGTCGGGGGGTGTCCTATGCTCCTTTTTCCGAGACGCGGGTGCCATTCGAGGACATTTTTTCCCCAACGGTTATCGGTCCTGCGCACTATGTGGCCAGCCCATTGCCACTTCAGCCGGCTAATTCTTTGAGCTATGTTGGTTACCCTTGTTCGTCTATGGATCTCCTCATTTCTGATTCGATCACGTAGAGAAATACCGAGCATAGCCCTCTCCATAGCCCGCTGCGCTACTCTGAGCTTGCACACACTCATTGCACTAGAATTTCCTATGTCGCTATGTCGTAGTCTGTATGAACAATATGAACAATAAGATATCACTTACACTACCATGAAAAAAAAGGCTAATATTTACCCCGTCCGGGAATCGAATTTGGGACCCCCGCTACGTTGTCAGGGACAACTAACTAGGCCACGGGGTCGTTAAACGATCGATGACTGAGCTGAATTTTACTAGAAAGAACTGTGACTAATATCGCCTAGTTAGTGCCGCTTAGTAATACTGACAAAGATCTAAAGTTTTGCACTGATATTATTATATCAGTTACCTAATCACTGATTGATCTGTATTGTTTATATTACTTTGGCCTTTAGATGATCTCAGTCATTATTTTTTCAAATTTTATTTCGTGTACAAATGCTGGCTGACGCAAGATATGCAACCAAGGAACTTGTTATTTAATATATAATACTAACTTGTTATAAAAGCACTTATTTGGTATTTGTAACAGTTATTGTGACTAAGTTGTTATATGACAAATGTTGTAAAAATCTTTTTAAAGTAATATAAAACGCTGAATATCTTAATACCATCGTAACTTACTAAAATTAAATGCTGCACTAAGTGCATTACTATTACTGGTAATGAAAAAGTTGCTAAAGATTCTTAATTATGTAGGTGTTGGTAAATCTATGCGTATTTTCAATGTTGTCAATTTTAATGAAGTATGCGATTACGCCGATTACAGTATTAATGGGATCATTGATGCGACAAATTCCATTGAAACGCCATTTATATAAATTTTGTTAGAATGTCACAGATGTAATTATAATAATTGGTTATTATGGATAATTACTGCGTTATGCAATTAAATTAGTTAGTGACTAATAACGAAAAAATGTCAAGAATGTGCACGAGGGATGACGCAAAAAATTTTGAGTGCATTAACAACTTTGCAATAAGTAATTCAATATGTTAATTATCGAAAGTAGATATATTATTTAATGATTTAATGAAACTGCAATGATATATCAAAATTGATTACTCAATGTGACACTACGAATACGATATTACAAATTTTATTTTCACTGCATTCGTAACCTAAAATTGTTATAAATAAATTGATCGTATATGGCCAGCATTATGGGTTCTACATTATAGTAGACAAAGGTATTGAAAAGTACTAATTTAGAAAAATCTAAACCATCCTTTGACATAGTACACTAACTTAACTATCCCTAACTAAAACAATCTATGGCTTAATCTATGGGTTGTACACTTAATTAGGCAAGAAATGCTGAAAAAGTATTTCTACCTTTTTACACTGTATTATGCCTTTTTACCTTTTTATACGGCCCAGGACCAGTTGGAGTGGCGCCAATTAGGGGAGGCCTATGTCCAGCAGAGGACTTTCAAAGTCTACCATGATGTCCGAGTGCCTTCATACACCTTTGAGAACTTTATGGAGAACTCTCTGGTGTGCAGGATTCCTCAAAATGTTTTCCTTCACCGAAGCAAGTGATAATTAACTTATAATACGTACATAATATTTCAAGATTAGAGGTGCGTGCCAGGATTTGAACTCGGGCCCCTGCGTTCGGGAGACCAACGCTCTAACCATTAGGCTATCATTACTTTATTAGACCTATTTATTGGTAACCTAAGGAGTTGACCTGAGCATGGCGTGATACTTCACTCTGCTTTGGCTTCAGATAAGGAAATTCCTCAACGGTTTACACTACAGTCACAAATTTTTTTCTTAGTACATTGACCCTAAAAAATCGTGTACCATTTACACTGGTAAAATATATTGCACACCGTTAAATTTTATTAAAATAACAAGATTTGTTTTCTATTGCTCCTATATAGACCCTATTACTCTTATATAGACCCTATTGCTCCTATAAAGATCAGGAGTCCCCTATTTTATTATTATATTTAGTTTTGTATGTACATGTTTTATTATAGGAGTTCAAATTGTGTCTTTTTCTTCTCTTTTCTTGGCCAGCAATGCATCGATGCCTTTGGTGTTGTTGATATCCATGGGCAACTATAGGCACTTACCGTTAGGTGGATCGCCAGCTCGTTTTCTCTCAGCTGTTTCCTTTAAAAAATATAGAAGTCCATAGGGAATGTACTATTTAGGAAACGGACTAAAGTAACAGCTGATACTCTCTGAAGGGTTTTCATAACAAAATTATTCATTTATACTGGTGGTATATAAATATGAATATCATGATCGGTTGTCAAACTATTGATTGCAGAAGGTAGTTTTCTCAAGCAAGAGAGGCACGGCGGAGAAACCTCTGATCTCTTTCTCTATGCTAAATAGAACATAATATTATTTTAAAGTCAAAAGCATCAATCTTTTCAAAATTCAAAATAATTTATTTATACAATAGGTATCACTAATACACTTATGCACGTCACTTTTTAGCTTTTCGGAAAGGTGCTTTGTCATGGAGGAGAAGAAAATTATGTTTTTCATGACGTTATGTGGACATTACTGAAGAAAATCTAATAAGATGAAAATATTTTTTAAATCAAAAGTTGCTAAATATCATTTGAAAATAACTAACTTCACCTTTAATAGATACAAAATAATTATGTCAAACGACAGACAGGACAATATTTTTATTTATTACTCGTTTCCTATGCGCTATTGTTTCTTTCGTGAGAATTGCAATGAACTCTCAGGAAGGAAACAAAGTTAATTATTCATTTTTATCTTTTTGATTAAATTCACGAACCTTCAACGAGAGGTTATTTGTATACTCAAATACGAGTGATATCGTCATTGTATCATAGAATTGATTCAAGCACATTTATGATTCAATTGAACCATTACATGTTCTTTTTGAGGTTAAAAATAGTTTAACGTGATTGTTTATGGCATCTCAAAAGAAGCAAATATTTTTAAATATTTCCAGTAATGCCTCGTATAAATATTTGCTGAATAAGTGATCAACAATATATAATACCTACCTACAATGATATTTATTTTATGCAGCACGAATAAAGTATTGTTTCCCAAACAAACTACGGATAAAATCGATGTTAAGCTCAGAATGTATTTTGTAGAGTCGAAATAAATAACACCGAAAGTAACATGGAGAAGTAATAAAAAGTTACATGTTAACAGTATAATATCGACAAAGGCTACGTCCAATTATTAAAAATCAAATGAAGAACAGTTTGATGTACACCGCCTTATTGACTCAATACGAGTAAAATTTAAAAGTCATGGACATACCTCTGTTAATAAAATAAGACCTAACTCCAGCATCGTGGTACAAGAAGGTACACAAATTAATGACATAGAATTTAACGATCTATTATTATGTATTTAAAAAATATATTCCTTGTGTCTTTACCAGTAAATTATGTGATCATTAAAAGTAATATTTTTGCAAATTTTACCTCCCATTCTTAAACAATGTCATGAATTAACATTAGAAACCAACTTTAAACTTTTAAAATCTAGAGAGCATTAGGTTAAGGTCACTGCACAAAGATCACATCTGAAATATCTGATTTGCATCGAAAAATATATTAATCAAACATTCTAACGTTTTAACGCCTCGTTAACATTTAAAAACGCTCAAAACAACACCGTAGATTTATGTAAAGATACGTCTTTCATTTAAAATTTGCGTAGACATTGCTGCACATTGCTACATGCGGTTGGAATTAAGCGTCAAAATTTAACGTTAAAAGAAGTGTAAGCCGTTTTGTGCGTTGCGTTGCGCTGCGTTGTGGACTGTGGAGCGTCGTGGTACGTTGTACATCGTCACGGGATGGCCGTCCACGGGGTGCGCAGGATGGGGAGCGCGGGGCCAGCGCGACCAGCGACACCAGCGACTCTTTTCACCGTTGGCGCTGCGCGTACGCCTACCCAATATAAAAGCCTCAATCGCCCATTCACCCGCTCGCAGTGTGTGCTTGAACGTTACAGTGTCCACTACTCCCGTGCAAGGACTTACAGTTAATCATGAATTCACGGTGTTTATTAGTGCTAGCGGCCGCCCTCGGCGTGGGTACGTAGAATTTTAAGTATTTAGGGTGCGGCGGCGAGCGGATACCTAGTGTCTAGTGATTGACGAAACTGTCTGTGTTCGACTTCGGTCAGTAAGCTATCTACGCGAAAGTGCCGAAGTGTGATCAATGTCCACACTACGGTGCATTGTGCTTGTGATAGAAACTGCAGGCGTACTTCCATGCAAGTTTTCGTAACTGCATGTGTCACCGTATTAGCATATTACGTCTGCTGGAGATTGAGTTGTGTTGTGAATTTATTTGCGAAATATATCACACAATATTTGATACGTTAAACGTGCAGCTTTGTGTGTTATATAAAAGTTTTAGTTGTATAAGATATATACACAATATAAATAATTGTATAATATACAGGAGCGCTTATAAATAAATGTTTGCTAGAAAGCTTCGACTACGTATCCGCTCAGCTTTCGCTCCGTCTCCAGATATGTAATTTGTATTGAAAGCAGCTTTAATCGACTGTGAAATTGTTCTATGACTTACTCAAAGTATGAGATGGTTAAAATAAAATTTAAAAACATAATACAATTGAATCATGTTTATAAATTTACACTTGCATAATATTAAACTTACTTAATTGTATGAGTAAGCTTGTTAACGACGTAGAAATAGTTTAATGAATTCAATGAAATTATAATTGCTTGCATGATTATGAAGACACATATGAATGAGATTTCACTTACACCTAATTATTTTTATAGATACGCATGTAAGAGATGAGGCAATTATCGCTAATGGTCTCTTTACACTTTCTACTCCCTCTGAACTAATTGCATAATAGTGCGAGCTCGTTTGAATCTCGTGTAAATTTTTTGTTATGTGTCTGTTTATTGATTAACACAATAGATAATATTTTTTCTTAAAGTCTAATTAGATTGTCTACTGCTTAGGTCTCAAATGAAAACTGATGACAAAGCACTACCCCATTAAAGTAAAATAATAACAATAATAATTAATGATAATAATCACAAAGACACAAATTTGAAGTGCTTTAAAATTTATTTTACCAAATAGTAAATAATTAAGAAATAAGTGAGAAGACTAAGGTAGATTTTAATCTAAATGCTGCCTGAATTTTTCAGATATATTTATTTTACTAGCTGTTGCCCGCAGTTTTGCATACGGAAATTATGTTTTAATTTATTTAAACTTTTATCCTGTTTTCACGGGAAACCTTTTAATTTTCCGGGATGAAAAGTTGTTTAAAATATGACCTAGGGTATCAGTAACAACTTTACCAATTTTCATCGAAATCGTTCAAAGGTTTTATGTGATGCCCGGACAGACAAACAGACACTTTGAATTTTATTATAGTATAGATAATCTAATAATCTTAAATCAAAATTTAAAAAACTCGCGATATTTTATTTACACTAAACATAGCTAAGAGTACTCTCGATTAATCCACGTTTCAGAAAAAAAACTATTTTAGATCAAAATCGGTTCATTCGTTTGGGAGCTACGATGCCACAGACAGACAACAGATACACAGTCACATCAACCTTATAACACCCTTCTTTTTTCGTCGGAGGTTAATAAGTAGTCTTCTTAACCCCCGTTCTTCTTAACATGCGTGAAAATTTGAAAATAAACTCTACTATTAAATATCACTAACTCGACAGAATAATATTAATCATTATGGATAACATAATCTAACATTTTAACAAAAAAATAACCGACTTCAAATGAAGTACATTGTCCTTTTACATGAATACCATTGTCAGATCTCGCTGAAATTTATGTGGGACCACACGACAAGCACCAGCTTTCGATTGAAATAAAAATCATCCAAATCGGTTCACCCAGTCCAAAGTTCTGATGTAAGAAACATAAAAAAAAATACAGTCGAATTGAGAACCTCCTCCTTTTTTTGAAGTCGGTTAAAATTCAGGGTTAGAACGAGTATGTGGCTTGGTCGTTCACTTCTGTAAAGGATCTAGCTTGTAGGTACTCGAAGCATTATGTATGTAAATTGGAATGTAACTCGTCCGAGTCAGACAGGACGTGGATTCTCCATCAGCTTAGTTGCCACTCAACACTGTTTAGAATTGTTAACACGTATCCAGTTCCCACGAACTCGCTTCGTGTACGTCGCGCAACTGATTTTTCAAATATCTTTTGAAAGACACACAATAAGAGTAGATCGAAGCTCATGTTTTAAATTACGCAGTACAGTGATTAAGATATGGCAATTGTATTCAGGGTGTACACATTAAAAGCTTTTAAGTAGCTTCACTTCAAAAAGATGAGAGAAGGAAGATTATGATGCTGAGGAAAAACAACTATAATAAAAATAGAAAAATAGGTTCGCTTCAAGAGACAGTTACCTAATGTGTTGCATTTCTACATCTTTCACAGATAGTAGACAAAGCGATTGGATTTCACATATACTACTAAATTTAGATTCGAACCATTGTTATGTCAACTAAATTAAAATTGATCTCGAAACTGCCGCTGGAGCAATTACACATTCATAAAACCGTTATAGCGTGAAGGTATTCAATTATCTTGTTTCGCGGCGCGTGCGCTAATTTCACAAGAAGAAAGAAAACACGGTGAAAATAAATACTGCTTCACTGCACACCAACTGAGACTAAACGATGTGATCACATGTTATTATCGTTATTTATAGTTCTTCGTGATCGATGGCAATAAAGATTCGCTTATCAACCACTTTGTCATCTATATAGCCATTTAAGCCCTGTATTGTTCATACTCGAGTTTCCCTATAAAATGAAATGGGTTAAGCCATTATTTACCACGCAGGTGAACTAAGCTAAATTGCCAAATAATTAGGATTAATATTCGTCTTGTTACTTTTTCAATATTATTGACATTTTGTAAGAGTAATTTAAATAAGTGCTTATTTTACGACAAGTAATAAACTTTTGACATTTTATACGCAATATAAAATGGCACTGTTATAAAGAATATATAACAGTGCCATTTAATATAAATAATATATAAAGAAGTTATTAGATTAGCACAATCACAATCAGTTTGAACAGTTTACAAAAATAGTGTGATAGTATGCATCATAATATTATCAAGACAAGTTAAATGGTATAAATCTTAACATTACCGTCCACAAGGACGGTTTATTTCATATCACAAGTTCACATTTATTACATCAAAGGTCTGTTACAGGAAATTCATCTTCACACCGAAACAATGTGTCGGAAATTCAATTCTTTTTTGTGTCCAGCTTCCTAAACAATGACGGATGATTAACAATGCATAATTTTACTTTGTCTATTATCCAAGGTTAGATCAGAAGTGTCAGATTGATTTCAGCAAATAGTTATTATAGTAAAAGATAATAATATACATGTTTGAAAGAAAATACATCAATGTTGACAAAATATGCTTTAAAAATATTACTCTTAGCTTGATTCAAATCCAAAAGCTCAAATTTTCCGCATTCGTGGGCGTAAATTAAGTATCAACTAACTCAAAGGAAAATTTTGTGTCAAACTGAAGCGTTTTCTGAGTTGTATGAAATAACTGTCAGGATACATCTAATAAGTAGGCATCATAGATAATGGCAACGTTCACAGTATTAGAAATCGAGTAGTCATTAGAAATCGTAACATATCCGTTACAAATTGTTAAATCAATTACAATTACAATGTTAAAAGTAAGACACATTACTTTGCGGCTATGTTTTTAAGTGAATTATTATTTCCTTCCCTTAAAATAATGATCCACATTACATACTCACACATTATCATACACATGTTACTATTATGGTAATAATTTTGACCAGTAACTATAATTATGTGATTACAGTCATTTTAGAACAGAACGATCATAATGTTATTTATTAAATGAAAGTAATTTAGTATAATATACGTAATAGGAAGTGAAACTATTAAAAGCTCCTTGGAATATCACTTCTTAAAAAAATTGTAATTACGATATTTTCTTGTATTTGTGTATTTCTGGTATTGGTGGACCTGCTTGCCTAGCAAAAGAAACTGGGTTTGATTCCCAGTTACGATTAACATGTATTTTATAATTTTATTCTTGAATCAATGTTACCGCACATAGGAAATTTTAATGGAGGATAAAATTTATTTTAAATTATTAACTTAGTTACTAATAACAATGTTAATAACTCAGACTAAGTAAATGACGTCTAGTTCATTATGGAATTCTTACCGACATGGAAGTAGGTAGTATCGTAGGTGCAGGCGTGCTATGTGGAGATTGTCTGTCCTTCGTGCGACGTTATAAATAACCCCAGCGGCCCTATGTTTTGCATTGTTTTCGTTTTTTGTCTCAAGATCCTCGCACGATGCTGTCACATGTACGGACCTTGGATTGGATATATCATGTTATTCGATATTTAAAATCTATAGTCTATACATCGTTTTATTCATAAGTAAACGGAGCTTCGCGTCGTAATTAATTGAAACAAGGAACAGGAATGGTATTGGTTCTACTTGATTCTACGATATTATCTTTCAGAATTTTTTTATACAGGGATTATTTCATAATTTTCAAAAATTTAATCTAATTGATGTACGAAACTATAGAAAAAAATGACTAATACCAGCTCATGAAGTTATAAATTTAAATTTGATGATATGTAATTTATTTTGCTTTAGTTCACAAGTTAATCGCACCACCTTACTTAATTGAATACTTAATAAGTGACGAAATTGCGCTTAAAATCGAATTAGCAATGATGTAATGATTGCGTGCTATCTCGACTCCGCTCCTGTGCCTCGAATTCATAGTGTCACATTATAATTATGTTATGACGTATATCTTTTGCATGAAGACCAGATTCGACACAAGGACGTATTGTGTCTTTGTAACATGTTTCGTAAATGTAAACGGATAATATATATGAAATGATAGTAATAAATATTAAATTTTATTACACTTACGAATTTTAAGTCTTGTCATTGCTTATGAAACGATTGAAACTTGAATACTTTCACAAATCGTCCAGATATAATGTAAAATTGTTATCTAATAAGCTTTTATTTGTTGAACACGCTCCAATTCCACTAACTGATAATTTAATTTAAAGTATAAAATGTTTTAAATGGTTGAAAAATAAAGAATAGCTATAATTTAAACTTTATAAATTGTGTCATTGATTGTTCTTCGATCATGGTTTGGAAGTTTAAAAGTTAGACATGTAATAGAATCACCAATTCAAATTCCTGTGAATTTTTCCAATAAATAGAAAATACATTATTAAAATTTTACAAGAAATCAGCGCGTAATCTGTACTATTTTCCATATAATTATATTATGAATGTTATTGTCCCCTGGCTACGTAAAATTTAATAAAGTTAGTACATGTAATCTTCTTTTATATAATGTAAAAGTCAAAAGTGATTGATTAATGTATTGATCAACGCACAGGCCAACCCCTCAGGGCTAAAAACTTAAAATTTCGCACACGTATTCTTCTTATGACATAAGCATTCACTAAGGAAAGATTTTTCAAAATTCAACCTCTCAGGGGGTGAAATAGGCAATTAATATGATAAGTATAATTTCCGCGTAGCAACAGCTAGTAAATGATATTTAACAAAGCATTAACACCACTTTACAAATTGAATAACTTCTAAAGTTTAATGTATTCAAACGATGAGACATAAAGGTCAGTCCCTCGTGAGATGAGATTGCCTAACGCGCCGAGATGCGCAGACGCAGCTTCGTATTAACGAAATCGAAAGTCCCGCCCATCAGCTCTTTGGTGGGTCACGTGGCTTTCACCTGTATTACTTAACGGTTTACGGCCTTTATTGAATAATGATTGTGCAATATTGACACCCTAATAACTACAACTCTTGCGAGAGTGCGTTAACGGCATAATAAAATTCCTTAACACTTTCGTTGCGTTACAGGGTGTGCAGAGGTTTCGTTTTGTGCGGCGCGGCGCCAAAATTCGTGTTCTTTCACTCTGTACGGGGGGCTATAACGTCTAAAGTTGTGTATAATAAAGACAAATATGTATATTTGCTTCTCGCTTAAATTTTGATTCAATGGTATAATAAAATATATTAGGGGTCGACGAGGTCCCTAACCCAATTAAGTAAAAATATATTCATTTCTTGCGTTTGGGGGTTTGTTGATACTTGATACCCGTGAATCGTGAGCCCCGTAACCGTGAAAGGACGGGAGATCGGGAGGCGCGAACGCTGCAAGTTTTGTTTTACGGCCGGTCTCAATAATATACTGTCAGTACAACAATCTGTAGATAGGGCAAACATTAGTATGGTATCTGTCATATCTGTCAATTTTTGCGTCTCAATAACCTTCGGTGGATAGAAGATATCTACCGATGACATGGATCTACCGTTCGGAGGGCCTACTCATACCGGAGAGTATGTTGGTCTATACAAAAATGAAAACTTGTGTCTCAATAACGCTTTGACAGATACCTGTCGGTATTAGAAGTTACCAACTGTCGGAATTTTTCATATCACTCGATTTCGACGGATAATATGCAGATTTCTCGTAGTGTGAAAAAAAATATCAAAGAATCATGGATTTATTAATCAGTGATGAGTGATATTGAATGGTGTGAAGCCTGTGAATTTGATTCCGCCTTTTTTAATACCAAGATCGCCGAAATTATCCTCGTAAAAATATAATGACTGTATTGTCTGAATCCAAATTTGTTTATAAGTAGGTACCTAGATTCAGATTAAACACAACGGCATTGAATGAGAATTGTGGAAAATTTCTTTCTTTAAAGTTCTAGGTAAGTAGGTATTTTAATAAAACAAGAACACAAAGCTTTTTTTAAGTAAAATATATTTTGAAATTATTTATTTATTTCCCAATAAATGTAAAGATAACAGGTTCATTTCAACTTAACAGCGTTTACAATTTACACGTTGTAAATAATCTATGGCCGTTCTGCGAAATACAGCAGATGTCGAGTAAAATATGTCCAGATCTGGGTTCCAAGCCAGGATCCCATTGAGCAAAGTTACTGCACGAACCAACTGCAAATTACATCTTGGTACTGCTAACAACCTTCGTCGACGTGCGTGAGTATAGTTGTCCGGTACATACAATAAAACTTGTTCCAGCACTGAGGGGTTAGAGATACTACCTCTAATTAGCTTAAAAAATAGTTCAGTAGAGCCATGTACCGTCGAACTTCGAGGGAATCGTAACCTGTCATTCCAAGTACAAATAAACTTGGATACAATTAGGGATAACCTACGAAGTATTCGTGCTGCCTATGGTAAAGCCATCTTAAGAATTTTCTTTGGAGTTTCTCCACCATTGTAACAAAAACATTTTGCCTTTTCAGAAATAATAGTGTGTCCCTGCTACATCAATAGCTAAATTGGCCTTAAAAAGAAAGGCACATCATCTTTTGAGGGGTCTGGACTTCATCTGAAAAGAAATTTGCTTTTAGTACATTTGGCAACAATTTGTGTTTGCGAAACATAATAATACGATACTCGTATATTTTATTTTAATAAAAAATAAAGTCTATACTCACGTAATTGTTGAGCAACTTCGTCTATTCTTTATGAGTCTTTCGTTTATTCATAAAAGTAATTAATATTACTAAAATTATGAGAACACATACGTTGTTTGTATTTTGGGTAACCAAGCGACACAAACGAATGTCAAATGACAATAACATGTCACCGTCATCAGTCGGGATACCTATCAGTACTAAACTTCAAATACTGCGTTTTGTTACTAGTGAAGCATTGTTCGAGGTTACAGTTATTATTATTTTATTAACTTCATCTGCAAAATTTACAGCACATTTGGAACAAATTATCATTTTAATATTAAAATGAAATAAATTTATAATCAAAAACACGGAGTTCCTTTTTATAATAAAAAATATAAAAAAAGTATAAAAGTATAAAAAATGATATTGTCAGGCAAAAACGAAATTTTCAGAGGGACGTAAAAACCGGAAATAGAAATTGAAATGTTATGTCATTGAAATGTTATCTACCGATGAGTTGACTTCTGTTTGCTTACTTTTGATTTTAGAGACGGCAGTTAATGGCAGATAAATCTTTACTTTTTATCTCTGCTATGTACCAGAGTTCGACTGACAGTATAATATTGAGACCGGCCGTTAGTGCTGTTCATGTATCGATCATGACGGCCCTGCGATATCGAAATATCAAGTTATTACGCTCGTAAATACGATCTTGTTGTAGAACGAATTAGTTATTTTAAAAGAAAAAAAGTGAACGTCAGAAATAAATAATATACAAAAAATAATAATACTTAAAAAATTGTTATAATTTCTACAATAGATCCCAATTTTTTTTATAATCGCGGTTTACTCTAATATCATAACTGCGTGCGAACCTACTAAAATATAGAATTATAGTCTATGTTTAAGCCATAAAAAATCGTAAATATATCATTGGTTTTGAGGAAGATAATAAATATTTTCAAAACTGTTATTTTAGGGGACTGAAGAGGTCCCAAGCGAACCACAGGAAAGTTTAGATAAGGGGTTTTTAAGGTCCCCCAAGTGTTATGTATTGTACAAGTATTGGAAATAAAAGCTTTTGAGCATAGAATATCAAATAATCTATTACTTAACGAAATATTTGATGTTCATAGTTAAGTATTATATATTTCCTGCAATAATCTCGATGATAAACGCTTTGCACCTACAAAATATATTGTTATTGTGATCGGCCTTGCAAGCTTTCGATGCTATTATTTAAGCAATATGAATTGAAAGATAAGATCATTCATAAACGAATGAAATTCAATTTAAACCTTTAAACCTTTAAACGGCAAGACCATCATAAATCAGCACTAACTCTGGCACAGCCACTTGCCACTGAATTACATAACAGAACGACTGCGCAGTCGGTCATGTTAATATTATGTCATCGTGCGTACGCGCAGGCTCCGATATCGACTCCGGCTGGAACTCGATCTCATGCATGATCTCGTTTACTGGTGTGACACTAATTTGGTATAGAGGTTACCTTTTGTTGCGGGTGGCATAGTTTTCTTTAATAATTTGATTATTTTTACGTGAGACAGACGTCAGTTAGCCTAAGAGTCAAACTATTTTACGAGTATAAAATAATAGGAACTTTTGATGTCTTAAACACGCTTAAATATTTAAAATGATATTGTGTAATTATTCTTTGTTCTCTTTGTACTTGTGAGTTTGTTTTTCAGTATAAACTTACAATCAACTTACTCAATACTATGATAAGAACAGTTTTTTAACGACTGATCTAGAGCATAACACGCCGATCGGGGGCAAAACTATTTTTGAAATTATCACAGATAAGTGAAATACTTCACAGTTATTATAGGTGATAACACACGCAAGGGTGGCCATGCATATTCATGATCAATTATTGTTTTTCATCCAATTAATAGGCGTGAAGTTTAGTCGTGCGCGATTTTGTTAATTGGTCGCAAAAGCAGTGAACCAAAGCAGAATGCAATCACTGAATTTTATTTACTCTTTATATTATTTCTAGAAATAGCATTTTACACATTATGCAAGCGCTAAAGCTTGCGCCTGATTATAGTTTGCGCTTGCGCAGGCAAATTTTGTCATATTGCTTGCCGATGCTTAAGCAACTGGCGTATATTTCATCTCCATTGAGAAGAAACTGTGTAAAATAAATAATATTCAAACGAATAATTTTGTATGTTGTATAAGCATATGTCAAATTAGTATACTATTAGCTTGAATAACATAAGTTTAGTAATTTTGCGGGACCGTAAATAGTCAATAATGTTTGTCAAAAAGGTTATACGTCATGATGATAAGTTGTTTGACGGTTAATCTGAGTTTGACGGCTACAAAATTCTCAGTTCATTATGTACGATTATGTCTTCTATGGTTCATTTTACATTTACAAAGTGTAAATAGCACTAATAGAGTTAGTAAAACGTGAGCCATGGTGTAAGCTTAATATAATGGTTGTATGGAATGTGGTCAATCGTCAGCAGTTAACCTCGACAGTATTCAAATATATGAGAAAGGTTGCTTTACTTTGTGCTGATGAGTTCACTGAGAGATTTAGACCGTGATGTAGTTTTGAATATCATTATAAATGATAATCTAAACTCCAACTCTAGAAACTATAAACACCAAATAATCTTAAATATCGAGTTGCAATATAGTGAGTGCATAATATTAAACAAAATTAGAATAAGGTTCTAGGTATTTATCTAAATCGAATCACCTCGTTTCTTTTAATTTAATGCACACAAATAAAAAAATTGCTACTCTATTTGTTCCATTGCTTACTATAATTCACAATTATGACACTTCTATAATTTGAATTCTGGAATTCAAAATTCAAGTCTAAGTAAAATAAACCTAACAATTCCAGGACACGATTCTTAAATCAGTTCTTCGTATTTAAGATTTTAAATTTTAGCGTTCTGAACGCATCAGAAAGAGATTTGAACATCACTTCACTGTAATGTTTTGTAAGAGTTCATAATTATCATCGTACAAACGCACGTTACCCATAACCAGCTGGTAGTAGCAACATAACCCAGAAAGTTGTTCTCAGCTATTTACGCAGGCAATTAACGCAAGTTTCCTCATGTGGCAATGATTTTGTTCTACAAAGAGATTTTAGGTAAAATTGGAACAGTTTAATGGACACAGAGTTCATACAGTAAGCTGTACCAGTGTTCGTAATATGATCTGGTGCACCGGTTCTAACCACAAAGCCACATGACATCGGTATCATTTCTGTTATTTGTTAGATCGTAAAATTTGTATTCGATTGGCGACGAGTGTTTAACCGACACTAGCATGAGTCACTGATTTACTGTTGAGTAGAGAATCGTATAAGAAATAAAATAGTAACAAAAGTCCAGCAGACGACAATGTTAAGACTTATTTAAATGTACTGTCTGAATTTGTAGATTTATGAAGTTCCTTATGTACGAGTAGTACAATCATGACAGATACGAATACCATTAAAACTAAACACCAATTTCATGAATCAGAATAGTTGCAAAACTAGTAACTTAAATACATAGTTAAAACCTGATAAATGCGCGGATATCATCTTTAAGGTAGTAGGCAAATACAGGTATTTTTAGATGGGTATGAGAGAGCAGGTTATTGCAAAACCAGGATGCTGCTCAGATACTATAATGTCAACCGGTGTGCCGGTGGCATACATGTCATATTACGTACGACTTGAGAACATGAAACATGACCGCACTACGTAAGCGATACTCAACTCGATACCACGATAACTCCCGTGATGCTTCTAGATATTTGAAGTTATTCGCACGTTTTTGTGAAATGAGAAAAGCGAATTCGTGTTTTGTTTGTCTCGATACGGAAACAGAAGTATAATCTGAACGGTCCAAACAGCTGTCCCATTGCTTAACAAGTTTGTCGCGTTTCGTACCACAGAGAAAGAGCGGCCCTGCCCGCGACCGGTCTGTTGCGACATCTTGCGTGCTCTTATCGCTTGGCAAATCCCTTGGAGGTTTCTTTTGAAACTTTAATTAAAATTCAAGAAGACCTGCGATTTTGATGACCCATTGCAACATTACAACCATATTGACAGCTCATAATTTCAAATCTTGCGCAAAATTATCAATCACCTTTACAAACGTGATTCAGCTAAACGATCGAAGCTCTCTTTCAATATTGGATGTTTCAAAATCAAATATCATCTGCCATTTATAAAAACTTATGGAATATTTTTTTTGTAGCCGTCGCCCAAGAATCCTTCAAATGCCCGGACGACTACGGCTTCTACCCTCACCACATCTCCTGCGACAAATACTGGAAGTGTGACAATGGTGTTGCCGAGCTCAAGACTTGCGGAAACGGTCTCGCCTTCGACGCCAGCGACTCCAAATACCTGACTGAGAACTGCGACTACCTCCACAACGTCGAGTGCGGCGAAAGGACACAGCTTGGTACGTTAAATAACAGAGCAACATAATTTTTGTAATAAGATTCGTACTCTTTTTATCATTTTCAATCATTGTGATAAATAATGCAATCGATAGATATTTGTTAATGGCATTTAGATGTTTAAATGGCAACCGATACCGGAAGCAATTTATAAAATGGCAACACGTTTATAAATAGCGATAAAGAAGATATCTAAGATAGTGATACAGGACTATCATAGTAAATGGTCAAGGTCGAAGGATTTACATATTGATGAATGTGTGAGTGTGAGCCGCTTACTAGTGAAGTGTGTGACCAGGATGTTGTTCAAGGCCGTTTGGCGAATATCATCGTAATGTTATACTTAGCGATGTAATGCGTAGTTAAGTGATTAATTTATTGACGTAGGAATCTTTGTACAAATATATGTAAATGATTAAATTAACAAATATTTTCTTCCCTGCAGAGCCCCCGATCTCCACTCCTCACTGCTCCAGGCTGTATGGTATCTTCGCCGATGAAGCTAAGTGCGACGTCTTCTGGAACTGCTGGAATGGTGAAGCTTCCCGTTACCAGTGCAGCCCTGGCCTCGCCTACGACAGAGAAGCCCGCGTATGCATGTGGGCTGACCAGGTCCCTGAATGCAGAAACGAGGGTATGTTTTAATTTTACAAAGCTGACCAGACCAAATATCAATTGTTGAGTCATTAATTCTACGTAAATAAAATCTATATAATCAAAATTAAGAATCGTATAAATAACGTCCATTAATATTATGTACTACATTGGCAATCCAAGAAACTTAATCAAAATTTATAATTGTTCCTAGAAATCTACCACACTTGACTGACTGATGCACCTTAAATCTTGGGCACGACTTTCTTGGAGCGCATTTCTCCTACTCTTGCGAGCAACACCATTACTAGACAATGTTTCGATTTCGTCTTCAGCACCCCATCTCACGTAACCTTCGTTGGTGTTTCCCAGAAGTAGCCAACGGTTTCAACTGCCCTGCTCCCGGTGAGGTCTCCAATGCTGGATCCTTCAGCCGTCACGCTCATCCTGAGGACTGCCGTAAATACTACATCTGTCTCGAGGGCGTTGCTCGTGAGTACGGTTGCCCCATCGGAACCGTCTTCAAGATTGGAGACGGAGACGGTACCGGCAACTGCGAAGACCCCGAAGATGTTCCCGGATGGTAAGCTAACTTCTATAATTAAACTAATTGTAAAATCTTCCTTATCAGTTCAAGTAAAACAATCTTGACTAAGACACTTGAACATCTATCAAAATCTTTTCTAAACTTACTGGTTGGATATCACTGGTGTGGTGTTTAATCAGCCTCTAATTGTGTACTTAACACCTTTAATGTTCAACTTGGTCCCTATAACCGACCTATGAGCGTCTTCTCCTTGTCACTAACCTTTATTGCACCATTTCAAACGCTAGTCAAATTCTGTCGTGATCTATTAGGAAGTATATTTTTTAAGTAAGTTATAGACGTGTGTATGTAAACGTAGTTTTGTCAGTAGATACTTCAAGCGATCTGATAAGGTTTATTCAAATATTTTACCTTAAATAATGAGTGCTTCAGAGCCTTACGCTGTTGTTGTTAGAAATTTAGGCCAACTATGAAATTAACATTACTGAGGTGAATTGCCTTAAGTAGACGTGTGTAACCGAGTGTTGCCCGTAGAGAATTCGTGGTCAATGCCGCCCGGTATGTAGAGGAGTGCATATGGTAATGTTTATTTGTTTCATACTAACTTGCCATGTGACCGTGGGTGGTCAGTAAGTGTCCATTACAAGGTTGATAAACTATCGATGTTAAAAATCATCTTTCTATAAATAAAATCACAAGAATCACATTTTAATGGAAAATAAACACACAATTGTTTTTAGCATATTCAAGATATACCTACATCCGAGTCAGCACAATTTATTGATGCAGCTCCATTTAAATGTTTTATATCATGGTTCATGGTTTTCTGCTTGCAACAATGCGCTGGGCATGAGATGCGACTATCGCGATCACGATTTATTCAATATAATGTGAAGGTCAATGCAGATTGCGAGGAATATTTTTGTAAGCTATACTGCATCATTTGTTAAAAGGCAAGAAAAACAAAATGTAAAACAGCATTCTCAGAAAAGCGAGCGGACCAGTATTCTCATTGCTGTTTCAAGGCAGTTCACTCGATATCGGGCGTCGTGAGCGTGTTCTTGTTACACAATTTATAATTCTCTTAGTCACAACCACCAGTAGTAAAAGTTGCTAGGAATTTAGATAGCCTTTTATATCGACAACTTGCGAAAATATAAAGTATAAAAACTTTATTGTAGAATTAAAGAGAAATAGTCAGTGAGGTCAGGCAGTAAGGTTCGCGTACATTTTCAGCGAGGACTACTACGGTGCTCTGGATCTGAAGGCGATTAGGAAGAGCGAGCTTTTTGGCTGGCATCCAGACTGACGGCCAGACCCGCAGCACCCCGCCCAAGCAGCTCAAACCCCGCCCCCAAAAAGAGAACTAAACCTTCTTTCCCCACCACAGCCTATTAATACTCACATCGTTATTAAACACAAATCTCCGAACATCGCAAGCAGCGCTTTATATACCCCTTAAGACATCATAGAACGATTAGAAAGAACGTTGCTTTCAATTGTCCGGAGATCTGGTCTCTGGTTCAAATTTCGTATTTTAAGTGGAGCCAATTTGATTTGTATTCTTTTCTAGTAGCCAAATACGTTTCTCGTTGTCGCCTTTATAAAAACAGTATCGAGAGGCAGGTTAGAAAGTTAGTGAAAATCACACAGTGGTAGCAATATTTATTAATATAGTATCTAGCATCGATAGAACCCTTTAAGAATATCAACACCTGTTCGGTACTGTAACAGCAATATGTAGATTTTGAACAAGTTTCATATAATCACAACATAGATTTGCATTTAAATTTTTGTATCAGTGTATAACGATGTAATGAGATGACATTTGTAGTATACATTCAAATTGTTAAACCCATGACCTTGTAAATATTATTTTATGTACTGAATTATCTCGCTGCGACTGAGTGTTGTTGTTTGATATAGAAACTGTAATACTTAAGTTTATGTTTTAGTGATAAAATAAACAAAATATAAAAATTAATTCGTTGTATGTTTTTGTAAACATATTATATATGCACAGTGCACGGTTTCCTAGTAACATTATCTACTTTCACGATCACTATTTCCTGTTTTGTTAGCAATCACTTTCTAATAACATTTTAATATCTTCTTGTTTCTTTTCAGTAATTTACTTACTTGTTTTCTTAATTTGTATATACTTGTATTATAGTAACGCTAACCGTCAGATTCTTGTTCAATCAGCACTCACCTTACTGGTAAGTTGTTTTTTAATCTGGTGGAATTTAATATTGGTAATAAGAACTAGTTAAAAATTGGTTTTTTATTAATAAACGCTTCAATTTGGCTGAATATTTTTTAAAAAGATATTCTTTATGTTTATTAATGTATGCTATTTTTAAAGCTTAAACGTAATTTTTTCTTTGTTAGCATTTTTTTTTAATTTTTGGAACATCTTCAAACCTTTAAAGTAAATTAAAGCTTTATGCTAAATTATATTATAAAATTTACCAAAAATGCAACTTTTAAACTCAACATTTAAAATCATTTGTTATTGCCAAAATCAATTAAGGTTAAATTTTCCTAATCATACTGCATGCATTTGGATGGATGGATAGGACTCATAAGTGGAGTAAAATTTTAATTCCTGAATGTTTTTTCTTACAATTTATTAAACTCCTAATATTTTCAGGATAAAATACAGTTTTTCATATATTTAATTGTTTTACAGTGAAGATTACTACGGAGACGTCGACTTGAAAGCGCTCAGGAAATTGGGATTGTGAATGTCTAGGAGCGGCTCCAAAGGCAGACTGAATATTAAGCTTTCTGAGTTACTTTAGAAGATTGACTGCAAGCCTCTTCAGAATATTGTAATGTGATATTAGTTCACACACACATAGACGATTAAACAATTGATAAGTAAGATACAATACTCAGGTATAAATGTTACATTAGTTCCTCAGTAAGAAACACCAAATAATTTGTTACAATTACATTATAATCATAATCATGTTACATTCGTAACCAAAGTAGTTTTTACATATTAAATACTGTATCATATTCATTTTGAAAGAGGGCTAAAAAGAAAACTTTAAGAATAAGTAATAAACTTATTATTACAATAAGCTGTCTGTCTGAAGAGGCGCTCGATTGGAGATTTGATTCAATATTTGAATTACATTAAAATTTTATTTCAGTTATTTAACATAACTTCGTCAAATCTCATTAAGATACGTGAAATGAGATAGAACTGCGGTATTGTTTGTCAAAACGTTACACAAATATTTTAGTTGTTGCCAAAAATACTGAAATCTAACGTAGGATACTTTGACATGGCACCACCGTTGTAAGCGTAGGTGCCGTGTCGAAATAAAGAATGTTTTAGTCATAAATGTAAAATAGGTATAAGTTAATTTAGATATTTTCTTATTAATTATTGTAAATAAAGTTATAACCCAAATGTTTTACTTGTTATTTAATGACAATTTTACAAAAAATCTAGATACTTTTTGATTGAAGTGTATTTATGACTTGGTCAAAATTAAACCTACACTTTAAACTGGCAAGGTATTTTGCGTTAGGATATAAGTAATATACTTGTAAATTGATTCCTTCATAATATCCTTTTTAACATTTTCATCCCTTAAATAGACAATTTAGTAACTTTTTAGTTAGAATTTAGTTATATACTTTATTACTTAATACGTGTAAACAGAACATAATTCTATATACATTGTGAGCTAAATGAAATATTTCTCATACTGCAAAGCCGAAAAAAGCATACATATTAAACGCAGTAGCAATGTGACATTTAATTTTGGTCTAATCATCGTTCTCAGAGAAATTTCGTCTCTGTACACAGCATTTATTTCAAACTAATGGTATCAATTATTAATTTATCACTTGCTTCGATGACGGAAACATGGTTCGAACAAGCTTTTAACAAGTCAGTGATTTTACCACACAAGACTACATCACCACTTATCTTATCATCAGGTGGCATTGTACTCAAGCATAACATAAATTAATATGATAAAAATCCTGTAAGCCCAAAAGTTCTCTTTAATAACGTCGTTAACGTGGACTGTGACCTTAACTTCTCGCATCGATAGAGGAGACTTCGAGTCTCCTCAGCCAAAAGAAAAAAGGGAGTTGTCATGGCGTGTAGCTATATATTTTATAGATGAGTCTTATTTAGTTAACAGTCGTGCCTAATCGTAATTTAAAATTTTAAAATAAGGCAGGCATAAAATAAATAGACATAGGTCAATCTGAGTATATAAATTGTGTCTACCTTGGCATACACACCACTATTTAACAATAACAGAAGAGTATACTAGAGTGAATAGGCTTTTACTATGATAGTGCACTCATCATCATGAACGACATCCCCACTTACCATCAGGTAGTCAAGCATCATCTTTGACAATGAAGCTTCGTTTAGTTCCTTTTTAATACTCAAGCCTTTAACTGCTACTGAACTGATACTAAACCTTGAGACTGTCTCAAGGTTTAGGCCTTAAGAGAAACCTGATCCTATAAAACGTCCCAACACATTCCTTTGTTTTCAAGAAAGAGGATTATACTGTGATTGACGAAAATGTACATGTAAAATATCGTTTTAAAACAATTCAAGAAGAGAACAATAAGACTAGCGGCCGAACTCAGAGTCACATAACTGTTACTTAAATAATACGATTTAAATGTATTACGCTGGTAATGAAAGAAAACCGAGCAGATGTTATTGTATTGAAATATAATTGCACAATTTCCAAATATTTATGATAGGTATATTATATTATAAGCGTATTATTATTAATTTATTGGTCGGTGTGGACTTGCGCGATACGGCCAAGCTTCAGTTGACGAATTGCATCTTGGCGCGAAATGGCGACGTGCGTCGAAGTCCAGCCTGAAATAACATTCAATTATTTAAACTCAAAGATACTTTAAAGTACCTACTTATTTTAATTACACTGAAATTACGGCATTTAAAATCAACTCACTTCAGTACCCAGCACTACATCACTCATTTTCAGATGCGAATGCATTAAACATGAAATTAAATTGATCAAAAATCTTACTCTGGTGTTAAACCTCTATTATGTTGTAATTTCAATTGTTGGGCTATTAATGGAAATATAAAATTAGAGGTTCATAAAACAAGTTTAGTGTAATATTTGTCTATAGGTAATTGCTCTTGACTGTAGGTACAAATTATGTATAGGTACGTACATATATTATCACACTACCCTATAACTTCATAAGAGATTTAATTTGTTAAAATTTTAAGTCGAATGAAAGTTAAAATTTAAGAGCTTACTTTGGGTATTGTATTCAATATTCTGTATCATGGCGTCCTTGGTACCAGGCGTTGATAAACTGACAGGAGGTGTAGCGGTAGAACTAGATGAGACTGCGGTGGAACCAGCTGCTGTAGAACTTGACATGTCTTCCAATGGCTGTGCTGGTGAATCGGTAGACGACGCTTCCACTTGAGTCACTGTTGAGTTGCATTCCACTCTGAAAGGGTAATCGCATACCCCAAGTTTCTGTAAGACGAAAGAATTCATTAAAGAACAATGATCCTTCTTATGCTTATTTCATAGTGAATGACGCCTACCTATTCATACATATTATATTACCTACTACTGCTTATAGTGGCTATTTAAATACAACTGAAACTATGTACTTTTTGGCGTAATGTAGAACATCTATATAAAAATTCCAAACACATTGTGAATAATGGCATATATGAACAAGAGGATCACAAAGTTTATTAAGTTTAGCAAATAAGTTCCTTACATCGATAGCTTCTAGTTCTATGTATGTAAATAAATTAGTAACAACAAAACACCACGTTGAAGGATTTGTAGTGAAATTAATTATCAACACTGATTGCATTATCCATATTCCTCACAAAAGTTTACAGTAGGTGTGTTTTTTATCTTATCTAATACCTTTAAACGAGCAATTCATACATTTTCTAAGCCTCGGAAACGGCTCCAACGATTTTCATGAAATTTTGTATGCAAGGGGTTTGCGATAAATAGATCTAGCTAGGATACATTTTTAGAAAATGTCGTTTTATCTTTGTTTTCAGGCAATGAAAAACTGCTACAATAGACTCTTCCTGAAATCTATTGGCGAGTAGCAACACTAAAGCTACTTCAGGAGATGGCGTTGTTAAGCTATAGTAAACCTTAAGCAATAGTAGCTTGGTCATCCGGGTACTAATTATTAAACACCCGTAAACGATCTCAAATGGTCACCGTGCTACTTTACCTAATACAGATAATTAATACGAAAGGGAAAGGGAAAAATCTTAAATTTGCAGAATGAAATTCAGACTTCATTCATTTATTTTTAAATTAGTTTAGGAAATGAATGTGACTGAAATCTTCAGAATTGTACACCATAACTTGGTAAAAATGGTACCTAAGACTTCTTACTAGCAAATTTTCGTTACAACATCATAGTTATCATATATCCATTTTCGCACGCGCAGGTGGTTGCTACTAACTCGATTCTTATTATGCAAGTCCACGTAAGGTACAGGAATTATGCGTATTAAAACAATTATCACAAAAAAGGATTTTTATTACATCTGAAGAAATATGTAAAATTCTCAGGATAGGAGGAAATAGGTCCAATAAAGCTTGCAAGATTTAACACAAACAAACATGCTCAGCTAATTAAAAGCGGTTAATGTACCTAGCATTTATTAAAATTCAAACATTTTCCTTAAGTTTGCCGCATGTTATTACTTCCCAGAATTCGATCCTTATCTTTATTTCCATCATCGAATGATGTAATAGGTAATACAGGAAATATTATTTTTCAAAAATCAAGGGGTTTGGTTTCTTGCTAGGAATATTGATTTTTCAAAAATCCAATGATGAATTTTAGATTTCATCAAAATCGTGCCCGAGAGTCCTTTGAGCTCTTTTTGTTATCCCTCATAGTTTCGGATTTAGCCATCCACTTGGAAAACTCAGGGTGAGTATACTAAAAAATTTACCCCATAAGCAATATTTTACCAATCAAAATTTATCACCAATATTTTACCAATCAAAATAACTAACTTCAAGGATAAAAAAGGAGAAATTCCCAATTTGGTTGTATTTTTTTTACCTCAGAATTCCTAATTCATCAATCATTTGGAAAATTATTTTTGGTTTGTTCCTATATTTATACACAGTTCTAGTATGGCATGAGGAATCGAGAGAACTCTTTAAATATTATAGTTAGGATGCGATCATGATTTGTGAAACCTATAGGTTTTCCGAAAATTCTTTCTTTGAAAGTCGCTAATTTTTTTGGATAAAATTTATGTCATACAATTCACTTATTAATCATTTAAAAAGTCGTTATCATTATTATTGTAATATAAAGTAGCGAAAATTGCTGAATACTACAACTCCATACTCAGAGTTATTGGCGTGAAGAAAAGGCATTGTGACTCATTTAGAAAGGTGGTTGACCTCGGAATAAATTTATTGCAAATATTTGTTATAAATATTGATTGATCATCATTATACGAGAACATTTCAAATGATACAAAGAAAACATTAGTCTTTAGAAAACATAAACTAATTGTATTTAGTAAATTAAAATAGCTGGTTTAGATTAATCGAATATGGCATGATAAAAAAAAAACAAACAATCCGACTGCGTAAAGAACTAAAAAAATAAACCCAGTGGTTTAGAATGTTATTAAAAGTAATATTGAACAACTACATCATAGAAGGATTAACAGTTTGGACTAATTCTTGAACCATTGTTTGGATTTGGAAAACTCTTCTTTTTATTTCAAATATTTTTTTAACTTCCAGATTTGCCCAATATTTCTTAAAACTTCGTTCTGATGATGGAATACATTACGATATCATGTTGTCCAAAAATATTCGGTACAACAATAATATTGTTTAGATATTACATGTTGTTCGACAAATGTTTCAGAGAAAAGTTTATCTATAATCGCTTCACGAAAATTGGTAATCTTTGTTTCCACACAATTTAGAAGATAATATTGGCAGTTATTTTTACTGTCTCATTTATCCTTTAAAATTGACATTTTAGTAGGCATATTTTCGGATGCAACAAGGAAAACTTGGTAATAAAGATGTCGACAAAAACGGTTTACCTCGCTGTAGGCAAGGCTGGCAGTAGGTATAAAAGGCTTAAAGATCGTAGGATATCCGTCTCGAGGTATATCTATATATTATATAATATAAAATATAAATAATGTTTGTACGGATGTATTTTATAGATTCTAAAACCATCCAACCGTTATGCCTCAAAACGGTTTCATTTGAAAGCAATAATCCTAAGGTGGTTTGAGACCACTAAAACAACGAATTAGGCACATTCCGTCTATCGATAAAGTTGATTTTCCACTTTTCCCATACAACAATTTGAAAATAATATTAAGTAAAGATGTCCCATAAACAGAATGTCAACCCAAAAAACAACAGATCTGTCATTGTCAATAGATTATTTTAGCGTTGTGGAACACGCAGGGTATCTACTAGTAATAAATATGATTTAAGTATATAATGAATGAATGAATGAATTTTATTTATTTGTAATAGTATAGGTACATTGTATAATAGGTCTTAGGTTAGATTGGTAAAACCACTATACTATGCCGTTATCACGGCGTACAAATATAAGGAATATCTTTAAAGCATAAGATGAAATCTATGATAGTTAGTAAGAATTTTTATCACACAATTGTTACTGCTGCTCTAATATAATACTACTCTAATGAAATTTAAAAAATGTAAGTTGATTTTTGGAGGACGGGGGCAACTAGTTATTTATATTTAGTAAAAGTGAGTGTAAGGGATAACAACTATTACTATTATTTTTTTATTACTTGTATCAAGTGTATATTTTATTTTCGCATAAAAAATATTAGTATAGGTACATAGAGACCAGTGAATCAACTGAAGATACCAGAGTAATTTATCCGTTGGCCACTGGGATACTACTAAAATCAATCTTAAAAATTCATGAATTTTGTAAATTAATTACAAAATTCATGAATTTTGTGCGTTTATCTTACCTGGCTATAGGAAAGATCTGCAGGGCATTTAAATCGCACCGGCACGCTGTGGACACACACGAAGAACTCATTGCAGTTTGCGTCGTTCCTGAACGACTCGAAGTCGTTCAAGCACTTTGGTTGAGGTGTCTCTAAAAATGAGTTATTGAGGAATGAAAACAAATACTAAGCAAGCCTAAACCTTTCAAACAAAAATCGGCCAAGTACGTGTAAGGACGTGTAGGGTTCCGTTTTAAGTTCATTGATTATCTCTCGCTAACCTGGCAGTGATAGTTTTCCTTTTAAATTCATCATATATTTCCTATTGTCATTAAATTTTTCACACGTCCAACACCGCTATGCTGCGGATGGTCGTACGTTTATTGCGAAATTACAAGGATTCCGTTTTGACTATAATATAAGGACCGTAAAAATAAAAAAATACAAATCAGTTCACATTTTAGATTAAATCACACGCTAAACTTATAGCACCTCTTTTTGCATGGGGGGTTAAAAAGCCTAATAAAAATGAATAAGCAAGAGGGCAAGTAGGTAAAATAAAAAGGAGGTACCAACCTACTTATCAAATTCTCTACAAAAATTATATGACAGACGTTGTTCAAAGATTATCTTTTTAATTTAATGGGAATTTATATTTAATAAGATCGTGACTCCAGATTCGACGTAGATAAGGCTTATTTGGTAACAGTGCCCCATATTTGTAATTTGATTAGCTTTAATAATGCAATGACGCAATAGTTTCTGAACTTAGTAAGCTTTATAAGGCTTTAAAGTGTTTTAAAAAGTAATATTTTTTTTAATTGCTACTAAGTCTTGCAATTACAGTAAAATAAAACTTGACAAGCGCGAGTTAAACTCACAGATAGAGTTCCGTACGTTGATTATGTATTTACAGTTATTTTTATATTTTAATAATTTTAGCCCTTTTTTAGATTTTTATTTTTCTATTTTAATAATTTTTAGCCACAGTAGTTATGGATAAGAGTGGTCAATTTTAGTCCCCAATTTTCATTCTTTCTTGAACAATTTTAAAACTATCCAAATTATAGAACTAACAAACATATTTGAGATCCTTACAATAAGATCCTATAAGAGTTCCGTTTTTTGTTTTTTTTTCGTTCTAAACCCTAAAAATATAATACATGAGATTATTTTTACATTGGATGACCTGACGTACAGTGGCTTACAGTGTAATCAGCAGCTATTTAAAAAGATAATCTTTAGAGTCAAATAGTATCTACATATCTAGTTGAGACGATGGTTAATGTAAGGATCTAATAATAAAATTTTGTGTTTTCTGATTAGTAAGTTTTGTATTTAGACACATTATTCATAAAATATATTACCTACTTGTATTTTTCCAGTTTTTAACAAGTTTTGTAAGTACTATTAAATTTTATGTTTGTCGCACAACCATGAAAAATACATTGTGTTTCTAATAGCTTAGGGATGTTGACTAATTTTAGGATTCACTTTTATTTTATAAATAGAACCTTAATGTTCACGAAAAAATATTATACAAATAATAATGTTCAATAAAATCAAAAACTGATAAATAAAAATTAATATCAAGTTTCCCACCAAAAACGTCACATGACGTCACTAACCGATATTCAATACCAGTAGTCAATTGAATTTAGTTGAATTTTCTTATAAAATACGGATAATGACGTCATATTCTTAAGATGGCGTTTGGGGTCACGTAACAGTGAGTACTATTTTTATTATTTTAAATTAATGATATTTAATTTATTGTGATTCATTTCGATTAAATAATAATATTTTAGGTGTTTAAATGTTACCATTAATAATTTATACATAAAATATTTATTTACAGTTACTGTCAACATCCCTATTGATTTAACTTTCTGAAATAAAGTGAGTTTACAATGTTATAATTTAAAAACAATCCTTACCCTTCAACCGCCTGTTTTTGCAATCAACACGATTCGGATAGTCGCAGTACCCTTCGACTGAGAACAGCAGACCAGCTGGGCACTCCTGCTCGAACGCCCATCCATCCCAGCAGTTCAGATAGTTGCTGCAGAGGTTCGGAGCTGGGATCTGAGCTCTTAACCCAGCACAGAGCGGGTTGGGCTCGATGAGAGGGTCTCGGGTTGATAGAATAAGGAGTTTGTTATGGTACAGGGGGTTAGAGTTGATCTGCTGAACCACGGCTTCTGATACTGGGATCATGTATGCGATTGCTGAGCTGCCGAAGCTTGCGGGCTGGAAGCAGATTTTGTAAATTACAGCTACTTATAGCTATAGTAATTATTAGCTGGTGTCCGTGACTTTCGCGGGAATATTAGACTTCTAAAAAAGGAAGTTAATGTAGTTCCTCTTTAAGTCATATAATGGTCATTTATTTTATTATGATCATAATGGTCTATGCATGCTTTGCATAAATGAAAAAAGTTGCAAAATTATTAAAATTTATGTAATTAACTATGAACCAGGAGATTTAGTTTAGTTAAAATAGCACGTAACTTACACGAAGAAAACTAAAAAATGGATTAATGAAATTCCAAAATAACGGATATTTGTCATCGTTTGGAGTCAAATCGTGAATAAAGGTGTTGCCGTATGTCTTCACCAAATTCCCTTGTTCATCATAAACTGAAACAATTAGAAATAAACAAAGAACCTTAGAAATAAATAAAGATGTAATATTATCGTAAGACTGAAGCTAAATTAAATCACAACGAAGGAAACACAATAACCATATAAGCAGTGTAATAATGCACACAAAATAAACTTTAATCAGTCAGTATATTATACTATTATTGAAATACTATTTATTAAATTTTTTCTGGGTTTAGTCATCTATCGTACTAATCTGAATTATGTAGAAAAAGTTTACTATCAATTTTAACAAATTTTATTACATTTACGAGTATGGTGAACTGACTTTAAACAAACAAAGGAGAAAATTTGACAGTTCTTATATTATTATGTTATTATACCCTAAGTTGTCTTCAGCAATAAGACCTGAGCCTCATAATGTAAATTTACCCCTAGCAGTCCCATCTACATCGTCTTAAATTGACTATTAAAAACCCTCCATATTTGGTCAATTTAACGTTGATAAAGAAGACAATTCTGGTTCTATGTCCAAGGCACAGGTCCAAGGACATCTATTGCTGGACGACCAAAAGAGACTAAGCTAGAGCCAAATATTCCAGAAAGTCTTATTACTTTTATTTATTGCATTTTTCTTTTTTTTCTTGGGTACTATTTCATATTTCTTTATATTTCACAGTTTCCAAACAAATAAAATTCATTGGTCATAAATTATTTAAATCTAATATTATTATTAATATCTAATGAAACTACTAACAACAGCCTATATTATAAAAAAAAAAACTGAAAAAGTTGGTATGGCATGACAAAGCTCAAATTTTGAATCAACGGCCAAGAGTTCTTTAGCCCCATAAGGTTTACTTTGGCAGTTTATTAAGGTCGTAATAACTCAAGAGCACGAATCATGCTACGTGTTTGTTTATATATTATATTGGAGTATATTGAGTGTAGTGAATAAGACAGTGTACGTTGCTTAAGAACATATATCTTTTTATGGACAAAAAGATATTAAGGCCAGTGACCGCGGAAGTGATTTAGACTGTGATAAAATTACAGATTTTAGGACTAAGTGTTGACATTTTTTTCATTTATGTTTAATTATAAAGACAATAAATAGAATGTAGCTATATTTTATAAGTTATTGTATTTTTGAAATATTGATATAAATAAATCTGAAATCATTTGTCTATTTTAATAATTGTAAATACTTAATTTTAGAAATTAATTTTTGTTTTTCAGAATATTCAACGATGCTATTTTGAGTTGTCACATAGAGTCAGATTTTTAAACCATATTTAAATCAAATGACACACTTGTAATTTTTAAATTATAATTAAAAATATTTTTTTTCATTTAACACAAAAAATAATTAAAATAAACGTATGTCAAATGAATACTTACATAATAATCTCTTCTGTCTGCTATTAGAGTCAGGATTATCTTTAATCTGGTTAGTGTCATCACTGGGAGCACAAAACGCCACGGCCACCAGCACGGCTAAAGTGAATATCTTCATCATCTCCCTGGGGATCCCTTCTATCGTGTATCTAGCCGGCCAATGTCAGGGCTAAGCCCAAAGGCTAGCTTTTATAGCACGCACGTCGAAAACAAGTACTCAAGTATACATACGTGGGCTCTAGTTTTAGCCTGGACGCCAAAGGAAAGCCTAAAAGGATACGCTCGTTCCACAGTATCGTCATGCAAATTTTAAAATATCTTAATCGTCCAAAGAACATGAAAATGAGAATATTATTGCTGTTTTATTGTTTTGATGTTCTGAAACACAGATATAGTTACAAAGTAGGAATGTTTATTGACTTACCGTTTTATGTTCTGTACTTTATATAAGCATTAAATGTTTCATTGTTATTTCCAATGTTAAGTGCTAACGTTTTTGTAAAGTTCTATACGAAGAAAAGTAAATTAAAATAAAACATAAGAATAAATTAACTTAATTAAATAATTTGTTTTAATTAAGCATTAACATTATGATTTGATTAGTTAGTTATATTTTGTCTCTTTTTAGATATTTAACATAATATAATATACGTAGTATTTTTCGTTTTATTAAATACGAATAAGGAGTTTTATACATTCTTTCAAAGCCAACAACTCGTCTGCGACGATTCTGGACTTTCAAGTTAAGATGGTCGAAAGCATTTACATAGAATGTTTAATCGTATTCTGTCTGTTACTTCAAAGTAATAAAAGTATTTCATGTGTAAATTAAATGTTGCTCACACATCGCAGTAAAAGCGAAAAAACAAAAAAGCCCAAGAAGCAACTTTAAAGCGATTTTTTCCAGGCATTCTATGAAATTAGAGACAAAAACAATCATTAGAAAAGGATATGGCAGCAATATGATCATTTTGGCCGTACGTCTGATTATGGAAAGGGTATAGGGGAATGAAGTTGTGTCCTTTCGTGTAATTAAAATACAATTCACAACAAAAAATTGTCTAGTTGAAGTACGTGCCGTGATGTGACATGCCCGTGCACCAACTTTAATAGTTGGCATTACTATAATGGCAATGAAAAAAAGTTAAAGAGCACAAAGGAACAAAAATCATAAATAATAATAGAACTATCCAATCCATATATTACAGTCAGCATCCATTGAAATCAAAGAATATGTTTAGGAAAATGTATACATTCGAACGCTGCATTGAAACATAATTCATGTTCAGACAATTTTACTACAATCGCGAGCGTATTATTTCCCTCATTACTTCCACTGATGCGTAAGGCGGCTCCTTTTAGCCTTTACGATCGCCGATAGAGTCACTGCCCGGTTCTCACGTACGCCCACGTCCCTATAATCCTGTCAAGAGTATCCTCGGTGCATTTTCATCCGGGTGATGTTTCTCAGCCGATCGACTAAATGTATCTATAGCTACATCTATACCTAGCTATACCTAGCTACATGTTTAGGGCGTCGTTTCACCGCTGACTGGTGTAATAGTTAAATCTCAAAACATAAATCTGAAATGAAAACCAAGTTTAAAAAAAATTGAGATCTAAATGGGTGCTAAGTTCTGTGTAGGAAATCCTAAAATTTTAGTCACAAGAACATGTAATTCGAGCTCTTTATTTGATTTAGCTAGTTTTCACGTATAGGCTATATTATATTCAACAGTCAAATAAAGCCCATGACCCGAATACAAATCTCTCATATAAATATCATCCTCGGCCGGGAACCGAACCCGGGACGCCTCGCTTCGCAGATCACTACCAACTAGGTTATAGGGTCAAAACCTCTTTTGACATGGCTAAACGACTGCTCTCTAACTCTAACAAGGTACTGACGTCTATGTATGTCCCACAAATCTTTATTACTAAACAGTCATCCATCTAATTACCGAATTCATTCATAGTTATTTAAATTCGTAGATCGATTAGGATTAACACTAATCGCTGGGATTTGAATGCAGGATCTTATAATTGTTTTAAATACCCACGGATAAACGAATATATTTATTCTTCTGTATACGTATGTAAAGTGAAACTTCTTTCGGTCATACGCAGGTTTTTTAATTACAGTTATTAATGTTTAAAATAAAATTCAAATTTCATTGTCCATTTTAATTCTTTCTCATAATTTTATTTTCATTCTTATTCAGTGGTAATAGACGCGATAAAAAACTCCTTCGAGGAATATTTTCTTCTTGATCTAATCCAAGAACCCAAGAAACTAACGCTGATACAAACATCGAGTTTATAATACCTTGAGCTCTGCCCCGTGTTGTTTAATAAAAAAAGTTATCGTTTTCTCTCTCATCGTACAACAAGTAGATGAGACAAACATCTTGATAGGATAACTCGTACTTCCCATTATTCAAACGCCAGTTACACAACCTGACGTGAATGGTACCTTACGCTTGCTCTGAGTGCATTGTCAATCATTTTCGTAAAAGAATGTAGCTTTGATGCATTGCGTGGGTAATGAATCTGCGTGTATTGATTTAAAACTAAGTATATTATGTGTATTATGCGGTAGATGTAGAAGTGTTTACGAATAATTATGGTGAAATATTGGATTTAGAGAGAGAGCCTAATTAGCATGGTGTTTTTTAACCATTGGTATAAACGGTCATAGTCAGCTTCTGATATGGTATTTAAATAACTCGGTAGGTGATGAATATGACCTTTTGAGTGGCTTATGGTTTGTAAGGCACTATAAGCAAATTTTATCATTTGATAAAAATTTTAAATCCAAGACATATTATTATAGGTTTTAAAGTGGCTTTTATTTCGAAAATTAATAAAATGAAGTGAAATTCTATTTGTGTTTTTATTTATAAAAGAAATATAAGATGTTAATCAATTTGTCTCTTATTTCTCTATGAACTTGCGTCAAAGCGTGGTATTATACTTTTACAACAAGTATATTTATTTTGGGAGGAACTCACACTCTACACTTGTAGAATGATTGGGTTTAAACCGTGATGATGCTAATCAACATTTATTCAACCATAAAACAGTTGTTAAGTATGTTAAATGTATCAACTGGTCTTTTGTCTTAGTCATAAAACCATAATTTAAGTCTAAGATATTATTAATATTTATTGGTTAATAATTTAAGAGAATAGTATTTAAGTTTTGCGGGATAATATGCACCCCATGTCCACATGGTCAACCTATGCGCTAAACGTGTAAATCCGTTCAATTTTGTTTCGCGTGAAAGAGTGACAAATATCCGTACATATTTCAACATTTTTAATATTAGTAGGATAGTGAAGTCATTGTGGATAAGCCTAATCCCAGCGCACGCACCTTAGGTGGGCGCGTTAACGCGGCTTGCTCTTATTCACTACTCCTGTTTACTTAATTACGAGATACCGCCAACGCCTTCTAGAAACCATTTTAATTACTTTATTTACTCGCGTGCACAGACGATGTTAAAATATTTTTATTTGTATTCCCATCTTGGGTTTTACGAGTATCGCCTCTTCCAGCGGGTTAATATATTGATCTTGGTATTTCTCAATATATAATGGAAATTGAAGAAATTTTAATTAATATTATAAACTAACAGAAACATATGTATTAAAAAGAGTAACCGTTGTCACCGATAAACAAATGAGATCTATATGACTAACTTTACTAAGTTCCATTGCAGCTCCTTTAAGATAGCTGCAGGAATGTACAGGAAGTTGAGAGGCTCGACATCCATCCACCCTTGAGTTGGATTCAATCTCCTCGCTCGTAGAACATCTTGTGGAAGAATGAATGAGCCATTGACGCCAGATAACAGATGGCGACATCTCATGCATGATGAAGATCATTTTAAATCATATAATTAAATGTATTGGTTTTTGATCTTAGGAATAAGGTCAGCTTACTGTGTAATGGAAGTCAGAGTTATTTTTATGGATATGTAACCTTAAGGACAATAAAATTTATTATCATTATTATACTCGAAGTGTTACTTCAGTCGTGGAATATCTTTTTATTATCATAGCCTGTTTTAAGGGTTAACGTTAGTGGGTTTATCATTTCAGGGCCTTTTTGAAATCGATGACGTCACTGACGACTACCAGCACATGTGACTGACTTGACATTAAACAAACTGGTAATTACGAACTTTGGCAAACAATCTACGGAAACGACAATACAAATATTACCGCATGCGTTAAATAACTGCATTCAGTATGTCATTGTGCCGGTTACATATCGCACCCTCAGTGGAAAGAAAGTGGAAAAAGTGGAAGTGAAAAGTGGAAAATTCCCTATACTTATATATGTATATTTATAAATATTTATATATTATATATTTATATATTATTTATTATATATTTATGTTATTATAGGTATTTATGTATGTCCGTGTATTTGTATGTATTCTTGTTATGTAGTATATCTATATCTCATGTTAACACCTGCCATCAGCTATTTCCACATCCACCCAGGGTTGACTGGTGGACAATGCCATTAGGCATTAAGTTTGCCTTTTGTTTCTTCTTTTTAAGAGGTGACATAAACATGTAAATAAATAAATAAAGAAGCATAAGTCGTGTTACTTTGAATTTGAGTTATTAATATGATTGGAAAGAGGGAAAAAAGCTGCATATGCAAGATTTTTTCGAATTTTTGCATTAATCTTGACGGTTTTGTGCAAGAAATCCTAATGTAAATTCCTTTGACTACTTACTGATGTTTTAACAGTTTTTTGGCTCTCCCGTAAAATTGCAATTTAAATCTTATGAAATTTTTCCACTGAAAGTACGATGTGATTTGTGTATGTGATAGTGTGTAATGTGGTAGAGAGTTGTTGGTTAGTTAGAGTAATGTCTCTGTGTAATATTACTGATATAACCTGTGAAATTATCCAAACAATTTTTTATAATTTCATTTTTATAGACGGGAGAACGTCTTGGAACAGTTACTGAATTTAAATCCTATATTGAATTTTGATAAATATGGGACCAATATCGAAGTATCTCTTTTTAAATAAAAAATATTTTATCTATTCAAAAAAAAGATGTCTGAGGCAACAAACATTAATAATATACCATGCCCACCCCCTCCTTTTTTTAAAGTCGCGTGTTATAAACCTACACAAAGTCCGGTTTACATTCACAAAGAAGTGACATATGTAAGTTGCATAGGTCATCTTGCTGGACAATGCACATAAATCATCTTATTTTGAATGCAATGTTGACCTAACAGTTCAGTATTGAGATATCAGCCCGTACACGTCGTTAATGTTTCGTGTTGTTTGTGTAGTGATATTTCCACGTAGGAACTCATATTCGAAAATTGTATGAATTTTCAGTTTATTAATGGCGCCAAAATTTACCAAAATTTCACAAAAACAAAAGCCTATTTAAAAATAAATGACTGAATTTGAAATTAAAATAACATGGCTATCGGGTATTTATTTGAATTTCAATTTGCGCGCCAATTCACAGATAATTAAATCTGAAAATGCTGGTTATAAAATCTTCAATTTTATTGGTAAAGACCTATTATTATAATTTCAAATGAATTACATATTATGTAATGATGATCATTTGAAATTATTGTCAGATAATGCGTCTCTTGAGATAAATCTGTATCAAAGTGAAACTGATCCGTTTGTCACAGATTATTGTATGCTGGAAGCGTCATAATATATTTTTGTTTTACATTTACCTAGCGATTGTAAGATATATTGGTGCTACGTTTATTTCCCTTATATAGCGTATCTTTGAAACCTAGTTAAGCCATAAAAATATAGTTGACAGTGAAATTATTCTCGCTTCGCGTTGAGGAGTCATCATGTTTAAAAATATTGTCCTTGGATTATTAAATATCTCATTTCATTTATCCTATTAATAAAGTATTGATTTTTACAGTTTTTCCAATTTAAAACATATTACAAACGTATGTATTACAGTATATTTATGTATTACAAACAGAAAATCTTGTGTACTTATAGTTAATAGTATCAGGCGTTACTTTGCAGAAATCCATTGTTATTAAGTTATTTTATTAGTCTACTTTGCAACAATCTGCGGTTAAAATATATGATAGTATAAATTACTATATATATTATATAGCCTATAGCCTTCCTCGATAAATAGACTATTAAACACAAACAGAGTTTTTCAATTCGAACCAGTAGTTCCTGAGATTAGCGTGTTCAACCAAACAAACTCTTCAGGTTTATATTAGTATAGATATACTTTAAGATATACGTCCGTCCTTCGCACAATGGAAACATGCACTTTTTTCATGCAAATTGCAGGCAGACGAGCAGACGGCCACCTGATGGCTTACCATGCTTATGGCATACCATACGACATACGGCATATGGACACTCGCAATATTTGAGGCGCCACCAATCCGGTTAAGGGGATCCACTTGGGTAGTCGGTGCTCCAGCCCAAAGATGGGAGCAGGCGGTCTATTATGAACTCTTAATTCCAGCCAAGTTAAAGCCAGAGTAAACGTCAAATTCGTGTTACAAAAGCGATCACGAGACACTTTTTAGCCAATCATACGTCGTTTAAAGCCCAAGAAATGAATTGCCTGGAACATGAATGGTTTTATAAAAGTTCATAATAGGCCCGCTGTACTCCATATGAAGTCAGACTTGTGCACTACAATAATTACTTGTGTACTTAGTAACATTTTGATTTAAGTTCATATTGAGTATTCGTAGTATTATAATTTTAAAATAATGTAATGATGACATTTCCAGTTTATACTGATCCATGACTGAAGCGACTTACTGGTTACTTTCTAACAAAGCACTTTAAGAAAGTGATGTGTTTGCACGCTATTCTAGCACTGTAATGTTTACTATTACCGAAATTTCAGATGTGAGTAAAAGTTAGTAAGTTAGAATAAAAGTTAGTAAAAGATAAAAATTTGAAAAAAATGAGCATGCAGCTTTTGTCCCTCTTTCCAATCATATTAATAACTAGAAAATCGCCCTCGCTCGCTTTGGGAAAAATAGTAAAAAATAAAAAATAAATATAATATAGCCTATGTCATCCGGGGATAGTGTAGCTTCCCAACAGTGAAATAATTTTTCAAATCGGTTCGGTAGTTTCGGAGCCTATTCAATGCAAACAATCAAATCTTTCCTCTTTATTATATTAGTATAGATAAAATTCAAAGTAACATGACATATGCTTTACTACTGAGGGTACGAAATGTCAGATGGTATGTAAAATTGACATTTGTAAAAAAACAACAGTTACAACAGGTTGCAAAAAGAGCCCACTACTCCTACTCTTGTGAACCGTACTCACTTTTCTCTACTTGCCTGCCTCAATCACTCTTCTTCTAGAGTAAATCGTGAATTTTTTTCCAATTCAAAACCTTTAAAACTGTTCTTTTCTGTTTTTTTTTTCAAATAAGCTTAGCTGATCTACATACAAGTAAATTCAATTGAAATCATTACATATGTTTTGCCGAACGTTTCTTACTAATCAATAATTACGTTGCTGAACACGTAGAACAATAACAGGATCCAAATCCGAAGAACTGCTTAGGGAAGAGTGCGGCGATATGGAAATGTTTGTTGAGAGAGCGAGACAGCTGCGCTAATGTAACCTTTCGCTCAACCGTTCATCAAGTAAGAACGGAGGACAAAAACTGTTATTCGCAGTGCGCTGTAGAGCGCAGCGCGGACGCCCAGTTTCTATAAGTCACAGAAGTGACTTAAGTGTTGTTACTGAAATAAGTATTTTGTTAACGCAAGATGGCGTTCAGGTCGACCGGTGTCGTGGTTTTGGCGTGTTTAGTAGGTAAGTTCGCTTTTCAGTGGCGGAGAATGTATATGTTATGCCGTTAGGTTCAAGTCGCAACGAGAATTATAATTAGATTTAGTGTTTTCGGACGTGATTTCAATACAATGGTCTGTTCAATTTTGGAATTCGATTGTTTTGAGATTCGATACGGTATTTTATGTGTTTTAAATGTATAGTGGTCCTGTCTAATGTGGCTAATGTCCGGTAGAAATAGATAGGTGATTTTATAAGTAGTACATTTCCAAGAGATAATATTTTTTTATTAATAATAGTTATAATAGATGTAATTTAAAAATGTTTATTTAATTTTCAAATAAGTAACTCAGCTTTTTGTAATATAGATTTTTGAATCACACAAAATTTTCATAAATTATAATAATTATGTATATTTTTTTTTTGTAAAAGTTGTATGAGCATCTGCTAGGAACAAAGTTTTATTTATTTAAAAGGTATTTAAAGACTTTTATCTGAGTCACGAGTAAAAGACTTCAACGCGTGATTTCCCTATGCCAATTGGTATGGTCCAAAAATACACTTCATACATAATACAAATTATAAGGTAAATGTATGTAACACAATGCAATACATCGAATTGTGTTTATAAAATTTCATAACAATTCGCATGTCAAGGTTGTAAGCAACACTTAGTGTAGCGTTAACACTGTTAACAGTCTGATTGGGTCCACTTTCGTTCAGTAGGTTACGCGTGATTAGGTAATCAAAACTAGCACAGATATTGCTACATCCTTCATTGTTCACTTTTGTTGTCTATCTAGAACATATCTTAGTCCTTGTAATAAATACTACAATCACTTAGTACTTTTTGTTGCTAGGTATTCAATTGTCAGGTTAGTTTCCATTCTCCTTTTAAAATGAACTGTAAAATATTTGTACAATATTTGTAAAAGATATGTGATTTGATAACAATGTGAGCGCAGGTGTTTATTGCAATCTTTTTAGCTGATAACATGTGACGTCAGATACTCTGCTTTTGATTTATTTCTTAGCAACTTTCTGTATTTCTGTTTGTTGACAAATAACATAAAATATACTAGCGGTGGAGAGTTTGTCGGCGTAACGCACACGTAGTGTTTAAGTACTCTGCGTAACGCACATTAATCATTCTGACAGCAAAGATCTTCTATCAGCATGTTAAACTCTCTTTTAATTTATAATATAATACTTTCTGGCTTTCTAAAACAATTTATTATGGCATGCCTTTAATAATGCCCCAAAAAAGGCGTTATTACTTATGAAGATGTCATACTGTAAAAATAATGTTATGAACGAATATTGTAAGTAAAATAATAATCAATTTGAATATTATATAGAATTATTCATTTGAATAAATAAAAAGTATGTCTCCACTAAGGTGTGTCTTCTCAAAAGTCAAAAAAAGTCAAAAGTCAAAATATTTTATTCATATAGGTATCATTGATACACTTATGCACGTCATTTTTTGGCTTTTCGGAAGGTGCTTTGTCATGGAGGAGAAGAAAAGCCTAAAGAAACTCCTCAGCACATCTTTTAAAAAAATATTACAAAAAAGATATTATCATACAAAAGTTTACTATTCTGAGTGGAACTGGTTGCAGAGCTAATCATTTCCATGCGTCTTTGTCATTTAAATACTCGTCTACACTGTAATATCCCTTGCCTAACAATTGTGTTTTTACACGTTTTTTGAAAGATTCTATTGGCAAGTCACGTATTAATTTTGGGATTTTATTATAGAAATGTACACCAAGCCCTATGAAAGATCGTTGCACTTTACTTTGCACGTTGGCGGAACGAAGGCGTAATTAATTGATACATTCTTTTTGTTTGGCGATTATTAATATCAAAATTTTGTTTATACGCGTTTATATTCTTCCGTATAAAAACTACATTATTAAAGATATACTGGGAAGCTACTGTAAGTATACCTATTACCTTGAACTTTTCACGCAAAGATTCCCGAGACTTAAGTTTATAGATAGCCCTAACAGCCCTTTTTTGGAGTATGAAAATTTGTTCTATATTGGCTGCTTTGCCCACAGCAAACCTAAAAATACAATTAATTCTCAGCCTAAAAATACAATTAATTGGGAAAAATACTCAAATGGAAGGTCATCTAGTTTCTCTCGT
This sequence comes from Thymelicus lineola, assembly GCA_963932265.1. Classification (NCBI taxonomy): domain Eukaryota; kingdom Metazoa; phylum Arthropoda; class Insecta; order Lepidoptera; family Hesperiidae; genus Thymelicus; species Thymelicus lineola. The sequence continues at coordinate 4,141,056 of OZ010685.1, forward strand.
ATAAGGCGGATTTATTAGGTAAACTTTTACAGAATTGGGTTTCATAAGATAATGAATAAAAATGACTGTTTTGTATCTGTGTGTACTACTGTATATAATGTATGGTATGTATGTATATGTATGATATGTGTATGGTAAAGATAGTAATGCGATACCAAAGTTAATGTTAAAGACCTTATCTGTATATATAAAAGGCAAAAGTGATTGACTGATGTATCAACGCACAGGCCAAACCCTTAGGGCTAGAAACTTAAAATTTCGCTCACATATTCCTCTTATGACGTAGGCTTCCACTAAGGAAGGATTTTTGAAAATTCAACCCCCAAAGGGGTAAAATAGGGGATAAATATGATAAGCATAATTTCCGCGTGCGAAGCTGCGGGCAACAGCTAGTGTAAACTAAGTTGTGAATCGTTGTGGAATGTTTATAATACAGTAAAGTATTTAAATATAAAAGTATGCGGCACTTTGGCACAAAATGAATGTCTTGCCTCTCTCTGATTAAATTCTACTGTTGAACTTTATGATAAAGTTATTCACGGAGGAACATTAATGTGACATTTACTGTCAATAACAGTGAAATGTCAAAACGCTTCTAGTGAAGTCATAGATCTTTTTTTAACTGACTACAAAAAAAGGATTCGACTTCCGTCGAAATTCGACTGTATTTTTTATGTTAGTTACCTCAGAAATTTCGGCTGGCTGAACCGATTTGGATGATTCTTTTTAATCGAAAGCTGGTGCTTGTCATGTGGTCCAACTTACATTTTAGTGAGATCTGACAGTGGCATCCATGAGAAAACCATATAAATCTTAAATTTACATTATGTATGTGTGCGACAAATGGACGAATAACTCAATATTACGCTAACCGATTTCAATGATTCTTTTTTTATTGGAAATAATGTACTTCATTTGAAGTCGGTTTTTTTGGTAAAATTTTGTTTTAAGTGCGCAACACTTATTACAAACTTAACAAGCGAAGTAAATTTGGTCTCTCGTGAACGTGTCATGTTTGGTTTAATGTATTATTGACAATTATTTATTGTATTTTATAATAAGACAAGTCTGACATTTTCTATAAGGCATAGAACTAAATTTTTCCAGTGTTTTAATTTATATTACTAATAAGTAAGACTGAATATATGTGGAAATATTCCTTAATATCGCATTAAATAAATTGTTTATCCTGTTTGCCTTGCTAGAGTCATTGAACAATGAATAGGCAAAGTTATTAAATGGCTATTAAATGGCATTTTGGTAACTTATCTTCTATTTAACGAAAGTATTAAATTTGCTACCATTGTTATTATATAATGCGTTTTACATAAAACATAGGAATTCCAGGTCAACCCTTTAAGTTATTTACATGACCCTGATTATATAAATTCAAATGTTATTCGCAAATATTGTATACATATCTTTTTTGAAACTGTCGTAGATGCATTTCCTGTCACTTGACATGAGTTTGATTGAAAAAGTTGTTTACATTGACTCGGTCAAGACTAGGAAGTCTTGGTGTTTGACCATTTAGCTACTTAAAAGGTCATGTATTTTATTTACTTTCTATGAGTAGTTGCTATAGGGTAATGAGTAGAAGTAATTGTAATTATTAGGTATAAATATCATAAATTGAATAACCCTTTTCCATTGTCATTGATTTTTTTTGTGTAAGTTAAATTTGTGTTAATTTTTTCCTTCCATGTTTCCAGTATTAGTGTCATCACAAGGACCAAAGAATGTAAAGCGAAAGCCAGCAAACCAGCCCGCACGCGCCGCTGCTGCCGCCGCCGCCGAAGCGGAGCGGGATGCAGAGATCACCAACTCCTGTCCTGAGGACGGGTTCTTCGCTGATGCTGAGCAGTGTGACAAATATTATGAATGCAGGTAACTTCACCGCATTAGTAAAAGTGGTCCAACAACACTGGAGCAGCGTAGTGGAGTATACTCTAAGCCCCGAAGAAAAGAGACCCGTGTTCAGTAGTAAGCCATTGGCTTGAACCCATTAATGGTCCACTACTGGGCACGGGTCTCTCCTCTTGAGGAGGCCTAGAGCATACTCCACCACGCTGCTTCAGTGCGGATTGGTGGGCCACCATCAGTGAGCCATTAGTGGAAGCTAAATCGTTCATAGCCCGACTGCTTATTTCGATCCTAAGTGATCGACAAAGATGAGCAAAAACTGGCACGGTTGGTGTTTAAATGGATGATCGCTAGTGGAAAAAAATCTTGAGCGCTAACGTCCTAGATCTTATCGTGAGAGAACAGTGCTTTCGTACCGCTACTAGCCCCCTGTAGATACTGGAGCAGCGTGGCAGAGTATGGCTCTTGGCCTCGTCAAGAGTAGAGAGTCCTACTCGTCAGTGGACCATTGATGGATTGAAGCTATCGCCAAAAGAGATGTGTAGCAACAATGGCTACGAGTATTTCTAATATATTTTTGTATATGTTTTTTAAAATTATTTTGGTGAATGATGTGGCAAAATTTATAAATTTCAACAAATATTACTTCGTGTTGTTAGTATTCATAAAGTCTACCATTACTTACTTTTCCTTATTTATGCACGTAAGTATGTTTGCATATTTTTCACAGACCGGAATGCATACAAGTAAGAACCGAAATTACTTTTAAATGCCTTGTCATGTTTATTTAGCGCCGTGTTTTTGCAAAGGTAAAAGGTATTTGAACACTCAATGTCCTCGTCAACTCAGATATATTTGCGAATGTATGTTTATGTAAAGATTTAAAACCAACTCTCTGGACAAGCATGATCAATGAATTGAAACCTCACAGCCGCAGAGAGTGAGGTAAAATGTTATGGTATTAGTTAAAAAAAATTACACATATTACCTAATGTCTATTGGTAGTAGTAACTATTTATAAAGTAATAAACTTCATATATACTCTTGCGCTAGTATTAAATAATAAATATTCAATAATCAGCTTACAGCTACCTAAATAGGTTAAATAATAATAATTGATTAAATAATCAGAAAATATTACATCGTCGATTTAAATTGGGGTCCTTATTTTAGCAAAGACGTTACTGCTGTACTTAGAAATCGTTTTGTAAAAGTTATATTAACATATTATAATAAGATATCTGCAACACATTTATAAAATAGTAATAAAATGTGTTTACATTACAGGAACGGAGAGATTATTGAGAAGTTGTGTCCTGATGGGATGGTGTTCAATGACTACAGTCAACAGGATGAGAAGTGTGATCTACCGTTCAATCTAGATTGCTCGCAGAGGCCTAAACTCCGTAAGTGTTCTAGTTTTAATAGTTTTCTAGTAACAATTTAAAGATACATTGTGATAGTTTGGTACATTGCAAAATTTGGAACACTAAATACATACGCCAAAGCATTACAAATAAGCATAATAGTACAGTGGAACAATTATTATCGCTTATATCTGTTAAAAACTCAAATTGATAATTATAAATGGTGGTGTTTTAATGTAATTATTTACCGATTTATTATACATAATATTATACCACAGACCATGATATGGAATAACATATGGGGCACTTATCATCTCCAAAAACGTGGGCAAAGCCTAACACGTTAGCGTTTTGATAGTATTTTCTACTTAATATAAACGGTGATTGAATGACAGACAACGCACAAGCTGAGCCATTGTACCTACATAGAAATATGGAACTCAGTACAGGGATTCCCTTATATGTGTAAGTAGAACTAAAAGTATAATAAAAAAGTATATATTAGCTTTCGTTACTTCACACTTCCCCTACAGACAGTACACGATATCGTATCCTCGGTGGAAAAAAGGCATAAGATGAAAATTGCAATTTTACAAGGGAGCAAAAAACTGTTAAAATATTAAGTAGTTAGAAGAATTTACATTGCGATTTCTTGCACAAAACCGTCAATATAAATGATAAAAATTTGAAAAAAAATTGAGCATATGCAGTTTTACTTCCTCTTTCCAATCATATTAATAACTAAAATTCAAAGTAACACGACTTATGATTATTTTCCACTAAGGGTGCGATATCTCCCATATTATCTCAGTTGCTACAAGCCATAAGGAACTTCGTTCCAACATGTCACACAATTTAAATCTATGTGTCACTGCCAAGACGAACGGTTAAACCTCCTTTTTTAACATCTGTTACTAACAGATAGATATATAGCGTTTACATAAGTGGTATGCAAATGCCTAAAAATTAAGGAGATAATTAAGCAACCTGTCCCTAAATAAATGATTGTTAATGACTTCGTGTAAACACGAACTTGCTACAGTTCCGGTAGTAATGGAATGTTGTCGTGAAGGTCGTCCCGCGTCCTGCTCTGTAATGTACTGAACGACCGGAGGTTGATTGATGCTGTAGTGCCACTGTGTAGTGTACTACGGTCACCGAATGAGAAAATATTAAAAGAAAATATTATTATCCAACTTAAATAAAGCGAAACTAAGCGAATTAGAACAGAAAATGTTTGAAATAAAATGAATTGTTCCACCACCCATAAAATTGCAACACCCTTTTAGGGTTGTTATTGTGTAGGATGTAATGTGACTGTGTTATATACCATGTTACTACAAAATGCAATAAAGTATTGAGTATTGAAATTAAGGTTCAAACCTCTCTAGAAAGAATTGTCTGTAAAATTATAAATATTTATTAATATAATATTTTCCTAGGCTAAGGGTTTATAGTAGTATTAATACATTTTTTATATATTTTTATTATTTACGGCACCTATTCTTTGTAATTACTATACTTATTTTCTTATACGACTTATATATCTAGTAAAATACATTATAAGTAAAAAAATCATACATAAGTATGAGCGTATGGATAATCTAAAGCCATTAATGCAATAAAAAAATTGCCATTTTTGACATGACTTCTTATAAATAGGGACCGTCGATCTATTGATGTGGTTTGCATGTTAACTAAACTAAAGGTCAGTAGACACGTGAGTGGGACACGTGTAGCGGCCGGGGTATGTCGCATCACTATGATAAGTGTTGGCATAATGTTAAAGGTTACGGCTGACTCGGAACAACTTTCCAATCTCAATGGAAGTCTGGCCTTGAGCGGCAAAACGTGCGACAAAACCTTTATTGTATGACATTTTGTAGTGATTGCGTAAAATTGTCGTTAAAACATTAATAATGTAATAAAGACCATAATTATAAAAATTTAACTCAGCTCTATATATTTTAATTTATAGTTAAAGCAAAGATCCTATTACAAACCCAAGTAAATGAGTTTTGTGAATTTTACCTTCAAAATTACATAAAATATTTAATAAGAGGATATTGACACACACTGCGAAAATGGTCTGAGTTTTAGAAAAAAAAACTTACTGTCATTCAGATATACAGACAAAATTTTAACTTAGATTAATTTTAACGATTACCAATTTAAATGACACTTACGCATACGATAATGTCAACAACTTGTTTATTTTGTAATATATAACATTGAATTGAAATAACTTTAAAAGACATATTTCAATTTGAGTAATTATTAGCAAAAATATTTTCATAAACTATTTAGTTAATGATAATTATTTAAGTAACATTAAGCAAATAGGACCAGTAATGCTATCTACCATTGCGAAAACTATAATTTACACCCACAGTTTACACCATCAACATGTTTGTCAACAAGATGAGGTCACCTCTTACTACACGGTCACAGAACCGAAGCACACAACAGTAATCTAATGGTGCTTTCTCTTTATGACATAACATTGAAGTTGTTTAACGAAAAATACAATTGAAATAAGTCAGACGACTGTTGTATAACTTGTAACTGGTGTCAGTGGCTTTATTTGTGAAAATAATATCCCTATCCTACTGCCTATTTTCTCCTTTTAGGAGATACATTTAAAAAACTTAGTAGGTAATGTATTTTTTAATAAATCGATTAAGACAATGAAATTCCAAGTATTAAGGAAATTGGATGAAATATGTATAATAATTATTATATAATATTTTATAAAAACTTATATCCCTAATTTTTCTCCTTTTGAGGATGAGTTTCTATAAATAGTTTTTCGTGAATGTACAAAGTTTCATGCTTCAATTCCAGTTGCTTAAGCTGTATGTTGTCATCAAGCATTCGTTGGCGTTTTATGAAGTAGAAGATTACTTTGCTTATTATATTTCCTATTTGTTACTTTTCAGAGACTCCGATACCGTCACTGCATTGCATAAGACAAAACGGCTACTTCTCCCACGAGGATCCCAAGGAATGTGGCAAGTTCTACTACTGCGTAGACGGGAAGTTCAACATGATCACGTGTCCCGACGGTCTGGTCTACAACGACAAGACCGGAATCTGCACGTGGCCCGATGAAGCCAAGAAGAAGGGCTGTGGTGCCGCTGGTTGGTTATAATTCCTTTTATAATTATTAGGTATTTTCTCTTACATTTAAAATGTCAAATCATTTCAATAATTAACAAATTAGTTATGTTTAATATTTTATGACGTATTTTTTGTTTTAGTGTACTGTAGTTTTAGGGAATAGCATCAATTAAGTAAAATATATTTTTATATGGCAGAGATATCATCTCTACAAATACAAAATGTATATGGAAATGGTGATCAAATCACCAGGTAAATAATTTTCATCGCTCATGGATATCAGTAACATCAAAAGCATCATTAACAAGTCGTCAAAATTGAACAGGCCTTACTAAGTTACTTGAATAACATGAGCTTTATGGCCACTTGCCACTAGGCATCACAAACATCTACGTATGTATATTAACCCATTTAGACCTGAAACTAGTTTTTTCAAAATCAAATAAGTAGGTTAAGCGACGAATCGCATACGTGACCAATATCGTTTGTGACGAACTGCATTTGTGACAAACGACGTTATGTGACGACCTAATGCTTGTATCGACGGATTGCGTTTGTGACATTGAGCGTGTGAACCAAAAAAGTTTTACATATTTTAAAGATCTAATGTAAACTGTTTGTTTTTCAGATGTATTCCAGTTCGACTGTCCCGCTGTCAACGAGACGTTTGGCCTAACGCATCCTCGGTACGCCGACCCTGATGATTGTCAGTTCTTCTACGTGTGCATCAATGGCAACACCCCGCGACGCTCCGGCTGCAAGCTCGGACAAGCCTTCGATGACGTGAACAAGAAGTGCGAGTGGGCGAGGAAGGTTCCTGAGTGGTGAGTTTCTGTGAAAACGAGTATGAATATTTTTTACAATATTTTTAAAGTGATGTGTAATTAACTAATTATGTCTTGATTCGGTGGAGGACAATGTCGTAAGAAAGCTGCGTGTAAGATTTTTTTAGAATTTTCTCGTATGTGAAGTCAGCTGAATACACATTTGAGCATTTTTCCATAAAAAAAGCGTTAAGTCTAAAACACTATCCTCTTCTTTACATTTATTTAAGTGACAAGTTCTTGAAAGCGACAGAATTTGTTTCTCACAAAAATTTAAATAGACTTCTTTGAGCAATAGAATTTAGCAATAATTATATTCTTATCGTTTTGCAAGTGTAATTAGACTTACTTCCACTTACTCTAAGTGCCCTAAGGTGTTGAAATTGTTTTATGCAACTAATAGGCATAAAAGTACAGACTATGACAGGAACTAAATATGGCATGATGAAAAAATACAATATTACAAATTGTCTCCAGAAAATGATGACAGTTTTGTCCTACTGTATGCAACAGCCTATCAAACTAAGTTTATTTATGATTACCCACATTGTGTTATTTTTTTTCATATTGCCCTACCATAGTAATATAGTGCGGCGAAGCGTCGCCACTCACCGCGCCAAAAATCAGGTTGACCCCTCGCCTATAGATGTTTCACATCAATAATTTCTCTATATTACAGTGCTGACTGGTACAAGGGCCAGCTGACGGACGCGGAACTAGAGGCCCTGGAGAACCCCCCGACCCCCAAGCCGAAGCCCGCCGGGTCCCCCTCGCGCCGCAAGCCGCAGCGCCCCGGCAAGGGCAAGTCGGTGGAAGCTGAAGAGGAGTAGCATTTATAGTTAGGTTATTAAATAAAATAGGTTTTTATGACTGTGTGTTGTATGTTTATTTTACACTTACCCTTCATTTAGGTACTTGTTAGTATGAAAATAAAGTACTATGAAGATTTCTTTTTTTCTTCTCTCTTTCTTGGCCGGCAACTCATCAGTGATGCCTTTGGTGTTGCTGATGTCTATGGGCAACGATAGTCACTTAGATGGATCGTCAGCTCGTTTGCTGGCTATTTCCATAAAAAAGAAGAGGCGCCGTTTATATTTAATAGAAAGAAGAAGCTTAATAAAATAAACCTAGATATGATACGTTTGGGTAAGCTGTCTTGTAAATAATAGCAATTAAGTCGTGTCGAAAACCTTAAATCATGTTGTAGACAGAAATTGGAATTTTATTAGATACGTTCAAGGTTTTAGATTTTTGTTCAGTTATTATAATCCTACTTCATACTAATATTATCATATTATCTATACTAATATTATAAAGAGGAAAAATTTGATTGTTTGCATTGAATAGGCTCCGAAACTACTGAACCGATTTGAAAAATTCTTTCACAGTTAGGAAGTTAGACTATCGCCGGGTGACATAGGCTATATTATATTTTCAAAAAAATTAGGGATCCTTAATAAAACTCCAATAATGTAACCCAAGGTGTAAAAAATAAAGAAAACCGAAGCAAAGCGAGGGCGGTTACTCGTAATATATGTATTAATGTGAACGTCCGTTTGTGACACATTCACGCAAAAACTGCTGAACAGATTTTCATGATATTTAGCAGAAAGCTAAACCATGATCTGGAATAACATACAGGGTACTTAGTATCCCGGAAATCAGTACTCTGTGTCGGAAAACGCGGGCGCGGAGCTTATATTAACTATCTAATTATAACTTTCAAACTTCTTTGGCGTGCATTTACTCGTATGTGTCAAAAGTAAAATAAAGGATTGGATGGAATGAAATAAGTTTTATTCGAAGTAGGGTTGTTACAAACACTTTTCGAAAGTCACTCAACGCCATCGCTTTAACAAATCCCTACCATGAGTGGTCCCGGGCGAAGAAACTCCCGGGATTATTTTTTTCCTACTCACAGTTACAGACAGCACTTAATACTACTTATTGCAATATTTGATATAAAAAAAACTCATGTCCAAGCAGTCTTGTCATTTAAATACTCATCAACTTTGTAATATGCTTTCTTCATGAGAATATCTTTTACATGAGTTTTAAATCTACAGTACGCCATTTCTGTTAATTCTAACGGGATTTTATTATAGATTTTCACACATCTACCCATGAACGAGCCACTAGTTTTTCTGAGTCTAAAACTAGGCACTAGGAGTATAGTAATGCCACCGAAGATATAATAGTACATACTTATCTAATTGTATTAATGCCTAACTAATAGGCAATGTTTGACAAACTGTCCATAGTGAAATGACTTGCTTAAAAACAATTGAATGATCGATACGGACTTAGGGAGGCCATACATGATTAAGTGTACTTGTCAACTTTGCAGTTTGACTTGACGCGCTATCCAGTGTGCATGCTATATGGTCAGAGAGCTATACTGTGGCCAGATAGCTACACGGTCAAGTATACTGGATAATGATCATATCAAAACGTTTCACAATAAATGACAATTTTCTGAATTGTGTAAACTTCTATACTTTCTAATACTTAAGTAATAATAGCTTGTCAGATAAAGCTGGCCACACACGATCAAGTGTAATTATCAAGTTTGTAGTTTTACTTGACACTTATCTGTAAGGGGGCATAAGAAATAATTATTTTAAATGACATTTGTAGTAATATTTGTTTTTGCCTTATCTGTCATATTTTGCCCCGACTAACCCTACTTTAGATAAGAGTATTGCCATATCTGATTTTTTATACTTATTAAAATTTTACATTTATTGTCATAATTCTTAGTGACAGACGTATTTTAAAAGAGCCAGAGGCTTAAAAATAGAGGTTGAAAGTTTGTTAAAAATTTTGGGATTTTTTAATAAGGCGCTACGAAAACTATGATTGGTCTTTTGGGTTAGAAATAAATACCAGGAGTAAACTACAGGAGGATTACTATTATCTTTTTTTCGTGAATTCCTTCCGACTAGTGACTTGCTTGAGTCAGTCGCCAAACAACAGAATTTTTCATGATTCGACTGGGGTAAGTTGAGAGCCAGTTCTTACTTTTCTTTTCTATCATGGTCAGTAATGCATCGATGACGTCTTAGTTGCTATTTATGTTCATGGCCTCTCCATCTGGTGACTCGGTTGTTCGATAGCCAGCCATTTACACAAAAAAAAAACAATAGTTATTTAAATATTTTATTTTTAATACATAAATCTTTTCTATTTACATGTTCGTTTTTTGAAAACATATTTACATAGGCCCATCTGTTACAATGCAAGGAGTAAACAAACATATACTCTACTACTACGGTAACTAATATCACGTTCAAACAATCGGTATTTGGTAACATTAAATATAAATTCATAAGTTTTGTGAATAAAAATATAATAACTGAAAAATATGATCTCTTTATTTGTAAAAGTGAGTATTCTCAAGCGAGTGATTTATCAATAGAAATAAATAGGAATCGGTGGAAAAATTCCATTTTGTGCTGTTTAACTTGACTTAGAATTAGTGTTATAAGACGACAACGAAGATTGGTCAATTTGGTTCTGCGGTACGATCATGAGTTGTTTTGTGATCAAAGAACAACATTATAATGCATAATAGTTTAACGAGAAAATTTTGATATACCTACTTGAAATTATCGAACATGATAACAGCGTTACTTCCAAAATAAGTTTTATACAACTCATGATTGCTCCCGAATAAAACAGATTAACTAAATCTTTCAAACTAACACAAAACTATTTTTTACATATTCGAAGACTTCCATATGTTATAGAAAGTGTATAACTCTGAAAATATTTTCAGGTAGCATAATACAAGTTTGTAATAAAATGATGATTACAAGGGAATATATAATAATAGTTGTATCGTTTTCGTCTTAAAACACCAACGTGTCTACAATTACGCGTGACCGCAGTGAGGCACCAGCTCAGGGTCTTCACATGTCAAACTCTGGTCGTCGAAGACTTTGCCTTCCCCACAAGAAATCAACCGTGGGTGTCCCTCCACACAAGTTATCAACCTGTGGCAGTCTCCGGGGACGGGAAAGCGAGGGAACGGCCAAAACTTGGCTGACTGGGTATTCGCTGGCACTTTGGTCGGGCATTTGAAGCCAACGACCGCTGGGGAAGAAAGATTTACAAGTTAGCGTGATGACTGCACAAATAACTGTTTTTCACTTATAAGTATGATAAGTATCAGTAGCCACGTAATTGCACGATTAATTATGTTGTGGATTTACACCACGTCAAGGTATCTATGTAACGGTAGATATAGTACATATTTTTGTTTCAAAATGTCACATTTTATTTTGTTTAATTATGGACATGATGACATCTCAGATTAAATTCTTCTTTTTCTTCGATTTCTTTAATCTGAGGATGACATGCTAAGTCCGAGATATATGCTATCATTGCTCTAATTTTAAACATCTCGCTAAAAATTCCCAAAAATCTTTTATTGAAAATACTTAATACAATATTATCGTCGCATAATATCTTGACACCTAGATCTAGAAGGTCGACTTTATCGGAATTATACTGTTTAATTTAATATCGCGTTTCAACTAAAGAGCGAGTATAAATCTTTAGATTTAATAAATGGACTATAAATATGTTCTTTTATTGTGGTCAAGGTTAAACCAATATCTATCATAAACCCCAATCTGTAACGAAATGCATTCGGAGCTTCGGATACTTTGGTACTAAAACGTAAGTGTCAACATGACTTTTCTCTTGCTAAGTTTACAGAGGTCTTGATCTCTCATAACTGTATCTTTTGAAATACATTGTTGATTACCTTCCGGGTTACAGAACAGTAATAAAACGTAAGTGTCAATATGACTTTTCTATTGCTAAGTTTACAGAGGTCTATTAAGCTCTCATAACCGTATCTTTTGAAATACATTATTGATTACCTTCCGGGTTACAGAACAGTAGTAAAACGTAAGTGTCAATATGACTTTTCTATTGCTAAGTTTACAGAGGTCTATTAAGCTCTCATAACCGTATCTTTTGAAATACATTATTGATTACCTTCCGGGTTACAGAACAGTAGTAAAACGTAAGTGTCAATATGACTTTTCTATTGCTAAGTTTACAGAGGTCTATTAAGCTCTCATAACCGTATCTTTTGAAATACATTATTGATTACCTTCCGGGTTACAGAACAGTAGAAGAACGTAAGTGTCAACATGACTTTTCTATTGCTAAGTTTACAGAGGTCTATTAAGCTCTCATAACCGTATCTTTTGAAATACATTATTAATTACCTTCCGGGTTACAGAACAGTAGTAAAACGTAAGTGTCAATATGACTTTTCTATTGCTAAGTTTACAGAGGTCTATTAAGCTCTCATAACCGTATCTTTTGAAATACATTATTGATTACCTTCCGGGTTACAGAACAGTAGAAGAACGTAAGTGTCAACATGACTTTTCCCTTGCTAAGTATACAGAGGTCTATTAAGTTCTCATAACCGTATCTTTTGAAATACATTATTGATTACCTTCCGGGTTACAGAACGGCTGTAGTAGATCAGGCCAGTTGCATCCATGGATGCGTTCATCGTACACGAGTCCAGCGGTGCAGGGTTCCTGGTGAGGGACACCGTATTCACACTTGAGGTAGCTGGTGGAGCACTCCTCGCTGTCTGGGTAGATGCCGAACTGGTATTCGCAGCCGGGAGATGAGATAGGGGTCACTGGAAATTGTAACACAATAAATAAGTCATAGATGCTTACAGCTTCGCTTTAAGTACGTTTAAGTGTAAGTTGTTCGATCACCAATTGGAGCTGGAGCTGCACATTGAAGTACATTTGAAACCTCTTCAAGATTATTGATAAACCAATGATAAATAACCCAAGGTAATAGTGTAACTCTGAGTTTATCGGCTGATATCTAATGGTAATAAACCAGTGGCTCTTCACCTTTTATTGATGAGGGGCTTTGTGACAAAATTTTTGTCTTACCAAGGACCACCAACTATCTATCGTTTTTCAATCTCAATATCATCGATATTTTTTAACTTTAGTTTTAGGGAAATCTTATATGTATTCCAATTACTCCGTATTTAATATTTTAGTAAGGCTTTGCGGACCTCTTTGGGTTCTAATAGATATCACAAGTGTGGACCATATATTAAGAACCATTGCACTAAACGAACCGATGTCGTTAATTGAACGATGTTGCCCCGCATTGTGAATTGCCGTAATGTAATATTTTCATCGCTTAAGACATTCTTTATTGGCCAGCAACGAATCAGTGATGCCTTTGGTGTTGCTGATGTCCATGGACGATGATTATCACTCAGGTGGATCGTCAGCTATTTCATAAATAATATTTACATAAAAATTTTGAAATAGATACAAAAAAACCGACTTAAATACATCGACAAATAATAAAATACTTGAACATCATGAACGTAGTAGAAGTCAATTAAATACGCATTATTAGGGATAACTCAAAAACTATTCGTTTGATCTCGCTCTTAAAGGGGACTACGCGACAAGCACTAGCTTTCGATAATGAAAAAAATCATCAATATCGGTAAACCCACTAAAAAATTATGAGGTAAAAATAAAAATACATTTGAATCGAGCACCTCCTACTTTTTTTGAACTCGGTTAAAAAATTGAAGGCACTCACAATCAGCTTTCCTGTCTCCGCAGTCCACAGCCCAGATGTAGTTGCAGTGGTTGTGCACGGCGCCCTTGCCGTCAAACAGCAGGCCGTTCTCGCAGGTCTCCACCGTCAACGTGCCGTTGGTGCATAGGAAGAACTGGTCGCAGAGCTCGGGGTGGGCGTAGGCCTGGAAGACAGGAATAATACATTTAGGTAATGGTATTTTAAATTGCTCTTTCGGTAAATAAGATAGAGATGGTAATGAACCGTCATAAAGTATTATAATAGAATAAACTGACAGTTGTTATGTGTATAATAGTTATAGTGATGGGCAATGAAATACTATACTAATATTCGTTCACTGGTGAAGGGCAACCCTCTTACCTGAAGTTGGGGCAATATGACAGTTAAGACAAATACAAAATATAATACTGCAAAAGTCATATAACATGTCATATTGTGCCACACCTTACTCTATTACAGATAATTAATTATTATGATAGCCATTGATTTTTAAAAGTTAAAGTATAAGACTTATATAATTATACTAGCTGACCCAGCGAACTTCGTATCGCCTAACAATTGATCAGTTTTCGACCGGAGAGGAAAAATGATTAAATTACTAAAATGGCTATTAAAAAATAAAGGTTGATCGTAGAAGGGTGAAAATTGAGGATTGTATGTATTTTTGTATGTTGTATCATAAAAAAGTAGAAATTAAAAATTTTGTCTAAAAAATAAAAAATAAAATTTAGGGGTGGACTACCCCTAACATTTAGGGGGATGAAAAATAGATGTTGGCCGATTCTCATAGATACCGGATAAGCACAAAAAATTTCATCAAAATCGGTCAAGCCGTTTCGGAGGAGTATGGCAACGAAAACTGTGACACGAGAATTTTATATATTAGATAATATGATTTCACATTTATGTGATAAACTATACCTGAGAAATATGTAGACAAAACATATACAGAATACAATATAACGATATACCTCTCTATGATTATGGTATTATATGCGATAGGCGATAAAATCAGAGATGACAGGATTTTGTAACTGAGACCCATAGGACATAAGACCCACTGGACCCATTTAATATTACTCGCTCTTAAACAATGGGCTGTTCTTGAATATTTTCCTTTACATAGTGTGTTTCCTATTTTATTGAGATATAAGATATCCATGTGTATTAATAATAATTAATTTTTTAAATAGTTTTCATTTTATTTACCTGAACTCCATATTGCTCTGGGCACGCGGGTGCGTGTTCTAGCAGAATACCTGCATGAACTGAAATGATAGAAAATTATTGATTAAACAGATTACTGGTACTATTAATTATTAAAATGTATACATCGTAAAGATGTAATAAATGATTTCCATAATAAACCTATAGATTCGAACTCGGGTCTCCCATACGGATAATCAACATTCAAATCACTACTCCATCACAGCTATTAACCCGCATATTAAAGAATTTTATAGTATGCATAACGCTTGAAAAACAAGTTTCAAAGGCTGACCTATGGTTAAAATGACTAGGAAATTGCCAATAAACACGCATTATAGCGTTAATTAGTAGTATAGAGGTTATCACTTTCGTAGACATAACACTTGAAGCGTGACGATTAGGCAAACCTGAGGTCGAATGCAGGTTGTTAACGTTGAGTTGAATACCAACACTTTCTTGGTTAGCAAGGTTACGTCTTTTCAGTTAAATTCCAGCGCTGTGCGAGTAAAGCACCTGCTAATTTTGTAAAGAATATTGCTTTAGACAATGTTATTTTGTATTAACATGAGATATGAAGTGAACGTCGAGTACTAGCGAAGCGGCTTAACTCTAGTATTAATGCATATTATTGTTAGGCGGTAATTTACTTGAGTAAGAGTTAGTTAGTGCTACAGCACTTGTCACAATTCTACAGAATTGTCACAAGTTGTTGTTGATTGTGATATCGACCCCGAAGTTTGTTAAAAGCAAAGCAAAGCAAAGCAACAACCCATAATTGTCCCACTGCTGAGCTCGGGGTCTCCTCTCACAATGCGAGGGGTACAGGCCATAGTCTACCACGCTGGCCAAGTGCGGATTGGTAGACTTCACACACCTTTGAGAACATTATGGAGAACTCTCCGGTGTGCAGGTTTCCTCACGATGTTTTCCTTCACCGAAGCAAGTGATAATTAACTTGTAATACGCACATAATATTAGAAAACTAGAGGTGCGTGCCAGGATTTGAACCCGGGCCCCCGCGTTCGGGAGACCAACGTTCTAACCACTAGGCTATCACTGCTATATACCACTAGGCTATCACTGCTATATTTGTTTGTTGAAGTTTGTTATATCAATGACAAATAAAAATCATATTATGATTGTCCAAGTACATTATTAAAATTGCTGTGAAAGTTTGAACAAAATCATGTTTATATTTTTGAATTTATAATCATTTAAACAGAAAAAATATATGTGATGTCCTATATAGACTCTGAAACCATGCAACCGATGTGACCCAGACTGATCGCATTCGAAAGGCAAAGAAAATTAGTACATACGTTAATTCGAAGGTGGTTTGAGACCATTGAAACAATGCATAAAGCACATTTTCGATTTTCTACTTTTTCTTTACATTTTTTTTACGTTGTAGCACACGCCAGGTATCCACTAGTAAAAATATTTCTGACATTCCGTTTCATGTTGTCGATTAAATTTTTGTTTGATATTGATATCAATTTATTTAACTGAAATTTAATGTATGTTTCACTCAAATTGAACAATAGGATTAAATTATTTTCTCGAAAACGTTTAGAGATTATTTTTTTTTGGTTGATTGATTCACATTAAAAACAATGATTATATAAATTTAAATTTTGTTATACATTAATTATGTCAAAAAGATTTTGCGGGATAAATTAAAATAGTTGTTAAGTTTATAAATGGTTTATGGTAAGTTTAAACAGCCTTGGTAGTATAATTTTAGTGATTATTACTAATACGTTATATCTATAATAGAAGCAGGTACTTAAGAATATATTATACATAATAAACTTGATAAGTGCGAGTTAAACTCTCTTGGAGAGGGTTCCGTATGTTGATTAGGTATGTATTATACTTTCCTATTTTATTTATTTTTGCCGTTTTTAAGACCATAAACTTCTTAAAGATTTTCATTATTATTAAGAATAATTTTATAACTATCTATTATACAACTATAATAAAAATATATTTGAGATCCTTACAACAAGCTCTTTTATTTGACATACCACATGATACGGTTTACAAAACAGTTCTTGTTTAATTTGGATTTCGTTAAAAATTTTTGTTTTCAAAATTCAGTTGTTTACTTTATATCTTCGTCTTTAGGTCACAAAAAAGTATACGAGTACCAAATTTCAACACATTTGGTCCAGTACTTTCAGAAAAAATTGGCTGTGAACGACGGTCGCCTTTTAGGGGTTACGTTTTTTGTTTTTTCGTATGAAACACTAAAAACTTTTTTGAGTTAGCTTAAATTCAAAAGAGGTAAATAGCTTGATTATTTGAGTTACGTAGGAGTGCATTATATCGGACACATCTTGACGAGACGTGAGTTCAGTCACGGTATTGTCTGTGATGAGTCATTATACTGTGACTTTTACTTTTTATTCTTGTTTACATTGTGTTTAGGAATAGTGAACAAGTGTTAAAGTATATCTACAGAATACATGGTAGTACATAACAGTATATAACGAGAGAATTTCATCACTTAATTAGTTTATAATATTAAAATAACAATAAAGAGTTTTGGATTTGATTGATGTAGTTGTTAAAACGATTGTTAAAAATAACGAATTATTAATAGTAATATCTATAAATAGTAATATCTATCAAGTATTAATAGTAAAGTTGTTAAAGTAAAATAATGGAATAATATAGATTCGAATCCTGCAGTGTTTTTAATTTTCATATTGTGTGCATACTATTTGAAATTATGAGCGTAGGTACTATAAATTAATTACAGGTGAGGAGCATGACGAGATAAACATTTACTGAGAGTTGTCCTTAATGTTCTCAAAGGTGAAGTTTAAATAACATCAATTTGAGCTAGTGCATGTGTTAGAAAATACGCTGTATGGACTGTAATCTAAAAATGTATTATATTGTATTGTATTGTATTTTCGTAATACGTACAAGTTGTACGTTCTGCAACTTACATTTTTAAAATCTCAAGAACACCATAAATAAAATACTTACGTAGCTAAAAGAATAATTAATAAATTACCGGACACATCTCATCCTTCAGTAGGTAAGTATGTATGAACATGAATTCAACAAAAGTGTACATCTACTTCAATAGTGTTTATAATGAATCAAAGTTATCGATCTATCGTGCATACTATAAATCGAGTTCATCTCAGTAGTAAGTCATGAATCGTGATTCGTGATGTTGAATCACGAAGGCGAGGAAGTCGGCCATCCACCGGAGGACTTTTACTTTTGTTTACGTTCTGCACTAACCTATTGGCGTATTACCTAAGAGGTGTAAAACTACGTTATAAAGCGTTACTAGCGTTATAAAGATTTGCCTATACCTATGGGTTGGTAAATATTAAATCGCGGTTTTGTATTAAATCATACTATAGTGTTTCAGGTAGATATACGAATCATATTTTGGTCACGATAAACAAAGAAAAAATAAACCAGTTTTTTTTAAATCACCCAATTAACTTTTGAAGTGAAACTTCTTTAGAATCGTTAGTGATTTCAAACCGGATGCAACGGAAAAACGACAGGTAAGATAATATAACCGCTAATTTCGTCTTTGAATTTAACTTCTCCGTAGCTCAATGGTCAGGACGTAGATACACAATACCTGATGCGCAGGTTCGCGTCTCTCAGTATTTCTTTTTTTTTAGTTTTATTTTTATACTGTTTTTAAATACTTTCAAATGCTCTTTTAAATATTTTCAAAGAATTTATCAACAAAAAATAAGAATTTCATTTTCGTTGTTTAATATCTGTCGATCGACCGACCGATTATATAGACAGTAAAAATGCTAAGTTGTATTCATAGATGGCGCGAGGAATAAGATAGAAGATTCGTTTTATTGCTAGATAGATTTTTAAAAAGTGCTAAGTTGTATTCATAGATGGCGCGAGGAACAAGGTAGAAGATTCGATTTATTGCTTTTTCATCTCATTATCTTGAAACCAAAATTTTGGAAAGTTTCACTTTTACCACGTGTGAATTGCACACATTTTCTTTTTTTAATACTTTGAGTGTTTTTAAATTCAGATCGGTGCGGAAATTATTTTATACGTATTATTTATGGATAGTAATGCTCTCAGGTGTATTTTTTTTCAATTGAATCCATGTTTGTCGTCATAACTAATTCAACCCAAGTAAGCAAAAGATCTCTACACATATTTCTATGAATATATTGGTAAGAATAATATCATAAAATTCCATGCGGTTTGAGATTTTATAAAGTGTTTGGGATTATTTGGTTTATATAGACATCAAATTCTGTACCATCCATCCATCAGCCCTTGGAGGTCCACTGCTGGACATAGGCCTCCCCTAACTTGCGCCACTCTGACCGGTCCTGAGCCTTCTGAATCCAGCGGATTCCCGCTGTCTTCTTCAGGTCGTCGGTCCATCTTGTCGGGGGGCGTCCTGTACTTCGCTTTCCGAGACGCGGGCGCCATTCGAGGACCTTTCTTCCCTAATGGTTATCGGTCCTTCGCACTATGTGGCCAGCCCATTGCCACTTCAGCCGGCTAATTCTTTGAGCTATGTCGGTCACCCTTGTTCGTCTACGGATCTCCTCGTTTCTGATACGATCACGTAGAGAAATACCGAGCATAGCCCTCTCCATAGCCCGCTGTGCTACCCTGAGCTTGTGGATTAGGCCAATAGTGAAGCACCACGTCTCGGATCCGTATGTCATCACTGGCAACACACACTGCTCGAATACCTTCGACTTCAGGCACTGAGGTAATGTTTTGGACGACAAGATATGACGCAGTTTCTCGAACGCAGCCCATCCGAGTTGGATTCTACGAGTGACTTCTTTCTCGAAGTTGGACTTACCCATCTGGATCACTTGTCCCAGGTAATTGTATTCGTCTACAACTTCGAGAGCAGCGCCGTCAACAACAACCGGTACGGGTGTGACATGGACATTCGACATGATTTTCGTCTTGTCCATGTTCATCTTAAGACCCACCCGTTGTGAGGCGCTGTTCAAGTCCCCGAGCATTGTACCTAGTTCCTCCAGGGATCCTGCCAGGATGACTATATCATCGGCATATCGCAGGTGTGTGATGTATTCGCCATTGATGTTAATGCCACATCGTTTCCACTCCATCAGCTTGAACACATCTTCCAATGCAGCGGTGAACAGTTTTGGGGATATAACGTCCCCTTGCCTGACACCTCTCTGCAATTGGATGGGGTTCGTGGCTGTGTCGTGTACTTTGACGGACATGGTGGCTGATGAGTACAAATACTTCAACACCTCGATATACCGGTAGTCGATCCGGCACCGCTGAAGAGAATTTAGTACTGCCCAGGTCTCGATAGAATCAAAGGCTTTCTCATAGTCCACATATGCGACACATAACGCAAATTCTGTACACTTAGTAAGTAATTAAAACCTAATATATTAAAGTAGTTAGGTTCGTCTATTTACAACGATTAAACTAATTAGGAGGATGTAGTTTCGAGAGTAATAATCCAATAATTAATAAATAACCTACTCATGTCGAAATCATAACCAATTGCAGTATAATCAACATATCAAATTAATAGACAGAAGGTAGCTATGTGTATAATGGCCTATTATTATTGGGGTGAACTATGGTCTCGTCGCTAGCTCGTTCTTAATATGGTCTCCAAAGGTTTCCGACGTAGCTTAATGACTGCTAATTCAACAACCCAAAAATAAATGTAATAATCTTTTTGGATTTTTGAGTTAACATTTTCTCAAAGCACAAATGTATCGTAGAAGTAAGATGTTTTGTGACGGCTGAGTTTTCTTAATTTAGTGGATCTCTAGGACTTACGCTAATGACACAAGGCGACGCTGCGACGTCACGAACGGGCGGCTATGCATAGTAATTAAACATTCGTTTACTGATTGATATCCGCGAACGTGTCAAATACCTCTTATTACTAAGTAATAAAAGTAATAATTTGTCTAAATACTCATTCAACGACCTTGTCGTTGATAAAATGCTCTATATTATTACCTGGCTGTCGGTCAGTGTGTGTTGCAGCGCTAAAATGTAACTCAATTATCTTGTTCTGTAAACGTTAGTGCAAACTTATTGTGCTTATTTTGTAAATTTATTGTCAGAATAAAAAAAATATTATTCATATTATTATATTAACACTCATAATATTACCACCACTTTTGTGGTACCATAGAATTCATTCGGCTGTTACAATTTATGACCGTTTGTTTATCTTGTTTACGTAATAATATAAGTTTTCTGTGAGTGAAGATGGTGCAGATTTGACATCAGATTGGTTGTGTAAAGAACTTTAGTTGTCTGACTCGAGACACCCTTGAATTTAATTATGGTTACCTAAAATTTTACAAATTAAGCGCCTATGACCGACCAAGAAGGCATCGGGCCCCTAATATTGTTGATACAAGCAAAGATTTTACACATTACAAACTACATTATTACACAGTACAAAAACAGAAGTCTTCAAAATTACTGCACACATTTATATGTAGTTCCTACCAGTAGATAGAGAGATTCAAGAGGAAGATACAAGTATATGGGATAAATATAAAACGCCTGATAAAACCAGGTAACTATTACTTCGCGTGCTAAAGTTACTTTGTATAAACGTAGGACCTAGGAACGAAAAAAGTGTTATTTTTGATTCCAAATAATTTTCCTAAGGATATTCATAGCGCCATAGATTTTGAATTAATAAATAAACTAGTATAAATAAAAAAATAAAAAAAAACGCTTGCTGCCAAAAACCCTATAATGATATACCTTTTTGCAATGCTTATGGTGAGCTCTTTAATTTGACACCCTTATTGCATTATTTGATTTATTTTTATTTTTCGATACTTCAAACAATGACATCTCACAGCCACCATATTTGTTTTTTTTTTAAATTCACTTATCTAAGAATGCTTGGGTTATCAAGACTATTCTAACGATATCTTAATTATATAAATCCGTTCAGTGGTTTATAATATACGAGGTAATAAAGAATATTACATACATACAAACATACACACATACAAGATACGCACGAAAAACATAACCTTTTCTTGGCAGTCGGGTAAAAATGAGCGTTATTCTATGACGTTATAACTTTGCATGATCGATACAATAATGTATGGTACTACCATAATAGGAACAATTTACTAGAGCAAAAACAAGCAATACACTGCATAGATTGTCAATCACCGCAACATTAAGCAAGCCCAAGATTATGTTTAGCAAGTTATTTCGAAATACTACCATTATATAGTGTGCTAGACTTACATTACAGATCTTAATACATAAATTGGCTAAAACGGTTGCAAATGTTAGTCATATGCCAGCTAAGATTTAGTATTCAATTTTCATGAATAAGACCTTAGTAACGGTACTCGTGAATACTAAGTAAGATATTTCTCACTGTATTTATCTAGATAATGCAATTGTTGACTGCCGTAACCTTTACACTTAAATTTATTTGTCTACCATTACTAATACTTATTTATTACTTAATTGAATGTTAGTGTAATCATTACTGTGATGTGTGAATAATAGCTTCAAATTCTATGCTTCTATGTTTAAAACCATTTATTGTAATGATAATATTAAGTTTATTAATTACATTTACAAAAACATCTTTATTATTATTCATACATTTGACACTCTAAAGCTAATATCCTTAAAATTACTCATAATTATTATAATATTATTCGAGAAATACTTCGACGATGTACCTACTTAACGAAAATCGTTTGAAGTTAAGGTGACAGAACAAGGCGTTTCGTAATAAAACAAATTATCTTTACATCGTGACATACAAAAGTTACTCGGTAGCTTTCGAAAACTGACAACCATAAAGCGCGGTGTATTTGGTTTACAAACAATGATACATTTTAGTGGCCACTTTGGCTAGTGGAGGCAAGCGAAAGTAGTACCAACAGTGGACAACCTTGGTCCGCAACGACCAGTCTGTCGCTCGCTCTGATAGCTCTTTTAGATTAGATCATAGATTGTTACATGTATGTTAGAATTAACACGATATGATAACAACAGAATATTTTTCTTAACAATTAACGTGGTCAAAGCTATTAAGTTGTTGGCTTTGATATTGGATGTTTATTTAATGTTTGATTTTATATTTTGATAGATTAATAGGTTAAGGCTGTCATGTTTGTACCTATTTATCAGGTTTAATCGCTGAGGAATTATTATTGTTCTATGTCAATTTCATAAGAAATACTATGGTGTAATTGGGTGTAATAGTCGACTTTGATTTTTAAATCACTTGAAGGAAAACGGAGAAGTTAACAACTTAAAAGATACAACCATTCAATGTATGTGACGTAAGTGCCAATATTGTGAACAAAAAAAAATAATGAGCAATTATTTTCACATTATAATGCATTATCTTTTGTTTCACACGATAAAAAACCTATTATGTAAACGATGACCTGAGTTTTAATTACCATGACTACATGTTATCTCACATTTCAATGTGATTAGGTGAGTAGCTTCAATCTACATCAGAAAACAAAATGTTCATTTTGTTTCAATGATAAAAACCAGACCAGTTTTAGTGTAACCTTCACACGACACAACAATGTTATCACAATCACTAAGAAAATCTATGTCATGAGACATAATTCTTTGCAGTTATAGGATTATTAACATTCTCTCATAAGATTTATTATGCTTTTCACTCTGATCCTTTAGGATCATAGATTAAGCTTTCCCCTTAGGCTTTATCTTATTTATTATGCGCAATGGACGTGGCAATAATTGATCCTGTTTCTTCAGTCTAGTAAAAAATGACCTATATATTATGTGTAATTGGTAGACAGGGGTGGAGGTTGAATAAAACTTGTATGCTATAAATAAAATATTTCGTCCGATAAGAACGGTATTTTCGAAACTTCATCCCCTAAAGATGTAGAACGGTTAAATGAGATAAAAAAAGGCAAGAACACCACAGTACTTGCATAATTTTGGAAAATTTTGTGATATTTTTTATTTTTTGTTTATTAAAATAAAGGTCCAATACATCATCATAGTTATGACAAATAAGTCGCTTAACTCATAGACATATTTTTTTTTACTTTTTACTATTATTTATGATAGAAACTATCGAAAGAGTGTGGAAACGTCTAGACATAATTTCTAAATTGATCGGGTGTCAAAAATAATGATAAGTGTTTTTTCATATCAAACAATTACTTTTATATGATACGAGTAACCGCCCTCGCTTTGCTTCGGTTTTCTTTATTTTTTACACCTTGGGTTACATTATTGGAGTTTTATTAAGGATCCCTAATTTTTTTTAAAATATAATATAGCCTATGTTACTCGGGGATAGTGTAGCTTCCCAACAGTGTAAGAATTTTTCAAATCGGTTCAGTAGTTTCGGAGCCTATTCAATGCAAACAATCAAATCTTTCCTCTTTATATATTAGTATAGATTATACTTAGCAATTTTATTTATTGACAAAAAGTATTGATCATTAGAAAATAAACAATTTACTGACACCTACATATATCCATACTATGGGCCCAATGAACTAATATACTAAGGTTATGGGCCCCTCAATTACTAATTTCTTTGAACCGCGATGATGGAAGTTTGATAATAGGATTACAAAACCGCGGAAGGCGCGGAGAAACCTGTTTACAATACAAACATCTCGTAGGAGTTGCGCAACGATGGCGGAAACCGTTGACATCCTTATGTGCGGTTCGTTTAGGCAAACGCTTAGAATGGTTAAAACAAAGGCAGATTTAATCAATCGTTGAATATAAATCTCTGAAATAGGTTTGCAAATTTTACGTATCCTTAAATCTAGTAATAGATGAAGGAAAAACTCGTAATACTATGAAGTATTTAATGCATTGGGCTATTGGCATTATTTTAATTCTTTTTTTCTATTTATTGTAATTCGTTATAATAAAACAATTGTCAACAAATAAAAGCCACGTTACTTAGTTCACCTGCTGTTACATTGTACCTAGATAGTACATTGAAGATACAGAAATGAGTAAGGAAGTAAGCAAATAAATGGAAATAGTTATTCTAATCTAAGTAATTCATATCGCTTATCTGAAGTTAATTTATCTGTTTGCGTGCAAGAATTAATCTCGCGCGTTCAACTCTTTCATATAACAATAAGTCTGCCGTAGTTTCCATCCTAATCGTAGCAATTACACCATTATGACGTCTAAACAATTATAGCTTTATATTACGTAGTTCATCACTTATCGAATGCGTTGAGCACATCATAAATTATTACAATAAATTTTACTTTACGAGAAGTAGTAAAACAAACTTGTTTTGGTTTTATTAAAGTGTTTTCAAAATGTTTGTATTATTTGTTTGTATTTTTATTTATTTATTTATTTATTTATTTATTTTGTACACACAAAAACATTTACAGGATAAATAATTTAAGAGACAGTTTGTACAAGGGCACTACTTATTTTTCATTTTTTGTTTGTATTATTTGTTTATGCATTTTGGACTATTTACGTATTTTAGTAAACGGGTAACGTGATGATAAGACAGAAAATATTTGACTATAAAATGGTAAATAAATATGTATATATTTAATAAAAGTATAGTAAAACATTGAAATATTGATAGAATTTAACCATAAATAACCAAAACCAACAAAACAATTATTTCTGTTTTAGAATTAAGGAATAAATACATAAAATGGCCCACTTTGTTAAAAGAGATATTCGTAAATATTGGTCACTTAAAAAGTGGACACTGAATTGACCTTTAGTAATTTGATTTACTGAACTTACTTGAGCCCTTAAACTTTAAGTTAAGAGAGTGAAAGTAACGCGATACGCCGGTAGCGCAATTACTTTACAAAGAGATTTGCCGATACATTTTATGTAACGTCCAATATGGTTAATTAATTTGTTATTATTCATGAGAAAATTACACATAATCTTACTTTTTACACGTTACTTAATATGTAATTAATACTTTGCTATAACTACAAAAACAGTTACAGTTATATAGGAACATTCCTACGTATGTCTCTAATTACGTTCGTCTCTATGTCTTTATCTGGTAATCTGTTCGTCTTGAAAAAGTGTAGTAAAAAGTTGATATTTGGTTCTCATATTGACTTTGGTGGTAATGGTGTCGACGGATGGTATACCACAATAAATTTTATTATTCTTTAATATATTTATTAACTTTGAATGATAGGAAAATTAAATTTTATTAATGTAGTGTTATAAAACAGGACAAAGACGATAGCGAGGGATATACTATACATATTTTATACAGAACTATGTATTTCTAATTTATTTTTTATACCAAATTTATTTTTTTCCCCTTAGAAGACATTAGAACATCTAAACATCTTGTTGTAAAATTAAAAGACAATATTAAAGATTATCAATTTTCTACGCTGTACATTTACATATTCTTAGAGGATGGTATTATAGATCTGTTAGAATGTAACTCCTTTCCGGTGGTTTTGCTTGTGGGTTATTATACGTAATATCACATGTAGATACAACAATAACAATAACAACCAACAACAATAACAATATCTTTGGTTAACTAGTAATTCAACCAATGTTCCTGGTTATGGACACGAATATTGTTCTGCGCTTATTAGGTGCATGTCAATTTGTAAAGCATAGTTTTCTTCTGTGTTTGATGTTTATTATAAATTCAAAGTAATATATGTAACTATTTATCAGTAAACTTTTTTGAACCACATCAGCTTCAATGTGCTAAAACGGTTCAGATGACCACGAATCACTAAACTGACAGAGTATCATATATTTTCTCCTATCTTTGTCAGTATAGTTTTTGTGTTGTTTTTGTGTTGTATTTTTTTGTTGTGTTGTAATGTTGTATTGACGATATTAGTGTTATCAATAAAAATGAAAACTTATTCCAAGGTTCCCAAAGAAATGAGTAATTTTCAGCATTTTAGAATAGTTGCTTCTTACGTTGGCGGGTTAAATAAGTAGAGAAAAATGCAAAATTTGAACAATTACGTATGGAATCATTTACGAGTATCCGGCATAGTGTTCATAACTAGGCCAATAATGCGCATGCCGACGTATCAAAAATCTAGATTTATAATCTGTATATACTTACGAACGACATTAATAATCATGATTGATCATGTCATTTGGGTAATTACACAGAGTGTTCTGATTGGTTGATATCTTTTTTATCGGATCGTTACCAGCAGGCCACATGTGAGCCTTGAGGTTCGACCAAACGCCGATTCCGGCCCCCTTTCCAATCGTTGGGCAACCGTCAACGCTTGAACGAAATCATCGGCTCTATTTGCCGCAATTAGAGTAGCTGGACTTCTATAGAAATACAGTATTTAATAAATAAAATATTTTGAGGTTTTGGCGAGTATTTTGAAGATAACCTACAAAGCCGAACTAGGTATAGTCCTTTTCATGAAAGAAGTCCCGCGGTGATTTTTGGAACTAAATTTGACAGGTCGGTCATGTTGTCATTCGTCTATGTTATCAAGTTCGTTTGTTGTGGTAGATTTTTGTGAGTTTTTAACTAGCTTAGTGCATTTTAAAGATTGTTTACAATGCCAAAAGTTGTAAAAAGTTCGGCTCGAGATATGATATTGAAGGTGAAAGAGTTCTGTGAAGCGGAACAAAAGAATTAAGGTGTTTTAATACCACTAAACAATGTTCGGAAGAGATTTGCCGCCATAACAGGTACTTTTTAGAGTTGCCATATAATATTTTTTTGCTGTATTGATGGGACTTTTATGATATAAATTCATTATTGCGACAAAATTGAACAAATACAATAATGTGATGAAACTAGGTAACTGAAATTAAAATTACATAGTACATAAGCATTATAAACTTAAAGTTACTATTATTTTTAATTGTTCATTATTTAATTGCAGGTGTGTCAGAGAAAACTGTAACAAGAATTACAAAAGAAGGTATAACAGCGGCGATTACTTCGAAAAAAATTGTCACCCCGGGGAAGAGTCACCCGCATCCGAAAAAATTCGACTTAGACGGGTTCGATTTGTGCGCTATCCGGCAAAAACTTCACGGTTTTTACGTTGTGCATAAAGAATTACCAACTTTGACTAAATTACGGGCAGCTCTGAGAGAAGACATCAATTTTCAGGGAAGCATCACAACATTGCACAGGATATTAAATAGGATTGGTTTCAAGTACAAGCGATGTAAATCCAGACGCAAACTACTTATGGAACGTCACGACATTTTTTTGCTTTTTATGCAAAATATTTGGATAAAATACAAATAAATCGCACTGTGGAAAAACGACCCGTTGTATACTTAGATGAGACCTATATACACAATACTTATCATACAAAAAGTTGTTGGCAGAGTGAGGAGGAGCCAGGAATGTTCGTCTCAGAGTCATCAGGGAGTCGCTGGATAATCGCTCATGCGGGAACAAATGATGGATTCATAAATGGGGCATTATTAATGTTCAAATCCCAATCAAAGTCCTCAGATTACCACGATGACATGAACTCTGCAAAGGAGAACCCCAATTTTCGGCCTCGAACCATATGTAATCTGTGCTAGAACATCGGACTAGACAAGAGTAAACTATATACCAAAAAATTCGTCTTATTTATAAGATAAACATATTAAAATCTTAGCTTCAGCTGCTCTTGCCTAATGAACAAAATAATCCAAAAAAGTTTTCACAGTATTTACCTCATTACATACGATTTTATAATGGATTGAATCGATTGATAATTATCGATTGATGGAACATAATAATATGTTTTATGTATTATTTATTGATTATAATTATAATATTAATTTAATTTTAACATATTTTCGTATTCCATATAAATCAAAACTATGTAATATATTATAATTATTATCATTTAATCGTTACGCTAATTTTATTAAATTACATTTCGAATATTTTGACATCGATTAATCGATTAACAACACACATCAACAAAGATGATGTAATCCCTAATATTGTCATTTTGGTAACCATAGTATTTATAAATAACATCACTGTATTGTCATATTTGTCATCGATCTTTCATCTTTCTACGCGTGTTCTTGTATATTTTTACTATCAAATATTTTCAGCGTATTTGGAGTCCTATTTACTATTGAAACTCATCGACACGCACACAGTGATTTTAATTTTCTATTGTATTCGCTTTCGTACTTGTGTTTTGGTGAATGTGTTTCGCAGTTTCGCTACAATTTCTTGCAAACCAATATTATATGAATATGGACTCCTTAATCGCCTGTTTTGTGACTGACAAAGGTTCAGAATAAGTCCTGAACACAGGATAATGTACCCTATACATCTTTAGAAGATCAGGAGGTTGCTGTGGCCATACTTACAATGAGTATATTATGGTATCTTGATTGGGCAAGGTACCAACGAAATATCCTCCTGCACAACTAGACGAAATATTAATATATTATAATGATAACTAATAAAATCTCTTGAAATATGCAATAGCTTTTATTAAACAACCTTTTTATGACATTCGTTTTGGGTGAAAACCATTTAAGTAGTAGATAGTATAATAGTCACCCGCCAACTTAGTTTTAGCCATTAAACTCGTAGTTTAAGTGTTAGTATTTTTGAGAAACTTATATTTTTATTACGTTTGTAATAATTACTCGTAAGTATTTGGTTTATAGTAAGTGTAACATACATATTAAATAGCACTGTGACACGAGTATGACATAATCATAACCTATAATTAAGTTGATTCATTCTAGGATTTCCTTAGTTGGCCATTGCTGACAGCCGTGAAAATTGGAGAAACTAAACCTTTTGTAATGATCTAATTGACAGCTAATTTCCAGTCTTGTCTACCTAGGCCTGAGTTTCTATGGAAGCTGGGGTTCTCCTTTCTTACAATGGGTGACGGAAAAACTAATACCTAATCTACCTGAAAGGTCCCTTGTGGTAATGGACAACGCTCCTCACCATTGCACTCAATTAAACAAAGCCCCTTCAATGTCAAATATAAAAAGTAGTATGCAGGAATGGCTCCGGCAAAAGGGTATATATTTTGAAGGCACCTGGAGAAAAGCTGTGCTGTTTGAGCTAATCAAACAAAATAAAGGACCACCGACATTTGCAGTGGATGAATTATTAACAGCTCACGGACACGAAGTATTAAGGTTGCCGCCTTACCATTGCGACCTCAACCCGATTGAGAAAATCTGGAGCCTTGTAAAAAGAAAGGTGGCGGATAAGAACGTGGCACAAGATCCAAAAGAAATTGTAAAATTAACTGAAGAGGCCTTTGAGTCTATTACGGCGGAAGATTGGACAGCTCAGTGCACGCATGTCGAACATTTAGAGGAGGAATATTTAAAAAATGACGGCCTTATGGGTGAAGAGATGGACCGAATAATTATATCTACGGCTAGTGATACTAAAACAGAATCTGATTCTGTTTCCATCCACTTTTCAGACAGTGATATTCCTATGGCCGCTGATCACAATTATGCAATAAAACTCTGAATAAAAAATTGTAATGCTTTTCTTTACCCTATTTTCTCATCTTTTGCCTGTAAATAAGTAGAACACCGCTTATATAAATAAAAATATACTTTTTACATAACAGGAATATAGTAAATATAGGTAAATATACTTTTGACTTATCAGAAATATACATGTTTCACTTATCAGAACTATTGTTATAGTATGGGCTTGAGTAATGAAATTACAGCCTATCTAAAATGTATTTATTTCATAATACAATTTAAGAGCTTATATTGTTTCATCGAAGTATGCAGGAAATATTATTTGATAAATTACATAAGCTAAATGTAAAATAGGTATTTACTCATAAATGGCAACATTATGTCACGCGAGTACAGCGCTGCGTCTGGGGGACTTCTTTCATGAAAAGGACTTTACAAATATCCGTCAACAATTCTGAAAATGAGGCATTATAAACAAGATCTTAGAAGTGAGGAAAAACGTAAGATCATTATCATCATAATAATATCTCATAATCATTATGCTGAGCTTAAAAATGGTTTGAGGATTGACAATTTAGTTAGGTTCGAACATAGGGTTTGAAGGACTCAAAATGAAAGTTAAAAAGACTTCAAACCTGGACGGCGCTTTTATTTACATGCACACTTTGATGATGTTACCCATGTTTTAATTAAGTATTTGGTTTCCTTTTAATTTTCATTTTGAACCTTTTTAAATTAACTATTCACGTTAGAAATAACTTATACAATTTTTAATCATCTAAATTTATTTATCCTACTAATTTGTATTGCAAAAAAATTTCGCATATTTTTTATTGTTTCCAACTTCAACTAATTTTGTATGTTGGTCTTAAATAATTATACTTATAAGCGAGAGAATATAAAAAAACATCAAATAGTTTTACCTTCCATTTAAAGTCATGCAAAATGAGCAAAAATAATTATTTCGCGTGACATTTTATTATAGATATGAATATTCATTGATAAAAGATAATTAATAAATCATATTAACTACGTCGTAATACATACATTCCATTATAATATTTCCGTAAAGTTTAAGTTTTTAAACAACACATATCAACTTTGTTTCGTTGTAAACAGTAAATATGATTTATTATCTGGTTGAACCTGTCGATACGAAAGTAAAAGTAATGTTATACATTACTCATAACTGTGCCACTTTAGGAGCAAAGACCTCTTAACACACTAACTGTAATTGTACACTAAAGATAAGTACCAGAAATTTGCAAATTCACAAACTTGTTGGAGCGGGTAAAGCGTTGCAAGTGTTTGAAGTAGATTATTAACTTAAGTGTTATTTCTTTTCTGTTTTATAACAGAAAACACTCAAAGAATTTATAACACCCCTTAGACATATTTAGATTTGAATTTTAAAATTATACGAATGTTTATTCGATGTATTTACCAATGTAAGAATTATCTTAATTTTATAAGTCCCAAATCTTGAATAATATATAAATATTATCATTAATACATTGTATATCATTTTAAATGTACGGAATCTTCAATATTGACATTAATCAATTAAATTAATAGCACCGAAAGCACCACTTATTCTTGGTAAGTCAACAAAGAACCCAGATCTTCGACATTGATCTTCTAAATACGTAATATTCTTGTAAATTTTTAAGATTTGGATAAATCCTATCACCATATATGATTACCATCAGGATTAAACTCAGTGGACCATTTGCTATAGCCTCAACTATTATTTAGCAGAGTGCATTAATAATAAAATCATAGTGATCACAATACTTTGTTTTTCTTCATTTCTCGATGCGCAATAAAGAGTTTTATTATTATTATGACTTAATTATTAATAATTGCTCCGTGAAGATGTTTCTACGTAGTATTAGCATAAAGTGTTTCGTATTGAAATTTATTTAGTAACTTTTCAATGAATATTAATTAATTAGAATTCACTATGCTGATCGCATCTTCAGTGGAAAAAAGGCATAAGATGAAAATTTGCAATTTTACATTAGAGCAAAAAAGCTGTCAAAATATCAGTAAGTAGTCAAAGGAATTTACATTAAGATTTCTTGCACAAAACCGACAAGATTAATGATAAAAATTTGAAAAAAATTTAGCATATACAGCTTTTGTCCCTCTTTCCAATCATATTAATAACTAAAATTCAACTTAAGATGACTTATGCTTTTTTCCACAAAGGGTGCGATATCTTTGCAATGATAACGTACATGGTAATGTTATCCATTCCGTTTTCTCCGGTATAAACTTTAAAACGTCTTGTATAAGATAGGTTCTAAGAAGTGACTGCATAATATAAACTTGCCTTACCATTACCTCTATTACCTTACTATTACCTGTATCTACATATATAGCAAGGAGTTTGTTCCTAGAGTGACTTAGCGCAGAATTGAACCAATTTCGGATAATAGAAACATATTTCTTTAATTTCACGCCACTTATATCTGTTATAGTCATAGCCATGTCTACTTTTTTCATTGTTTTAGATCATTTGACATTTAAATAAAAACATGAATTTGCTGCAAAGTACGCCAGGAGCTCGTAATATTTTAGTAATTCCATCCAAGTTTAAATATTTCTTGAGGTCACGACTAACATCGTTATTGTTATTAATAATTCGTTATCCAATTGGTTTCAGTAAATTCATCATTAGTTTACCATAATTATTAACATGATTATGGGGGTTCATTTACATAAACTTAAAATAATATTACACTAAAATTTAAAAAAACCCCGACATTTTTATTTGCACTAAACATAGATAGCTAAGAACACTCCCGATTAAGTCACCTTCCATAAAAAAAAACTAGATCAAAATCGGATCATCCCTTTAGGAGCTACGATGCTACAGACAGATACACAGATATACAGATACACAGATATATAGATACACAGGCATACAGATACATAGCTACACAGACACGTCAAACTTAACACCTCTCTTTTTTCGTCGGTCGTTAATATAAATGGTCCTAAAATAGAACCTTGGACACTTTAAAGTCAATGATCCCAACTAAACTAAAACAACTTTACAACTAAAACTGGTCCAGTTTAGGATTGGTAACAAATATTTCTGTGTAAAGTTTCTATTAAAAGAAATTTACATGGAAATCAATTGATATCGTGGAAATAAACAACAAGTTATGAATGTTAAAATAAGTGATTAACGCAGACAGAATTAAGTGAAAATTTCAATTTTCCGTCTCAATATGTACTTAATCGTTTTTTTCTGAGACTCGATGAGAACCAGTTGGTATTTCCGTGAAGATCCAGTTTGGTGATGTTGAAATACTGGCTTCATTTATTACGTAAAAAAATATCAAATCACATAATATAGGTGATTTACGGCTTTTTGCAAATGAAGTTGTATAATCGTGAAAATATGAAATACTTGATTGATTGATTCCAGTTTACCAATAGATTAAATTTCCAGTTGGTTAACGTAAATACAACAATTTGTTTTTATAAACAACAATTTGGTTTAGCAATTTGTTTTAAAATAGTACAATAATATTGACAAAAAATTGTGATATAGGTAAAAACGAAAAATGTGTTCGTGATTTTATGGTGTAAGACAGTAACAATTGTTATTAAATTTGTTGACCAATTTTGTCTAAAATTAAGCCAATTATTTTAAACATAGATCAACAGTAGTTGCTACAATGTAAATGCCATGAATTAATAAATTGTGTAACTCATTATGATAGACTTGCGCGTCTCTAAGAGTAAAGTATGTTAAAAACAATACCTAATCAAAATGATCCGTTTTAATGTAAAGAGAAAATAAAGGTCATTGTGACATTTTTCGCACCCATAGGAATCTAACTTAAACGACACTATGTAATTTTACAGTCTCAACTTGGTACAGGTGATTTCGTTATATTACATGATAAAAAGTTTTCTATTTACCGGGTTTTCAATCATTTGAAGAGAAAATTTGAATAACATGTAAAAGGACCTCTCATGTTCATCATCAAATTCAATACAAATTCCAAGGAATTGGTCATTTCTAGTTATTTAACTTCTAAATGCCAATTAACAACCTAAATCTTCATTAATTCTATTTGTCCTTAAAATGACACAGATGAAGTCTCAGGTATGTAAAATACTAATACGTATACGTTGAGACGTCCACTATGTTGCATCGATGCCTGCATTGATATAAAAACAATGAAAAACGATGTTTATGTGTTATCAAATCTTATGTTATGTATAAATTAACCTATAACTATAAAAGGCTGTTACACAAATTAATAGTGTCACATAAAGGTGATACAAATTTAAAAATATGTGGAGATTATAATAGCTATACTTCTAATGTCAAACTGGGAAACCTCTAGAACATCATCACTTATTATTCTAAGCCTTAGAATCTAAGGCTTATTACTAATCCAAACTACTTACATTAGTTAGTAAGAAGAATTTTTGGAAGCCGAATAACCTCTTTAGTTATCTCTCAGAAAACTGTTATTATGACATCAAAGTTTGGAACTTAAGACCTGACCAATCTGACCTTAAAAACTGCCGTGTTTGCCTAAGCTACCACTAAAATCTAACTCAGAAACGATATCATGTTACCATCAAAAATTAACCCTAAAATTTTTCGATCACAACAAAACTAAGCTGATGAAGGTTACGTACACGGTATAAGTATCTTACCATATCCGAAAGCGGCGATCAATAGCACGAACTGCACAGTCCTCGTCATCGTGTGGTGTGAACGTGCGCGTGGTAAACTGAGTCCGACAGCACTGGTGCGCGTGCGCAGAACCCAACGCCAGCGACCGGCGATCCTATGCCCAATCTATAGACGTTACGTTACTTTCAAATTGTTTGATGGACATGTGCGATGTAAAATCACTCTTTTCTATGTAGTTAACATTGTGTGGTTCATTTGGATATTTAGACATTGAAACCTTTTCTTAGTCAGGTTTCAGTGTTTAGGTTTCTAGGATTTTTGATATGAAAAGGTTATAACATAGATGTTAATTTAATAGCTCTTTTGAGGCTGGTTCAAAACTCTACGTCCATATAAGATTTCTTCATCGTGTTAATCTAAGAAATTAGTTGAGCTTTCGTTGAAAATAAAAACAATATTCCAGCTAGTTATACCCGTGATATCACATAGTTACCAACCTAGAAAGATTAACTAATTGTTGCGCTAAACTATTAGAAAAATAAACCTCTACTCGTATATGTCAGTTAAATTGAATTCCAATTTAGTCTGTTTCAACAAAGAACAGACAAAATTAGCGACTTTGTTTCGTGATATTTACACATATACAGTCCTGTAGTAAACTATATAACTACATAAACTGTCCTGTAGTATAATCAATCATCATCACACCAAAAATATCCGATAAAAATTATATTCTTAAAACTTTAATTTAAATAAATCAGTAATTCACTATGAATACGGTTCCTATCAATACAGAGTTCGACCTGTTCAAATGGGTGTTACGAAAACGGCCATACACCTCAGACAGCGTGTTTCGTGTGACAACTCGCGTATGTATGTGTGTCCAAGACGCTAACATCACACCAACGTAAGCCAATATTGAAATAAGGTGAAAGAAGATTCTAGGATTTTCTTTGTTGAAAACAGTTTGTTAAAATTTAGCTTTCGGTTTAAGTTTTTTTTACAAGCTTATTTACCTTTTAATTTTTCTTGTTTGTTTGTTAGGTTGTTTGCTTGGGTCAAATTTTGCAACTTGAACTTCTTCATCTCATTCTATGGAGTTCAAATTGTATATTTTACTCTAGTTCCAGAGACAATCCATTTTATGATATGCATGTCCTGACGCTAAACTCAGGATTGACTGCAGTATAAAAAACAGACATGACATTTTACATACGCATTTAATTATGATAGATATTTCTAAACTTCGTCATAATCTGATTGTCACTCCTAGAGTCAAAGTTTGTTTACAAGTATGTATCCGAAAGAACCGTAGCATAGCATTGGAAACTGGGACCAGCTGATATGAGTGACAATACTACATATTTTTAAGAACATGTCTTTCATATTAATATCATAATAAATAAAATAATTTATAACGTAGTGTTTGCTAATTTTATAATAGCGATAGTAGTTAAACTAGTCCACACCCGTGTCCACTTGTGCAACAATCTACACTTAGCTTAATCTACAATTGGCCTAATTTATAACGGGCATACGAATTAAAATTTATTTATGTCAAATAAGTGAAGGTTTACTAAAGGATTTCAGCACTATAGCGTACTAACCGAGCTTAGTTCTACGCAAGTTTTTGCGCAACCGTTACTTGTATTAGGTTCACTGTAATTGGTTTCGCCTGGAAGTAGATTTTATTGGGAAAATAATAATTTATGCCCTTTTACTACCCATCCATGCTCTACAGACAGACACTATCTCGATTGTCCCTGCGTAAAGTATCAATAGTTTTATAGGATACTTTATAGAAGAGCACTTTGAAGTTTATTCTGTGTCTAAATTCGTCATTTATGAAGTTGCTGGCCATTATTTTTAGATAATTTTCTATTTTGCAAGGTAAAGTAAGTAATATATAGATCTCACGCATACACCGAATTATTGAAGAGTTTTGATTTCTTTGTATTATAGAAAAGCCATTTTTTCTTGCAGTTGCACTAAACAGATGAGTTTAACTTTTTTCTATGATTTGCATATAAGTTTATACTATGTTTGATACGTATTCTTATGATTAGCCCGCCCTCACACGTAGTGCGTCTTCGGGAGTCACGCAACCTTTTGGTATGGCAAACTTTCCTATAAACCACAGGAAAATATGTGTAATTTTGGGTTCTTCCCGTTCAGAGACAGGCGGTGTTTTACGATATTTATCATTCAACCAAATCACCTTTTCTTCTTAAGGCCAGGTATTGCCATAAAAGTATTTTCCGTCGTCCGTCCGAAAGCGCACGACCCACCGGGCCTGGCGAGCCACCGCGCCGCGATCACGAATTTAGTAGTTAACTATTTAAACGTAGTAATTAAGAAAGTAATGGTATCAAATCAAACTCAGCGAATTTACATAGAAACATTAATCATAATATTGAAAAAAAAAAAACATTGAAAAAGGGATAATTTTGGGATTTTTTTTATCTAGTGCAGTCTATTAGATTTTGTAAAAGCTTCTTTACCTAGATTAGTTCCTTAACTAATACATAACTTTTGGAACGAAGTTCCTTATCGCGCGTTGTGAATGAGGGCTAGACCGAAAATTTCGACACTTTTTGATTTTAAGAATGACCATACCTCTTTTTGAAGTGATTCAGACAGTTTTACAAGAGATGGCGCTGTACTGTACAACTTTCTGAATCACGCTTGCGTGATTCAGAAAGTTTTACAGAGATGGCTGAATAAACCCGAACCGAACCGACATTCATGTCATTAGGTCGATTACTTATATGTTTTATAAAGAATCTCAACAGCGTGATTCAGAGCACATTTTTGTAGCGACATCTATTATTATTTGTTAAAATGCATTGAAGTATAATGACATAGAACAGACATCTGGAACAAAATGTGTGTCCCGCCCGGGAGGTTCGAATTACAAAATTGAGCCTCCGGTTCTCCTTTCAAAATCGAACGAATTCATTGACGATTGAAGCCACGTGGCGCCAATGCATTGGGACATACATGGTGTTCGGGGTGTCTGTTCTATATGCTAGTAATAGTACTTCAATGTTAAAATGATATATTATATTCTATTTACAAAGTATTCTTTATTATTTGAATTCAAATCATATTTGACATTCCAAGTTTCTACAATGGCGCTGTACAACAAAACAATACTTAAATCGAAAGGAACTTCGTTCCATCCGGGTATCCTTTGACACCTCTCATTTTTTATTTTTTATTTAAAAAACCTATTTTCTATGTCTCAGATGTTTTTAAAAAATTCAAAAAACTGTCTTTGTGGGAATACCTAGCCTTAACTAACAAAGGTTTAATTAGTTCGTCATGAATCTTACTGTCCCATAATTATTTCAGCGAGCCGAAATTGTAACATGGTTGGATAGTTAGCTTATATCAACGAGTTGCGCAATCTGTTACAATAATCAGCTGTAATGCTCCGCAATCAGACCTTAAATGGATAGTCGGTCGTGCATGATTCGCTTATAATTTTTTTCCAAACCCACCGGGCTAGAGCAATATTTTTGAGGGCAATGCGCGTGACGAAAATATTATAACCCAACGTAAGAATTTGTTACATTACATTTTATAAATCCTACCTAAAGTTTTTTAGGGACCTTGATTATTGTTATATTTTTAATTGCAATAAATTGCAAAAATATAGTAATAAATAAATATTAATATAATAAACATATACCATTCCTGAATAATTAATATATACTAAATAAATTTTTATTATAACATAACATATGTAATTAATATTAATTAAATATAAATAAACATTGTGAAAGTATTCATGTCATTCTTTTGCGCATACTACTTACTGGACGGATTTTCATGAAAGGAAACCGCATAGGATACAAGTAGGCTATGATCTGGATTAAGACAGGGTATTTATAATACCGGAAAACGAATAATAATAATATTTATATATTAAAACACTTTAGCTGTAGTTGTTACATTATCTCGTTTGACTTCGGGTGTAAATGATGAAGCAGTGGCGGCAATCCTGTGGTAATAATGGTACAGAACCCAACGACCTGATAATAATGTGACACAGATATGGCCCCTGTTAGCGACTGTTAGTCTTGATCAATTTCAACTGGACATCATGAGCTATGTAAGTATATGTATACATATTCCCGGAGCGCTATGACATTGGGTTCTTCAAAAAAGGTTTAAAAAGAGTTCTCCTTCAGGGCTGGCGATGCATTAGCGATTCCTCTGGTATTGCTCATGTCCATAGGCGACGGTGACCACTTGCTATCTGGTGGCCCGTCTGCTTTTTCGTCTGGCCTTCAGGCTATAAAAAATACCTATATAAATATAGTAAATGTAGCCGTCAATTTGCACCAAAAACTTTGTTTAGATATTATAATAGTAATTCATATAACCAATAATTTTACCTACATACCTCTCTAAATTATCTTGTGGATTTTGTATTTGTAATGCGTTCCGTGGTGAAAGCCTTATTGTAAATGTCCTTGACTTCCAAGTAAGTGTAACACTTGAATACAAATACGTAATTTGGGACTTTGTTGCAATATTAAACATTTACCAATCACTATCCTGATATGTAATTATGATGAATTAAATCATTCTGCACAACAATGGATTCTGTTATCATATCCTTGGAAACATTACAAATATAGTTAAGCTAAATTACCCATTGTTTAACGATAATATCATTTATATTTTGTTATTTTACGTTAAAGTATACAGGATGGATTTCTGAACTTAATGTGGAGGGAGAGTTCTTTATGCATAATATAGTGGAGGTAGGTAATTTTACTTAATATTAATATTAATTTTGACATGTGTGAGCTAAACTCGCGTGGTTCCGTACGTTGATTATGTATTAACCCTTATTTTTCTATTTTATTTATTTTTGCTCTTTTTTAGACTTCATATAGGTTTTCCTGTAATAAATAAGTAAAAAATTGTGTATTTTCTCAAAATTCTAGCTTTAATAGTAACGGAGATAAGGGGTGGGGGGAATATTTATTTATTTATTTATTTAACAGTTTATGCACACGTATAACAGTGGTTACAAAAGGTCATAAAAGTAATTTTGTACATAGGCAATGCTTATTTCTAAAAGAAATCTCTTCCAGCACACCTAGGAATGGAAAAGTGGTATAAAATTAATTTAGCGTGCAATATTCAATTTTAGTCTTAAATTTTCGTTTTTGTTTAACAATTTTAAAACAATTCATTGTAAAACTATAACAAAAAGATACTCGTATTTGAAATCCTTACAATAAGTCCTTTGATTTGACATGCCACGCGATACAGTTTGCAAAACACATTTTTTAAATTTTGATTTCGTTAATTTTTTTTCAAAATTCATTTGTTTTATTTATGCCTTCGTTTTTGGGTCACAAAAAAGCACATGAGTATCAAATGTCAATTCATTTGGTCCAGTAATTTCGGAGAAAATTGGCTACGAAGGGCGGTTGCCCAAACACACGAGTGATCATTTATGTGTTGCGTTTTTCGATTTTTTCGTTCGGAACCCTAAAAAAGTTAAACTACCCCACACCTGGGAATGAAAATAACAAAAATGCAACAAAAAGTACTCTGTACTTTTTACGGCATCAATTGACAGGGTTAATCTTGAATCAAATCTCTCACAAACTTCTCAACCGTTAACAACACAGACATACAGATTTACGTATGTATTTAGTTCTAACAGTTCGTTTTGAACACCATAACAAGCTGACTGCCATGCGGCACATGCTAAGCGATTGTTCAATACAATAACTACAGCGCGGCTGTCAACACGACGATCACAGACATAAGAATAAAATATTCTATGATTTGAGAGCTACTAAGGT
Source organism: Thymelicus lineola (assembly GCA_963932265.1). Classification (NCBI taxonomy): domain Eukaryota; kingdom Metazoa; phylum Arthropoda; class Insecta; order Lepidoptera; family Hesperiidae; genus Thymelicus; species Thymelicus lineola. The sequence goes on from OZ010685.1 coordinate 4,182,007, forward strand.
TGGTTGGCTTCTGATAGAGGAACTTTTCGAGAGCTGTAAAATCATGTTTATAATTTTATTTAGCCATCCTTACTTCCCCGGTCCTCTTATTCGTTTGTACGAATAATAAATAACCATTGATAATCTTATTAAAATCTAACATTCACAGTATCTACAACCGACTAAATACATTCCTTTCTACAAGCCTATTCGAGGTTTGTCACAGATGTCCAGGGGATATTATGGTGGCTCTGCACTACATTTCCTACTCATTACATGAAAAAAACATATTATTGTATTTACATGTTAAAAGATCACACTAAGCGAATAGGCAACGAAAGGCATCTTAAATCTTTTAACGTGTCGTGTGTGAAAAACATGACACTTTCGAGACAAATGATAGTTACTTGTAGAAAATTATTCATGCACGTTACACCAGCGTTAAGTAAAGAACGAGTATTAACACCTGTCAGGCTTGATGAGTTGCGGACACGTGTACCTAGATACAGCTTTGTTAACACACTGAGTTATGAGGTTACTCTATGGTTATGAGTGGTTATTATCCTATTACAGTGTTGGTTTAAGGTCCGTTGCCCATCTAAGCAACGAGACAGAAACGAGAATTTATGTAGCATAGCCATGATATACGATGTATTTTACGGCCTACAGCATCTAGACAAAACTCTTTTCTGTAAGCATTCACGCCAAATACTGCCCAACCAAAATGTATTATTAGAAAGACGTTTATTGGGGAAAAGTGATCTTTAAGTGCGCACAGGGCCTTAGAGTTTTTTTCTGTGTCACAAACCGAACATTTTTAGGAATATTCGCGTGGTCGTATGTTTCTTATCTCCATCCGTTCATCCTTGCTCTGGGAGGCACACTGATAGGTATAAGCCTCCCTAACTTGTGCCACTCTGATCGCTCCTGAGCATTTTGAATCCAGTGGATGCCATCAGTCTTATTCAGATCGTCAGTTCACAAGGTCAGAGGGCTCCTTTTTTCGAGACGTGACCTTTCTTATGGTTATCGGTCCTTCGAAGTATGTGACCCGCCCATCGCTACTTCAGCCGGCTTATTCGCTGATTGCAGTTTTCTGGATATAACAATGAGATTTATCTATTCTTATTTAAACCGGTAAACGATCCTGACTTCACTGAGAAACGTACTCCTTTTATGGACAATAAAACCACACCGGTAGTTCGTAACAAATGTTACTCATTGTTATGAGGCGTTTTATGAAATAATATACCTGTAGGATTTCTGTCATGGAATTTATGCGAGATAATGATATTTAAACCACTAATAGGTATATTACCTACTCGTTAGTGAATAGAAGATAATTTAAACGTTTATTACAAAACGGTCCATTATGAATTAGTACCATCTAAACCGATATTTCAATGAAACGCCTGAATTTTATTCCACGAAACATTATTTACGATAGTAACTTATACTTAGTTCGGTACTGAGTGCAGGTTTAATAATTTACACATTTGTCAGTTACAAAACATCATGTAACATTTTCATACTTTCGCGATTTCTTCTTATTTTCATATTTTTTGGGAGGCAAATTGATTTAAAAGAAAATACAACCTAAAACAAAATACTAATTTTCTACTTTACAAGTAAGTAATACCTACTTAGTAAAATGTATAATGAGTTCGGTTAGTTGTTGTAGTTAAACGTAATGGGCAATTTTTTGAAAACTAAATGTGTATTTATTTTATTACAAAACCATGTTTTATTGGTGATACAAAAATGTTATACAAAGTAGAAATGCCTTAAAACTACACGTATTTATTGGTGAGCTCTATAGAATTTGCTATTTAATAGATTAATAATAATTAAAATTAAAATTATTAAGTAAATAAAAAATAAATAAGAGTAGTATGCAATTTTTAACATTACCTAGGTTGTTGACGGTAAATTCAAATTGTCGTTTATTACTTTGTGTGTTATTTTAACACGATTTTACTAATAACTTTAATAAAGTTCTAATATTGTAAACCATGCATGTCTTGCACCCAAACTGTGCGCACTTCGATCCAATGTAGTTGATGGTCTGAACAGCTATACTGCGCTATACGGAGTAGAAACATAGTTATTTCTTTATAGCTAGTGGATCTGGATATCTAGCCTTCACTACGCTACAACAATTTCTGATGATAATGACAGATCATTGTATTTGTGTTGACGTTGACATTGATGCGCCATTTTTAGGGTACGATTCCACCAAAATAGCGTGCAGCACATTTGTTTACAAACATTTTGTGCAAAACTCCAGCATTGCACTTTAAGCTAGTATCGCGTTTAGCTGCTGTCTCCACCGGCAAGGCTGTGCGTAAATTTTGTAAACGCACAGTGTGGCACACTTGTGCACAAACATGTTCACTGAGAAAAGTTTTCTGTCTTCAGATGTTAAATATGGACGGGCAGGAAAACGTAGTGCTTTGTGCTGCAGCTTGTGTTTTATTATTTAGTTTGCTTAAAAAGAAACGAAGAATAAAAGCAAGACTGAGTTCGTGAACAACAAGCGTGTACGCGTCGACGCGACTCCACTGCGTACATGTGTGCGCGCACAAAAGTATACAGATGTGCGTGAACAATTTTAAATGTTCGCGCACAATTTGTTACTGTATGCCCGAGTGAGTCGACCAGCGTGAACATTTGTGTCGTACACTGTGCATTACAGTGCCGCACTGTTCAGCACACTGGTGGAATCAAGCCTTTACATATTATTTTAATGGTCGTAGCACACATATCAACTCGTAAACGGAACGTAAACGTATCAACTCTTGCATGTCAGTATTTTTTGTATGAAACTCCCTACTGTAAAGCACACTTATCGGATTCGTAACGTAATCGCCTCGCCTCGAGACAAGCTCACGAACCGCGGTACGGTGCTTGGAGGACTTGCCGTACCCGCGCTTACGTCTCACCGTACGCTATCCTTCGACTTTCCGTTTCCTCGTGCACGCCCCGCGCCGCGGCGCCGCGGCTACCGCTGCGTCGGCGAACTGCTGTCATTCGAGCCGTAAGCGCGGCGTCGCCTAGCCGTAGCCTAGTCGATTTGGAGCTGTTGGTCGGTTGGTAACGCGCTTACGTTAGGTTGACGGCGAGGTGATCCGGTGACGATCCCTTTCCGAGTTGATATATGCGCTACGACCATAAATTGTTGTATGGGAAAAGTGGAAAAAGATATTTTCAATCGACCGAATGTGACTACTGCATTGTTTTAGTAGTGTCAAACCACCTTCGAATTATTGCCTTTCAAATAACACCATTTTGATGAATCGGGCATATCGGGTGGATGGTTTCAGAGTCTATAAAGGGCAAACGTACAAACATTTTTGTGTTTTATTTATTTATTTATTTATTTAAATTTATGTCACCTCTTAAATTAAGTAACAAAGGGTAAAACTTAATGCCTAATGGCATTGTCCACCAGTCAACCCTGGGTGGATGTGGAAAGAGCTGATAGTAGGTGTTAAAACAAGAAGAAAAAGAGAGAGAAAAAAAAAAAAAAAAAAAGAACACAAAACAAAAGTTTGTGTACTTAATGGAAATAATGCATCATAAAAATGTACATACGATAAATATAACACAAAAGTAAACATATTACTCATATTATACATACTAATATTAGGTATACATAAATTAATAATACAAAACATAAATAATTAATAACACAAAACATAAATATTTATGTAACGATATCAATATCAATATATATACTTATATATACATAAATATACATATAATATACATATATACTTTGTATGTATACTTTGCACATAATGCAGTAAATAAAAAAAGACGAAATCAGTCAGAGCTTAAAAAATGCTGACGAAGACGTTTCTTAAAGGAGAACCTGCTGGGAGCCTTCCTCAACTCCACGGGTAAGGAGTTCCAGAGTAACGATGCCTGTACAATGAATGAGTAATGGAAAAAATCGCTACTATGTGCTGGAATATTGACTGTGAGATTAGAACACGACCGAAGCATCCTATCGTGAGTAGTGAATTTATACTGGAAGTTATCCTTGAGATACTGAGGAGAATTAGGATCGTTTAAGATGGAGAACAGTAATAAGAGAATTCTAGAGTTTCGCCTCTGCCGAATAGTGAGCCATTTAAGTTGACGGCGAAATTGGGAAATGTGATCATATTTTCTGAGGCCGAAGATGAAGCGAATGCAGTTGTTGAGGAGGCGCTCTAATTTGTTGAGAAGTTCTTCGGTCAGGTCTGGGTAACACACATCTCCATAATCAATTATGGGCAATATAAGAGAATTAACTAGCAATAGCTTAGTTTTTACCGGAAGAAAATTATTTTATTTTTATATTCATATACATTGTGGAACATGTGTGGCGTTTCATTGTAGAAATCCATTGTTATAAAAGTAGAACTTGTCTACTGAAATGTTTGCGATCGTAAAGTCGTAGAGTCAACTTATAGGATAAATTGAAATTAACATGATGCTTAATTTTGGGGCAAAGTATGTATTGATTCTGGTATGTATTTTCTTAGTTTATACGTATACTTTTAATTATTATAATGCATGTTTAAGTTGTAGGAGGGAGGGAGGTGCCACACATGTCTTAATGTATATGTATCATCCTGACGTACCTACCTATCATCATATAATTATGCTTACCGCAGATTGTTGCAAAGTAGACCTTTATATTATTTTTATTAGTAAATAGCCAATAAATTAATAGAGGGATCCCCTGATGTCAAATAGTAGTGATCATCCATGGACACCACACCAGTGATTGCTTTTATTAATTTGAACTGGTAAAGTGTTACAATGTACTGCTTGAATCACACAGGAATAGTGGAAGAAACCAGTAGTTATAATAAAATTATTTTAAGATTTAACGAAGAACAAAGTATTTTGCCGTGGGTGGAGTAGGTAGCAATAGTGAAACTTTTCAATCTTTAATTTGCATTTGATATGTGTGTGAAATGTACTTGCTTAGAATAAAAATAATTAGATGTATGGATTACCAAGAAAGGTAAAATACTTCAATACTATAATTTGTATAGTTTAGCAAATTGTTTATTAAAAATTGTTTATCTTCTAGTATTTATTTCCTTTCAATAAATGGTATTAATTTAATAAATCTCACACCTAATATTTTGATCTACTTTGTTACTTTATGGACAGTGTAATAAAACATCATCATCGTATTACTATTTATTCATAACTTAAATAACTAGAAATCCTTAAAATTACTGGAGTTACGCTTTCTTCGATACTTTATTTTTTTCCTGTGTCTGACCTTCGTAGTAGTTTTCACTGCAAGGAAACAAACAATCAATTATTACTATACTTCTTATAATATTGTAAGAAAAAAGACAATGCAATTACATAACTATCTCTGGAATTTCTTCGTAGCGAAAATCCTAATAATCTTTTTTTATATCAGAAGTCGTTTCATCACTGGAAGGTCTCCATTAAACCTATGTCCTTAAATATTCTCTGATCTATTAGTACTGTCAATAAAGTAGTTGTAGAGTGCGTGAGCGGGAACCTAAGCGATTTCTTCAGAAACTTATTCAGGGTGCTTAGGGGGATAACATACTAAAAGTCCCCGCGTCTAGGAGGTGAGCCGGAGGGAGGGGGGGGTTACAAAGGTCTCAATTTCAGGTTTTTCACCAATATCTCAAAAACGTTGCGTTGTAGCGAAAAATGTTCTAAGATGAAATGAAAGCTTATAAAATTCTCTATAACTTTAATTCTGTACACTTTTTCTATATCTCCAACCGTTTTTGAACTACACGCTCCAGAAATGTCGAAATTAAAGTAATTCAGCGTGATAACCATTACCTGATGCGAAAATTATCTTAAAATTTATAGTAACCTAAACTGGGAGTACCTCTACGTAGTAAAGGCAGTAACAGTAAGAAATCGCGTTTTTTATAACAGTGGATAACTGAGCAGAGGCGGGAAAACAATCATGATTTTGATTTGTATACTTGCCTTCGGGCTTATGTTATTAAGGTTTTCGCAATTTTATTTTGTCTGGCACTGTAGCCTAGCCGGTAACGCAGGGGGGCAGCCACAAAATATTCTTTTCAGATATACATACACTGTTATTAGTAACACAATTGGGTTATCCAACATGAGTACTAATAAGAGTCCTGTATGCATTTTTTATGACGAGAATGTCGTTGAAGGAAGTAACGATGTCTCTGAAGGAAAGGAAAGGGAAAACTGGGTCGTATTAAAGCTAGTAAGGGAAGGAAAGACGGCAAATATCGAAGTTTCCTTGACTTGACATCCCTTTTGATTTACATCAGCTGTCGTAAAAATGACACCCGAATTGATACCATTAAAAAAGACGTTAGGCAGGCATCTTTATCTAATGAAGAGGCAGGGCAGTCGCAGCTCAGACCTTCTGCTCCACCATTTGCCTGCAAGAATAATTGTTTTTTATGTGCATGTTGCCTTAATGAAGATATAAAAAAGCCTTTTAACAAAAACAAACAAAAAAACGAGTATCTCACCGTGGGAAAGTAATCCATGTAAGCAAATATTTGTTCCATAGCCTCTACGACATGGGTATCTCTAGAGATCTCAGTTTTGTAGAGTTTTGGGTAACTGACAGGCTTCACAAGTGAGTAATAGTGTCTTCGCGATATTTTGCTCCTTCAGCAACAATATCGGTAATGCAGGAAAAAATATCAAGAACTTCGTTACCCCAGGCATCATTTTTCGAAGAATATACCTGCTTGATACAATATTTAGAAGCTAGAGTCTCAACTGAATGTACAACCCGCCTTTTGTTCAAAGGCTTTTTTATATCTTCATTAAGGCAATATGTACATAAAAACAATGATTCTTGAAGTCAATTGGTGCAGCAGAAAATCTGAGCTGCAATGGAACTGCCTCTTCATTATATAAAGATGCCTGCCTAACATCTTATAGTGGTATCAGTTCAGCACTTCAATTCACGTAACTTTAACACGCATCGATTAAGTTGCAGTGACGCTGCAATGAAGTTGCAATGACGCTGCAATCATGTTTAAGTTTAGCGTCTAAACCGTATTCTCGTAATTTTTGAACTGCGCGTCAACTGCCACGCATTCTGCGCGCCTGCCAAACTTTTCTTCGACTATTTAGTACTCTGTGTTTGTGTTGTCATATGAGAAAACAAATAAAATTATTCATTAATCAAATACAATTTATTATGTTTCCATTAAAAAACGTTGAAGAATATTTACTTATTATCCCAATAAGGATTTTAATGATATTTCTTATAAAAAAAAGTAAAAATGTGTGCTTCAGTTCACAAAAAACGTCATATGTTATTTCAATATGGCAGAATGAAGGTCTTCACTTTGCCTCGTAAGTCATAATGAAATTAGTAAAAAAAATCTTGACATGCATCAACAGAATACCTTTTTGTGACGTGAGCGTTTTTACAAGCGCTCGCGTGACGTGAGCGTGTTTGACAGCGCTCACGAAAGCTTAGAGAATACGGAAAGTGTAATTTTGATCGGAACGTCACTGCAACTGCACTGCAATCGAACTTGTTAAATTACGTGAATTAGACTGCAGGTGTCATTTTTACGACAGCTGATGTGAATCACGCTGTTATCTCGCTGAATAACTTATCCCACCAAAAACATTAATGTAAAAAAGGAGAGCCAAGTTCAATACAAAAATTATGCTTGGCTGTGGGCTTCGCCTCAAAAAGAATGGAGATCTAAATGAGTGCCAAGTTCTATGCAAAATCTAAATATGTATTTATAGGAACGAAATAACATTATGAACAAGTATTAAACCCTATTTCTTTGCTGTATTGGATACCTATAACAATTGCTGTTATTTAAAAAAGTGAGATCTTAAAGTAGGTTAGATTTGACTTCGCCAGTTTTCATTACATCAGTCATTTTATAAAGTTATTCAACATTTTAATTCTGATAAAAACTGGCCAAGTTAAATCTAACCTACTTTAAGATCTCACTTTTTTAAATAACAGCAATTGTTATAGGTATCCAATACAGCAAAGAAATAGGGTTTAATACTTGTTCATAATGGTATTTCGTTCCTATACATACATATTTAGATTTTGCATAGAACTTGGCACTCATTTAGATCTCCATTCTTTTTGAGGCGAAGCCCACAGCCAAGCATAATTTTTGTATTGAACTTGGCTCTCCTTTTTTACATTAATGTTTTTGGTGGGATATCATTACTTTTTGTACAGAAAAATATACCCTGTTCACAAATCTTAGAGACTAAATTGACGTTTCATGGGTGACCAGTTTCGGGTGTAAATTAAATAGTGATGACCATAAACCGGAAAGTGAATCGGAAAAACATTAGCTTTTACGGTGAGTCGAATATTTGTATGAGTATTGAAGAGTCCCTAAAACTGGTATAAAAATAAGTTTAAGCAACCATATTATCATATATAATTATATTCATAACATATTTACCCTGATTAACTGAATTCAAAAGTTATTCTGCTTACAAGAACGAGTATTTGGTTATGGTTATATTCGGTATACAGCTAATTTTATAATATTTAGCCGAGTACTAAATATCTAGGTAAATATGACAAACAGGTGATTCTCACACTGTTCCGCGCCCCGCCACACAGCGTAGATCTGCCTCACCGCGCATTGTTTTAATGGTGTACCGAAGTATATCGGCTTCTATGAAAAACACGCATGGTTTGTTGCGTTGAATGTGTTGTACATTACAACGACTTTCCGCGAGTGACAGCAAAGGGAAAAGTGTTAAAACGCGTAAAATTACGGGTAGGGCTGCGGTGCGGTCTACAACAGCTATGTTCGAATATCTATTTGGCGGACACTAGCGCCATTGATTAGGGTGGCATAACTCAGCAAACTTCACTCCGTTTACAACAGCCATGTTCATATATCTATTTGTCACATACTAGCGCCATTTAGAAATGGCCATGGAACCTCTATTTTTTGTAAACAGCTGGAAACTTTTTCAACTTTCCCTACATATGAGATGGCCCTCGTTCTACCTCAATACTCCATGCGCTGAAGTATGCCATATTGAGCCCCGCGTGCACAGAGGTCTTAGTGCGAGTTTTACGTGACATAACGGGCTCACAATGTAAATGCGAGTTGGCTAAGATTTGTATGGGACCGAAGCTTTTCTTTTCACTGCCGCTAGATGGCTCTGCTTCGGTACAATATTTGTATGGGACACCACTTATTTTTCGACTTTTTTTATTTTTTTGATTTTTTCCTACGCTTACACACAATTACCGAGCTGGATTCCAAATTTCATCCTTCTAGGTTATCTGGAAGTAGGTTAGATTTAGGTACTATATGTCAGTCAGTCAGTCAGTACTAAAATTTACGACTTTTTGATCTTCATATCTTTGTAACCGTTTGAGCTAGCTTCATGAAATTTGGTATTCTACATGTACTTATGGATATAATTAAACACACGTAGTTTTATGTGTTTACGTTAAAGAGGTTTTGAGTTATAAAAGGGTCAAAAGTGGCACCAAGTGGTTCGTGTAATGTTACACTCGGCGCTGGCTAGCCAGTTCCTTTGCTTGAACTTGGCTTGACACGCTGCCGCGTGTCTAGAAATTGCTACATTTCTGGAGCGTATAGTTCATAAACGGTCGGAGATACGGAAAAAGTGTATAGAATTAAAGTTATAGAGAATTTTATAAGCTTTCATTTCATCTTAAAACATTTTTCGCTATAACGCACCGCTTTTGAGATATTGGCGAAAAACCTAAAATTGAGACCTTTGTAACCCCCCCCTCCCTCTGGCTCACCTCCTAGACGCGGGGACTTTTAGTATTTTATCACCCTAAGCACCCTGAATAAGTTTCTGAAGAAATCGCTTAGGTTCCCGCTCACGCACTCTATACCCTCTTTTGAGTCATTCCTTGACTGGACTATATGCAAAAATAGCATTATAATAAAATTAATGTACAAACTGATAAAAAATTAATTTCAATGCTACAGTGTGGATTGGTTATTGGCCCAAGAGTTATGGGCCACCTAAAGGGTTCTGACATTAGAATGGAACACGCTTGATGATAAGACTTCATTCAATAATTTTATGTTATCAATTACAGCCCCCAACACCTCGTGTACTAGCTGGGGCTTAAGAGTAAGTTTTTTCTTTCTTTTTCTCTCTTCTTTATTGAGCAGAAACGCATCGGCTATGCCTATTGCATTAGTATTGCATTAGCAATACCAAAAGCATAGCTGATGATCATGGACGACGGTGACACTAACCATTGGATGGATCTTCGGTTAGTATGTTGGTATTTACATAAATTATATCTTGTAAGTATACATGTTGAGGGCAGTGCAGGCCAGTTCGAATTTTTGTTCTCGGTTTGAGTGTGTGTGTGTCCTAGTCTTTGTGTGTTTTCCATGGCACCGACGCCACAAAAAATCCTAGTGTGGGGATAAGATTGTGTTGCGTTATTTTTTTTTACTTACCATCCAGGAACCTTCTCAGGTTCATCGCACATAAAGGTATCCTCATTGTAGACCTTGTAGTTAGGGCAGCTGCCTTTCTGGGGCTGGACGCCGTTCCTGCAGATGTAGAACTTCTGACAGTCTTCTGGGTGGGGGAAGGTGGGGTGAGGGAGAGCGCGGCCGTTGGGGCCCATTACCTCGCCGTCGGGGCACGTGAAACCATCATCAAGGACATCTGGTGGAAAAATGACGTGTTAATCATAAAGTTAAGGGAAGATGTTTAAGAAAAATTATGTATTTTTCCGGATTTCTAACTCAATAGACAGATCCCATATTTTTTAATTATATGTTTGCTTTATTATGCGTTTGTTTCTGAGAATCTCAGAAACTTTAATTTTCTCTAATTTTACCTTGGGTAACTTTAGTGTTAGTTTTTTTTAAACATGAAAATACATTTTGAATGAAACGAAAAAAATTGTTGAAACATATCTCTCACTTATAGAGTTCCGTATAGAGGTATTTTCCCAGCATTTATTAGGAGTATATTAACAAGTGAACGGCAAACTACGAACCCTTGGTCAACCTGTCGCAGGTGCGCTGCACAGTCTCCTTCCAGTCACAGTTGGAGCTCTCCTCATCGAAGTACAGGCCAGGAGGGCACGGCAACTCGTTGGGGACACCGTCCGAGCAGTAGAGGAATTTGTCACAGGCCTGAATGTTAATTTAATTGATTAGTTATATAGTTGTTATCTAATAATGTTATTGACTAAATTCCACATCCAGCTTAATCCATAGGGGTATAGAAGGCGGTGTAGACTAATGATTTCGGATCGAAGAAATGTAAATCGTTTGTGCTATGGGATGGTTCAGAGTTGGTACAATACTCTTCTATTTGAATTCCAAGGTCTTACTCCGTAATTGATCCAGCACTAGTGGAATTCGTCGCAGACCTGAATTAAATTGATATCGCTAAGCTTCATTCCACTTTAAAATAGTTATATCCCAATAAGGCTGTGGTGGTAAGCCTAGTGACTTAAAGCTAAGTAAGGAATAAATCTAGAATAATTATATTAAAGCACCCGTTGGCCCACAAGAAGGGGACGGATAAAATATATTATCTTTCCGTATAACCAAGAAGACCTTCAAATGACACTGGTTGCGATTTAGTAAAAATAATATTTAAATTTTGTTTAGGTAATCACCTGAGGATCGGGGTGCTTGAAGTATCCGTTCTGACGCGGGCAATCCTTTGTTGGTTTTGGTTCCTCTGAAACACGAAAAAATAAGTGATCATGAAATAAGTAGTCATAATTAGATTTTCACAGTTTACTATGTAATATTTGAACTAAATTCAAGCTTTATCAAGGAAGATGAAGTTGCAATTTTGCCTTTCACTTACGTAATTCTTTCCTGTCACCGCAGTCTACGTTAGACGGGATGTCGCATCGCTCCTTGCTGGAGTTCTCATCAGAGAAGACAAGACCATCAGGACAAAGCCTTGCCTCTGATTTACCTGTAAACAGAGAAATACTGATGTCATTATTGTGATATGTCTCGTTAGTGATAAGTAGATACTCTTGGCCTTCTCAAGAGGAGAGACCCGTGCTCAGTAGTGGGCCATTAATTAGTTAAAGCCAGCCAGGTACAGTCTTCTGAAGATTGTCAATTGTTTTATGCTTGACTTGGCGGGGGCACTGCCGTGCCCCCAGATAAAGGTGTTGCGTTACTACACTAAACTACTGAATCCTCAGTTCAGCTGATGAGAACACGTAAACCTAAATTAACCTTTATTTAATTCGTGTTATTTGCGCTTTTCAACTAAATATTTAATTTTGGTTGAATAATTTTAATTCCTAATTGAGTATATGCCTATGCGTGTGCCTGCCTACTGTATTCTTTTGAATATTATTCTTTTAAGTCTTTTAGCACACAGGTGCTAAAATCTACAGAGATTTTGCAGAATTTTACTTAAATTTTTAGGTCTATGTCATCTATTAGGTTTTCTTCTATATTTTCTTAATAAATAACTATTGATCATCTAAACACAATGCACGCTCTATTTTACTCAAAAAAATTTAATGTTCAATAATTTAATTTGATTATTATATGCTACAAAATTGAAAAGAAATTATTATAACAAAGTCATTGACTAAAAATAAACAAGTTAAATCTATTATAGACGTTGATAATGTCACGCTACGTAGGATCCAATTTATTTCGGTGACGTCTTGTAGTGGACGATAGTTTTTGCTACATGTATCTAATATTCTTACTTTTAAATAATAGCCCCGGACATGAGAATCAACACTATACATTTTGAAGTGTGATTTACCTAATAAAAGTTGAATAATTCGAATTTTTATTCTAGGTCTTCATTATTTCTTTAAACACTTTGTTATTCACAACTTGTAACTATGTCGCAGTAAGATGCTTTCACGTAATGGAAACCACTAGAATGTTAGAAATCCTATAACAAATTAACATTCCCATCACAAAACGTCTGTTTCAATCTTTTCACATTTAGATAAATGTTACTTCGTGGAATGTTTATTTGAATACAATTGTTGTTTTTAAGTTCCAAATGTGCATATGTTATACATGTTTTAAATATTTGTATTGTATTTTAAAAAGCTGATTCCCATTGTGCAATTATGTATAGAAAACATTGTAAGCGGAGAACAATTATAAATTTAAAATAAATTAAATTTCGATCTATATCTTATCAGAGAGATTGTTAACACTGCAGTATTTTTGAATGCAACTTAAATGAACACTAAACAGATATATGTAGTAGATGTGTAGCAAGTAAATAGAAACAAAATTGCATTTCGTAAGTCCTTACGTGTTACTCGTAAGATTTAACGTTGCATAACTAATTTCGAAAAAGGTCCAGTTTATGTTGTAACAATTTATACGTCATCAAAAATGGAAGTTTGATTAATACTTTCATTATTAATGGCTGTTCGGGATTAATTATGAGGTTAATGTACCTTAGCCTTTTATAGCAAGAGTTCTTATGTCAACTATCAAGTGTTCTTACAGATGTTTTTTTATAGTCAATAGCAAACATACGAGCACTTAGACTTTCTGATATTAACTAAGTGGTATCAGTACATCCAAAGAAATAATCGACACGTCGTCAGCTAAGTAGGAATTTTGACACCTACTTATTTCATACCCCACTGAACTATTGGCTAATCTTTAAGTTGAATACTAATCCTTACAGGCCTACATCGACCCTGCTATTTAACTTCCTTTTATAATGATGAAGGAACTATTAGATTTTATAGATAGTAGATATTCCGACCACATACTAACGCTGTATAACCCGATTATATATATTTTATATACCTGGTTAAGTACGCATCAGGTCTCATTCATTAACAAGAGAAACTCATTTTGCGCTTACCATCAATAGTTTGAAGTATGAATAGTTTTATTGGTTATTTAATCCAACGCCATAGAGTTAATTTAACAGATGGTATGTAGTTGCATCGCTAAGTATGCACAATCAATCATCCGTTTGCGCGAGACGAGTCACGCAAAGTTTAACCACCTCAGTGTTGCAATGAGCTCATAAATGACTTTGCATATCTCGCGAGCTTGTTGAGACACTAGATCGTAATAATTTGAGCAAGAAAAGTTAAATAATTTCGTTGCAAGAAATTATAAGATATTTAAATCGTATATCGGAAGTTTAAAATATTGTCTTTCCGCCTGAAACAGGTAATTAAAATATGTGTACGGACGACAAAGTGATTTGTTGGGAAGGATTAACACTTCACTGTATTTTCAATGTTACGTACATAATATTATTCAACATGGCACACTTGCTTCCGTAAAGTGCGAGTAAAATATAGCGAGAAGCTTGTAGAAGCTTCTAGATAATTCTTTTGATAAGAAGGTTCTATAGAAGAATACTAGGGCCCTCTAGAGTTCTGCCTGAATTTCGAATACGAAGCATTTGCTACACGCTCGTGGCTTGCGTGGTAGGCCCTTAAATCTTCTCAAAATGTTCGCAAAGTGACATCTAATCCCAATAGTGAGACAGTGGGATTGTGATAAAAATGGTGACAAATGTTATGTAAAACATGTGTACAACAGTAATTGCTGACTATTGCTGTGTCGTGAACCATAAAAAAACAACATTTTTTGTGATATTCATGTTTAACGATCGTGTCATTTAACCTTTCTGGATGTAAATTTACATAAAGAAATACCTATGTGTGTTTTAAAAGCGTTAACAGTATTGAATGTATGTAACTGATTCGCTATTCACGCCATTCTTTGACATTAAATCCCATTCACTGGAGTCTAGACACATGCACCGATTCTAATCCTCGTCTTGAAGGTTTCTATTGAATTCAGAACACGCTTTGGAAATGCTTTAATACCAACTTAGCTTAGATCTTTTAACATTAAATTACGTATTAAAATTAGCATTTGATCACAGAATGATCTATTCTGGTTAGTTTTCTACAGCCTGAAGGACTGACGTACCACTTGATTGTAAGCGGATGGTTAGTTCTACGGGTTTAATTATATTCTTTAACTAAATGAAATTAAATTTCATTACGTGTAATCTACCAACCTATTTGAATTTAACGGAAAATTCAAGTCTGTATGTACAGAACTCAGATTACAGAAATAAAAGGATACAGAAGTGCATCACATCTATCATATAAAACTATTGTATTATACATATTATCTCGCATTTTGTAGCCACGAATAACTATTAGTTACGATGATCGTAATTCTTGTTTACGTTTTAAGTTGCATATCGTGATCCGCTTAAGTTGTATACCACTTTAGGTCAATTGGGTTCGGTGCATTACATATAACTTAATTAAATACGATTTGATCAAAACAGCCTGCAATATATGTAACATATGTGAAGAGAGGCCGATGCGCTTTCAATTGCCCAATAATTAATTTAACAAAACGCATTGTAGTCTCGTAGACGTGTTACCTAAAGTTGAACCGAGTATGTGCATAAGGTAAGTGACTTTTACGTGACCTTTCGACGCACGATACTGACCTTTGGTGCATTTGTAGTAAAGGTCACACTGGTAAGGGTCCGCGTAGAAACCACTCTTCTCCGGGCAATCGAATTCTTGACCTGAAAATGAAAAAAAATGAAATTATATTCTTATATCCGATATATACTATGTTATGTTTTCATTAGGTTCTAAAATGCTAAAATTGTCTTAAAAATCTTCAATATATTACTGGAAGATAAGCTACGAAATCTTAATAATTATTATAATTATATTGTAATTTCAGTTGAATGGATTATGAAATTTTTTATCAGTAATAACAATATCGGTGTATACCTACGGTTAGTATGATATAAAGACATAATTTGTTAGAAATAATATTGGCAATAATAGAAATAATATTTGCGGGGTTTTCTTAACAATATTATTTTGCATAATGTTCTTAATATTAACGTGTGACGATGAGATATAACATCAGTTTTTTTATCTAAAAGTTGTAACATAATTTATGTAGCGATGGATCACAGCCCTTCTGTTGAGTCATTTTACGACACGGAACGTTTTAGCAAAATAATTTGACAATTAGAGCGCAAACCAGTTAGTTAGGAATTTTTACGAAACCTGTTGTTTATTAGAAAAACAAGTTAGTTTTTAGTGTTAGTTTTTATGAGATTTTCTAATGAAATCATAGATTCCGTGCGATAATAAGTTTGTAAATGACATAAATAACTATAAAATATTATGCATTTGAGTATCGAATGTCCTATTCAATCGGATCAGTACTTTTTGAAAATCGCGGGCATATTTATATATATACCTTGTTATATCTATACAAATAAATAAAATTGGAGTGTCTGATTGTAATATTAAAATAACCGCTTTTTACTAAGTGCATTTGGATGTATACACGGTACATACACCAAAACAAATTTTTTTACAATTTTTGTCTGTTTCTCTGTTTGTTTCAGCTAATCTCTGAAATGGTTAGACCGACTTTGACGAGACTTTCACTTTCAGATAGCTGATGTAACAAGGAGTTACTTAGGCTACTTTTATTAAAAAAATAGTTTTAGAAAAAAACGTGATACGATACGGTGTTCGCCGGGTCAGTACACATAAAGATAGATAACTTTTATTGTTTGCACATCATAAAATACATACATACAGACGTTCACACGTACGTACCCCTTTTTTGGAGTAAAACGTATATTATTTGGCGGCTTTTCCCGCCATTTCCGGGATAATAAGTATGTAAATAAACATTTTTACAAACAAATTTATCATTAATGATATTAGTAGAATATGTAACACATTTTACTAAACTTCTTTTACAGCACATATTTTCAACGTTATACGAATATTATAAAAGTAAGAGAATACTACAGACCAAGGTTCCAACGCCTGTAATTCAATTACCGACATACATTTAGAGCCTATCTCTCTAAGTATCGTGTTTATACGTATATGTGTACACTGTCTTAAATACTTTACTGCTGGTATTTATCCATGATATTAATAAAAAAATTAGTAACTTACGTCCTGACGAATATACAGATATATTTAATATACGGCATTTTATTTCATTCTTACTGAAATAATTAAACGTTACGAAAAAGAGTTATATAATAGGTGCGTTATACTAAAATGAAGTAAAGAATTATTAGGTATATTGTAGTAAAAAACAAATGTTGAAATTTTATGCATATTCATTCAATAAAATCGAGAACTATTAAATCTTGACCATAATCAACATAATGATACACAATAAATAATCGTGAGAAAATCTCATAAGTATACCTGTATAATTGTAAATGAAAAACAAAGTAATCGTGACTGTGTGAATAAATATTTAATCTATAGAGTATTAAAATGCGTAAATAAACGAATTTCAGTATTTTCAAGCGTCATAATTACTCGTACCTATATTATTATGATTAGATTGCATAGAAACTTGAATTCAAAGTTTAACGTTTTTACACGCTTTATATTTTTATTATAATAAAAAGTTGACTTCTATTTTTAATTTTCAATTTCTTTTGAAATTCAAATGCTTTCATGGCTGGCTGTAATATGTAACAACACCAAAATGTAAACCTCCATGATGATGGTTAGTTCTTACTGTATTGTCTTTTAAATCAATGATGACTGACATAGTACAACACTACAGCCTGAACCAGTAGACATAGGAGAATGAATCTTTTAATTTTTAATTTCACCCTTCTCCTATTTTATACAAATTATGGGATCTATTTGGGTATAAATTTGCATGAGCTCTGGAAATTCCAATATTTCTGAGTCGAAGTACGACCATTAGTTAAATTAGAAAGCGACACTAAAAATTAGATGATTGTGCAAGATTCGAATCCGCACAGTATCATTTAAACGATTACGCTTTCCAAGACCGGTATTACAACATTCGATTTATTTATTACTTCCTTCAGCTTAATTTTACATACATAACACTTCGTGTACTAATTAACGATGATCGTTACAAAGTTTCAAGTTGATTGCCGAATTCGGTCCATTTAACGCTATTTACACAGCCATTGCGAGCTGTACTAACGGTTTCGACAAGGCGATGCCGTGACAGCGTTCAATAGTCAAATTGCCCTTGCAAAACATGCATTAGGAAATTACTGGAACAGTCAACACTGGTGTCAGTGGTTGGGACGCGTGAGTGAAAGGAGGTGGAGCGAGGATTGGATCATTATGTAGATCTAAATGATGGAATACTAAAGATGTTTGTGTGAAGCGTATCTATCTTTTGTGTCAATTAAGTGACGTAGATGTGATGTTATGTAATGTGATTGTGGTTCTTATATTTATGATTTGATTATTTAGAAACTTTTCTGTTTAGGTAACAACACTTCGTTTGGTTACTAATGGTTAAATTTATCACTTAGAAAGTACGATGAAAAATTGTCTATTCTACACGAAAAAAACATCATTATTTCCTTGATGGGAAACATTTGAAAACATCAAATAATACTAATGCTATGACCTATCCTATGCTCAAAAATATCGAGCGTAGAAAGGCGTATACAATTAATAACTTCCACATTTCCTGTCGGCAGTTCAATATCGTTCACACAACGGGTTCGGCGCTACCTTGCTTGCCCAGTGAAGGAGAGCTAGTGTTACGGCAATAGTCACTGAGACTTGCAAACCTCGAATATTTCACAGCACACTTAGTAGGTAGGTATGTCGGTAGGTATTTTTGTTTCTAATTGACGGGTGAAAAAGATGTTTAGTGGATTCATTTAAGACTAGAAATGCGTGAGTTTTGATTGCGATACGATTGAATAACTGTTTTATTAAGTTAATTCAGTAGTGATAAAGACACTTAGTGAAGAAGTAGAGTGAAGTCAGAAATATCCAACAAACTGCTATTAAAATTATGTTTATTAAATTATAGTAAGCTTTACCTGGCTTTATTACAAAATATTTAAGTGTATATCAATAAAACTAGACAAATTTTACGAATTAAAAATTACTAAAATCTAATTTGTAGCAACAGCGCACACGCGTCACAAGGTGGCATCACGCAATTTCTACAATCACTGGCATATAGTATATAAATGCTCCGACAACAACAGTTGGGGCTCGCCACCCAGGCAACACCACCTCCAACAAATTATTATGAATAAAGTATGTCTAAAAATTATGAAGTGTACAAAAAATATAACATATTAAATATATGTTAAGTAAATCTTAAGAATTAATAGAGATAAAGAAGCTAATAAAATATTTAATAATGTGAAAGGGATAAATTAATAATATTTAGATATGTTTTAACCACTTTCAACCTATTGTGCATACAAAAAGTGTCGTACCCGGAAGTATCTACTAACATTTCATTAATTATATTCCAATTTAGAAACAAGATTTTAAGCAAATGCAGTAAAAAAACGAAGCAATAAATAAAAGTTGTTATATAAAAGTGACCAGCCAGTTCACATTTTGTAATGTGTAAGCATAAATGTGCATTAAGCGGCTGTAACCACAACTTAGAGGAATTTGCAACTGTCCTTGCCGCTGCTACTTTCATAATCCTCGAAAAGGAATCTGACATTCACGACAAATAACTTTAAAATCATTTGATGACCTATGTAGCAATATATTAGAAAACTGGTCCTTTTATTGATATGGAATCGACAACGATTAACATGTTTGGGATTTCATGTTGCATCAATTTCAAAAGATCTGCAAAGAAAGAAGGAGGGAAAAGACTACGAAGATGATTGCCCAACCAGATGAATGTTTGAGAAAGAAATGAGTATTGAAAGCAAAAGAGAGATAAGAGAATTAAAGGGAATATTTCAAAGGTCATGGTCGTCAATCATTCGGAAGTGACCGGCAGATGAGCACCATAGACCAATGACTTTATGAATCTGGTAATTGTATTGGTTGGATGAGATCAACTGAGTATTGTTGCATAACCAAAGAGGCCAACGAATGATCCACAGTGGTTCGATAAAAGCTGATTTGATGAAAATAAAAGTTTAAATTATGCAAAGTAACACGTCGATATAAACACATTCAAATTTTTGGTACATAAAGAAACATCCACTTATGTATAAGTAATAGGTCATTATTTAAAACAGAAAAATCATACCTACTATGTTTGGCAGCCACAGATAAGTAAACACCTCATTAATAAACAGTGTTGTTATGATATCCTTCAAAGGATGGCATATTATTATGGCAGCTACTAAGAATACATTACAGCCTGAATGTAACCCGGTTATTTATAGCGGCTGTTAATAAATATCAAGCTGCATCCATTGGGAAGGAACCCATAATAATTACCGCTAAATGGGAACAATAACAAAACCATAAGTGGCTTTTGAGAACTAGGTGAAGTATTCGCAATATTACAGTTAGATTTTTACTTATGTGAAAGTACAATAATTAATGGGCATGTAGTCCATTTGAATATAAATTACTATGACAATCAATCAGACACAATCACGAGCAATCAAACCATTGTTTAAACCATCATCAATTACGCCCAGTACGCCCTTTAGTATTCAACAATATTTAAAGCGTCCCTCTAAATTTACAATCAATGCAATTACAATTAATAATTGTTATTAGTCAGTCGTTATATGAAGGATTAGGAAATATTCAAATTTTGCCTTTTTTATGCCCTACGAGTCTCTGATGGTTTCTGAAACCGAAAATATGCTGTTTTCATTATTATGACTAGGGTTTGTTAATTATGCTGCTGATAATAGATCTCCCGTGTTTTGTTTTCAATTAAGAATTTCGTCGCAACTAAGCTCGCTATTTTCACCGTAACATATTCTGATTGTGGACAGTAAACTTTAAATAAATAATTTGCTTTGACTGCCTTAACAAAAGTATTTCCCTTACACTATACGACGAGATGAATACGTCACAAATATGAAGACGTTCGTTTAAGCATTCAGATAATGAACTCTTTCAATTGACGTTTTTGTTTCCGTTCATGCAATCTTCTATTTAACTATTAATTTATAATGAAATTTCAAATCATTATCCTAATGATATCATATCTTTTTATGAAACCTTGTTACAGATTTGTTAATGATTATCATTAATCAGAATATACTTACATCCATAATATTTTTCTGCGTTTAAGTGGTCGGATAGGGGCGGGAGAGGTGTCAAAAGATAGGGCTCTACGAGCGCTATACAGAATAGAAGTAAAATTTAATGTAGAAAGTAATTTGAAAAAGAAATTTTGAAAATAGACGAAAATTTGACGGTTTTTGTCGAAAATTTGTGAAATTTAGAGAAGATTTTTTATGAAATGTATATAAAAGAGTGCGCCAAAGAATTTCCAATCATCCGATACCACGAAGTGGTCGGTCGACGTGAAATTTGAGAAGAAACTATTGCTAAAACGTATTTTTATATGAGGAAATGGTAATAAGTACCAAGTTATTGTCATTAAATTAAATGTTAGTAAGATATTGAGAAATATCTAAAATATACATACAATCTTTAGAAATTATAAAATATGTATTGTATAATACATGACATTTAGCTTTATGTCATTAACTCACAAAAGATTAACCAATCTTGGGAACTGGCCATTGCTATCTTTGATTGACCTGAATAGCATCACCGACCAAAGAGAAGGAAGTCCTTGCAAATTGGCTTTGGCCTTGCGAATTGGCTCTTCGTTATTGCGATCGAAACGCGTTTAAATATTTTATGGTTGATCGATATGATTAAAGTTGGAATACCGAAGTGTTAAGTTCATATCGTCGGATCTAAGTATATTGGGTCTAAGAGCCCATAAACCTTCGACACACAATCCTGTTGAATCCATCCATCCAGGTCACTATCTGGTGGCTTGGGTTGTCAACAGTTCGGGAAAGTTGCTTTGTTTTTTATTCGGAAGGCTCTGGTCTGTTGTCCATATTGCGTAAGAGGCAGTGGGGTTTAGCTAGACTTGGACCTATGGAAGGAGCTCGAATACATCGCGATACCTAACTAGTTGGTGATTTGTGAAAATATTTTCTTGCTAAACAATACAGGACAGCGAAACCAGGCTACATTTAAGACAAAAAAGAAGAAAAAAGAAGAAAATCATTTGACTCCACCCTCCACATTAATTAGCTTATCCGTACATTCTCTTAACATGTTTATCTGTTCGAAATATTCTACCTTTAAAACTGCCATAAAAATGATATTTTTCTAAAAATAGCCAGAAGAAAAAGCGATCATAATCCATTCAACTGGTAGGAATATCGGCATACTTTTCTTTCTTTTTCTTCTCTCTTTCTTGGCCGGCAACGCATCAGTGATACCTTTGGTGTTGCTGATGTTCATGGGAATCACGGATGACGATAGAGCATCTTAGCTTAAGACTTAGGATCAGGTGGATCGTCAGCTTGTTTTCCGGCCATTTCCATAAAAAAATCATTTTTTATGTCAATGGCCGACGTACGAATACGAGCCATTGATGGTCGCCCATGGACAGCAATAACGCCAAAGGCATCACCGATGCATTGTTGGTTAAAAAGAAACCGCATGTCTTATTAAAAATTTTACTATCCATAAATAGATAGCTATAACATTGTGATAAAAATTGGATTGCAAACAAAATATTCAAATTTTCGGTTAAAAAAAAATTAAGGAAATAATAAAAAATGTAATGTTCCCATATAATTTTTTTGTTTTTTTTTATATTTATACATAATGCTTGTGGACCTTACCCTGATTTTTATTTTCATTAGGTACACAAAACAATCTACAAACGTATGGCTTCTTTTTAAAATTTTATTTAGTTTCTTAAACTTTAACATAAATATAATAAATTTTAAGCAAACCAGCGATAATATCTGAAAACGATATTTTGAAACCCATTCTAAACCACGATGATTGTTAAAGATAACAATTTAATTCAATTTACAAATACCGTAATTTAAAATTATTATACTCCATATTTTTAAACGATACTTTTTTCTGATAACGATTTCTCTAAACTGAATGTCGAATCGTTATCAGAAATCGTTCGTACCGGTATTTGAAAGTAAGGCATTAAATGTATCTGTATAGTTGAAAGTCACTCACCCAGTCCTGCGACAGCCAAGCCCGCGAAAAGGAACAGGCGCAACATTTTGTTGACTAAAATTTATTTAAAGTAATAAGTATATCTTAGCGCGCGTGCGGTGCCTATCGAAGGTTGCTTGGTATTGCCTGTCGTGCAGCCATTGTGGCCGGCGTAAGCGTGGCTGCCTGGTACAGCCTGCGTACGCAATAAAGCTGCATTCATTTGAGAAGGAAAACGTTCTGGAAAAATAAGTACGCTATATAAGATCAGTAGTACGTGTAGCTACGTGTGTGCTAAATTAACATGAAAATTCGTTCAGTAGTTTTAGCGTGAACCTCAGAGGGAGAATATTAGTTGATTGGCGAAACTATATCCTATATCCTATACCAAATCGTCGTTAAATTTTATGACAATCTGTTTTCGTGAAAGAGTACTAACTACTCTTCCTCACAAACTTTCACATTTATAATAATAGTAGGATACACGTAATAGGGATTACTTTATTAATTTATATTTTCTAACGACCAATTATTTAGCAATTGTAGGTTCATTGAAAACATACATAGCATGAAAAAGAAAATTGCATGATCTCAATTTCGGTATAAGAAAATTGTCATCATTTTGCTTCAAATGTTTTTTGTTAATAGGTAAATAGATATTTACTCCTGCTACTAAAATAAAATTTACAGACCCAAATAATTATGACATGTTGAAGATTGTTTATTGTAGTTTGTTTAAATATTTCAGCTTACAAAAAAGAATGCGATACAGTCATATAAATTAAGAATACCTAATATTGCAGTCGCACTTCAATTTGCCGAATGGAGTACAAAGTTAGTGAGTGTAAGTTGTCAAGAAAAAGCTACGATGCTTACAACCGCAGTATATGCGTGGACACTCCTGCGCCGGAGGTGACAGCCATTCATGGTCACACTCATGGTGAACGGAAATGGGACCGAAATTATAGGGTTTCACTATCAAATGACAAAATCCTTTTAAAATAAGTCACGTTAAACAATCATGTCTACTTTTATTTTCAAACAATTAATTATTTTAAAGCACTTTAAAGCACCTTATTTAACTTTTAACACAGAAAGTATGTTCGATTTAAAACTTTAATGGACTGGATGTAAGGAAAATGGAAAATCTTTACAGACATTTTTAGATCTGTTCACTTTTCTTTCTATTTAATTACGACCACAGAAGAAATAATAGCACATATACGACTCTATTGCGTATATTAATTATTACAGACAAGCACAACAAGATAATTACCAAAAATACCTTCTGCATCTTCAAAAATCTTTTCGTAACTATAGTATTAAGCGCGACCTTCTTTAATTATGTTTATTGAAGACCTTAATACCTCTACATTGTTTCTGCCGTCCCTATGATTATGATTTAAACATACATAATTGTAATCCTAATGGAATGCAAAAATTCAAGTATGAGCATACTTTCTATTTCATACGGCAATAACAAGTGTATTATACAATCTTTAACATAAGCAAACATTTTTTTGGCCGTAGGATTTTTTTGTGTTAATTGACACTCTCATACTTCGTGACTTTAAATACCAAATTGGTTAGTCATTTTGTTTTCTTTAAACTCCACGCTTTGAGTGCGTGCACTTTGGAACTACGAATACTTTTTCCCATATTATTATATTCTTCAAGTACAATATTCGTATTGGAACTAATGAGATAGACCCGATCCAATTTTTCTAGATAAAGCTAGTAACCAAAATATGCGATTTTGTAGTTTTCCATTCATACCAAGCATGTTGCTCTACACTTTTGTTGTAAATCCTTGAGCTCTCTAGATACTTTTACGATTCTTCACATCATTGTAAGAGTTCCTAATTTCCTATATTATGTTACACTAGCAGTCCCGGCAGTCGTTGTTTTGCAACATATTATAAACTTTTATCCCCTATTTCACCCCCTTTGGGGTAGAATTTTGAAAAGCCTTCCTACGTCTTGTTAAGAGGAATACGTGAGTGAAATTTTAAGTTTCTAGCTCTAAGGGTTTGGCCTGTGCGTTGATACATCAGTCAATCACTTTTACCATACTCCTTTGAAAAATAGTCATATTATATGTACAGATATTACTATTGAGAAACAAACCGGATATAACTTCCTTTCTGCTTGCTTGCGTGTCAGTGACGTCCATGATGTTATGGCTGTTTTCTTTGTATAATTAGCCGAAAAGCGAGCTTACGATCCACGTGATGGTGCAATACCAAAATCATCATTGATGACTTCCCGACCAAGAAGGAAGAATGAGAAAGAAAGTACGCTTACACACTCATACACCCGCATTAGGTTTATATTGTGTCGCAGGTGGCATAGACGACACATATAAATCATCCCAATAACACCCATGACCCGAGTACAAATATTCATCTGTCCGGGAATCGAACCCGGGACCCCTCGCTTCATAGGCAGGGTCGCTACCAACTAAGCTACAGGGTCGAAAGAAAGAATTAGCTCCCAGGAGTGGAACATGACGAGCCGATTAGCCGCTGATTCAAGCAAGAGGGTGGTAGTTGGGCAGGTTTTACAGTAGACAATCCACGGTACATGGAGCAATTAAAAATAAAATTTGTATTTTAAATTATTTTGTATATCGAGGATAGCAACTTTTGTACGTTATTAACACGTTAGCTGCGGCACCAATTTTTGCATACTTTCCGTTCCTGCGGCACGAGGTATAATCGGCCCGTACCGTGACCAAACGTTAGGGCGACACGCGGTCTATTAGACCCCACCTCCTTTTACAGACTAAAATCCATTTTCTTGGCGCGAAATCAAAGATAAATGAGAATTTTGGTCCTTATTGATATAGACAGTGAATTGATGAACCCTAATCCACCGTCGCCCCGGGATCTGATGGCTAGTTTAGGAATTATTAGCAAAACAAAATGTGGGATCTTATACACCTCGTAACGCACTGAAATAGGGCAAATTTTCGCTGCGATTAGTGATGGGAAAAATAATATCGACGTTTTTAAACTGTCTTAACTACGCAACGACTTGACCGATTTTGATCAATTATATCTCATTAGATCGTTTTAAGGGCAAAACCTGGCAAAACAACACAAAGCTATCAAAGGATACATTTTTTTTAAATAATCTAAATTGTGCTTGAAGGCGCCATAAAGAAAAAAAAACCGGCCAAGTGCGAGTCGGACTCGCGCACGAAGCGTTCCATTCTATACCATTAAGAGGCACCTATTACAGACTTATTATTGGAAAATAATGGATTACGGTTTATGCATAAGGTTTATCTTTCTATTTGTATATGAAAATCTTAATGCGGTTCACAGAATAGAAAAAAAAGGCAACCAGAAGTAGAAAAGAAACCTGTTTTGGCTCTGTTTCTGGGTTTTTTAAAATTAACTTCTTCCGACATCGTTTAGACATGTTCGGCGCTGTAAAAGGACGTGCTCTCCAATCGACGTGATGCACAACACTGGTCGCGGGAAGCTCGCGTTGAGTGCGGTACGAGGTCAGGGGGGATATGGGACGTTTTAGCCTCGTTCCGCACTGCATTAAAATTATATTAATTCAGTGCGGCACGAGGCCTAAGACATCCGGTACCAAGGTAGGTACACCACCGAGTCCGGAACCATTAGTGATCTCAAATATATATTTATCTCTTTCCTACACTGGACCAAACCAAAGCTATGCCATTCGCACGACAGAGAAATTCACTTTTTTGCTTGCCGCACCACAGGGAAGTTGCATCAGGGGTGATTTAGGCCTCGCTTCGCACTTAACGTGTTAATTTCCTGTTAACATGCTTTATTTTTTTAACGTTCTTTATACTTTCGGTGTAACCGTACACTGTTATTGTAAGACTTAAATGTAAGTAAACAAAATTACGAGAAATAAATTTGTGGTCGCGTTCACTTACGAATGTTAAATTGTCCGTTTCCCGGTAGTTAGTATTAAAAATTCATACAGGTTTGAATAGAGTGAATTGAATAATTTCCGCCGTGTAAAGGAGACACGCTTTTCAACGAATGACTCAGTACCGGGAATCTATCGGGTTTAGAAAGCTATTGTTTATTACATTACATTCACGCCACGTGCGCTGTACAACTTATTGGTTAACAAAAACCTTAATACTTGAATATTAGTAAAACATACATACCAAATGTTACACTTATATCACTCATAATAGTGATGATATTCATAACAGGTTATTTATTTATTCATGACATATAAGGATAAAATATAAGTATAGAAACTTTAAACAAAAATAAGGTAATTTGCAAACATGTCGTACTTACATATGTTTAGATCAAGGCTGTAGCTTCCTCCATTAATCTGCTTAATTGTGTAATATATTACAACATAAACAAGGGATATTTAAACATACAAAAAATGTTATCTTCCTTAATTAGTTCTAAATCCAATCTTGTAGTTTATGCCTTGAAACCGTGCAACATTATAATTGAAGAATAAGGAAGCTTAAAGATATCCAACTTCTATTCATCCTTAGGATCAAGCCAACCTTCTCTACTTTTGGTGTATGCTTTTATTGCTTATGGCTTATGTGACCATGAGCCCCAGTTACTCCAGTCGAAGTTTGTTACGCTCTATACCACCTAGAATACTAGGTAATATACCCGACATTCTCGTGCGTGGCGGTAATTTTCTTTACCTTTCCGGGCGTCCTTGATATTCTTCTAGAATCGACCTTGAAATGTTTATTAGTTCTGCTACAATAACAGCTTAGTCATATAGAGCAATTTCAACTCAGTAGGTAGGCACAACATAAAAAGCATCTTGATTGGTACCTATAATATATTTTTCGTAATAGTGACTCAATAGAATCGTACCTCTATTGTGAGTCACTATCTTTCTGATGTTATTTACGCTACATCGTAATTAATATTCCGATACAAATGTTACAGTTTATAAATATTAATGAGTCGTCAAAAGTCTATTTCTCACGTTTTGTCCATAACTTTAGTAAGAAGTGAGAGCTATAAATATTATCAAGCTTTTATGGCAGATCATCTTACTTTTTAGATATTTTTTTATCAAAATAGCTGACTTACGAGCTGACGATCCAATTTATGGTAAGTGGCCATCGTCACCCATGGACATCAGCGACAATAAAGGTATCACAAACGCGTTGTCGGCCAAGAAAGAATATTTTGAACATCGATAATTTCTTAAAATAAGTGTAGAGACGATTTTTCGTAATGGTCGATCAGCGTCATTAAAATGAATGATCGAGTATATCAACTAATAATAATTAAATACTTCATCAGATGCACTTTATATTCATGCGTTAATAACGAAATGTTTCCCATTTCGAAGCCGACCGCCTACATATCATATTTCGTAATTATGATTTTACACTATATGGTTTTACGGACTATCATCGGACCCTGTCTGGAATAAATATAGATAATTTATCCATTTAAAATCGACGGTATTCAGACATGATTGGCAAAGTTAACCTTCCTTTCGTATTTTCAATCGAAGATATTCCACTGCTTCGTCTACGTTGTAGCTCGTTTTTTGGACCATTCCACTGCCATATTTGGTAACGAGAATGTCACACAATTACGATTAAGAGTTAAATATATCTTTTAGTTAAAAATAATGAATGAAAGAATAAAAATTATGTAAAAGGATTTTTTTTTGATATGACGCTACAATGGCTTGTGGGTAGCCTATGGCAAATAGGTTTCTTTCCAAGCCTTGAAGGTCTTTTCCTACGCTTCTATGGTTATTAGTAAGGATTGAAGGAATTATTGGTTAAATTCAAATAGAAATTCAAATTATTTTATAACCATTTTAATTAATTATAATAGATGACATTCATAATGTAAATTATGTCTAACAATTACAAATGGGTCTGCTGAGATTGACAGCATATTATGTTCATTTCTGAAGCCGTAAAAGCAGATAGCGCTAATAGCATTAGAAAAATCATGTATTTTCTAATTTTACTCATACCGAATTATTACTCTATATATTTCTTTGCTCAAAACCCTGTTAGAGCCGGTTAAGAAATATATGTTTTGTGCCGTGTGTGATTGTACCTATATTTCGTTCGCTTTCTTTTTGTTTTGAAAGCATTCATGCCTCATACTGGTTTCTGAAGCACCTACAATCAGACCTCGTGTCTAGATGTGAAATCGTTGATACAGCCAAATTAGGCAATGCTAGCAACTACAATTAAGATTGAGTAATGGTATATGCCTATCGAAAACTGGTCTTACTATTGTACCTAAGTCTCAGGGCCTGGCCTTAAACTGCATTTACGAGTAATATTAAGTACTTTTAGTGTATAATTTCAAAGGTTCCTTGTTTTAAACTAATTTTCCTTTTAGCCAAACATGTTTGGTTTCATCACATCTCTGTTGTAACATTTTATGCATTCGTCATATACTTATCCGTATATATTTTGTATGATAACATAATATGAAAAAACTTGCCAAAATGCATTTTCATGAGTAAAAAAGATATAAATACTTAATAAATTCCTTAATATCTTCACAATCTTTGTACATATTAGTTATAGTGTGAATTAATTAACCTTAAGTTTTTACGCACTGTTCACTGCAAAGGTCAAAGAGATAGGATGGTTGAAATAACTGAACTCGTTAAGTTACATGTTCGCCTTGCTGCCTGACTCGTGTCCGTTTAGAGGCGTCGGGAGCTTGCAAGGTCTAGGCTATATTACCTCTGTTTTTACATACAGCCATTTCCTTTCTGTTACATAAGTATTTGAAATGGTATTGCTACCACAGAAGACATAGTAGTACAAAATAGTACTGCTACGCTTTATAATAATAATACAATACATTACGGTACGGGTGTAAAGTCAGCGACCGAACGCAGGCCGTGCAATATCTTAAAAAAGCAAGGATAATAGGAAACTCGAATAGGTCATAGACGAATTTTCGCACTGTGTAACAAGGGCTACTTTACGCACGAAAACCTTGACCGCATTTAGGTTATAGTGTGTTTTATTATTTTATAACATTCTTTTATAAATGACTATGTTTTCGATTATTTTTATGAGAGAAGCGAGAAAGTAGACCCAAATCCTATCAGGATGAGTTTAAATCGGTATTGTCTGACAGATTATAAACCAATAAAACACTTGAAATTTCCAATTACACATTTCTTTGTGTTTTTATAATCTTGTTTTTGGCCTTTGTTGCGATAACAAAACTTATCTATTTTTGTAAACGTCCAACAATTATTTATTTATTAGTGAACAATCGTTTTTTACTATTTTGACTTCTATATCGAAAACAAAGTTCCAAATTATTATTCATAGTAGGTACGTACAGATTAGATTATTCATGGTAAATACAAGGGTAGGCAATTTACATATTATTGATATCAAATAAGTTATGCACGAGCTCAAATACCATAAATTGAGTGACAGAGAGGTCATATCAACTTTGTGGAGCAAGAAATAATTCTTAAACAATGCACAGAGTGACTATTAAATAATAATTTGAGATTGCATCTCATTCGTTTCGTAACCCCAGTCGACATGTTAAACGATTGATCAGTTAAAGAAATGTTACGACAAATTGTTATAAATTTTTAACGAATCTTAATCTTTATTTAATAATTTATTTGTAACATTCAACAAAAGTAGGAAATAAATTAAAGAGTAGATAATACATCGTAGCGGTACAAAAGATTGTAACACGTTCAATAAAACGATTAAGCATGTGTCATGTATTGATATATGTATGACAGTAAAGACAGAACGGTGTTTTAATATTCAATGTCATGTCGGGGTCACCATTTTTCTAGAGATTTCAAAAGGTAAGTTATAGATGTATTTTGTTGGTTCCAATATTAAGTATTTCGAACGAGTTGGATCGATCTTGGCTGTACAAGCTTAACGGTTTATTCAATTCATGCAAGTGCAACTAAGTTGAAATATAGGCGTATTGAACGTACAAAATACTGGAGTAAAATTTGAGTATATAACCCATTTCATACATTATAGTACCGATATTTCGGCCCAGTTACATGTATCGTGGTCACGGTGAGACTGTTATAATGTTTATTGTCCGCGATGATATAATTTTAAAATCATGTTTATCTAATTGTACGAATTTGACCTGATTAAAAAAATGCATGAGCCACAAATCTAGAACATAAAATTACATAAAAAATCTAGAAACTAGACTTGCAGAGCTTCTAACGTAACAATTCAAAAATAAAAAAGTAGACGATATTGCCACATCAATTAATTTACTTTTAATTATGGCCCTAAGTAATAAATATTTATGTATTTTTACATAACTATTTTTAATTTAATATTATTAAGGCTTTTAGTATAGGTAATGTATTATTGTTATTATTCTTTATAATATAATATAAATTTTTTAGACTGTGTACTTAACTTCGGAAAATTGCATTTGTAAATACGAGTAGAAACTGCATCCGAACCGATTATTGCACGTTTTTATTGACCGTTTTATAATTTTTCAGATAACATGTGAATCTACGTACCTCAAGAATCACAGTCTATTAGTAAAATTTACATAAGTTATTAATATGTTCAGATATTTTGAATTTGAAAGTTTTTCGTAATAGTTTATTGTGTTTAATCGATAAATCTTCATAAAAATAAGTGATTGCAGTTACAAGGTAGGTATCGTTCCTAAAAAATTATATGTGAGTTTTCTAAATTTATATTTGCTCAAATCAAACCACCATAACTATAACCACTTATGGTGTCAGTGTCACTACATACACACGTATAAAACGTAACGTAAAATACTTAAGTCTCATAGATAAGTGAGTAAACTTACATACTACTTACATAACCATTTGAAAGTTTTATTGTCTTTAACACACTTACATACTAATGTAGCTAGTATAAAGCGTTATAAAAAGCTTACACACCCTGTGAGGTGAAGTGTGTGTGTTATCAAAAGACCTATTAGATACACTGCGTAACTCGATTGCATTGCATTTTGATTGCAATGAATATTTTAACGAATGTGCAATCCTTTTCGCATAGTTCAACTTTCATCTAAATAAGGCCCATTATGACAAGAATCGCATTAAATTACGCTTAAAATGGTAATGATTAATAAATAAATATAATGGTCTCGGCATTGAGTAAGTCATTAAAAATGTGTGCGTAAATTATTATTAGTGTTTCGTAAAACGTACATCCTTTTATAATTTGAGGTGCAAGATATAAAGTAGGATAGTGAAGTTGGAGGTTATTTCATTCTGTAACAAAATTTTGGAAACTATAAGGGTTCCGTTTTGACTATGGCACCCTAAAAATTAATGAGAATTGTAAGATCAAGCTTCTATTGTGAGTAATTTCATCAATGCTGATGACTATATTATGTCTTAATAGCACACTATACCATTTGATATACCTAAATAGTAGTATACGCAATCCAGTTTAACACAAATACGTACAAGAGAGTAACTTACCTTACAAGCCTAAGCCATGCCTAATCTCTCGCATTTTAATACATAATTAATTACGAAAATTGTGAGTATAAGTTTCCAGGACACTAAAAGAAGCACTTGTAATAAATCTAATTGTATTTATTAATCGTCCGGCAAAATGCTTCCGTTGTGTGTGTAATTATTGCATAAGCTATCAATATTAATCAGTTATATAATTGTTACGTTTGAGCGTAATTTATTGCAAATATCATGATATATGAATGTAATTATAAATCTTGAATTAGGCAGAATTAATAATGATTTAGTATCGAATGTTAATTTGACGATTGCTACAAGTATAGGTTCTGAAAATATATGACCTATATGGACTCACTACCTATCCAAATAGTAAAAATACCTAAACTCTAAATACAACGGTTGCTGGTGAGATCTTGTTGAAATAAAATAGGTTCCAGTTGTTTCACTCTAGGCCCGAGTTGACTACTATCTATATTTTTATGGATATAGCCATTAAACAAGCTGACCATCCATCTGATGGTAAGTATCTATAGTCATCCATGGACATCAGCGGCACCAAAGGCATCACTGATGCGTTGTCGACCAAGCAAGAGAAAAAAAATAAAGAAAGAAATCTTACCTACCTACCATGTACCTAACCATCAATTTTCAATACAAATCTGAGGACACTTCAAGAGTAGATTTAGGTGTGTACTATTCGAATCCAGGTCCTCTGAGCCCAGATCCAAATGTCAAATCACTAAGTGACTTAGGCCAGTAGCTTCATCATAGTCATGCTTATTTCATGTAAGTAATTTAATAGTCATTAGTTTTCTGATGACTTGAGAAAAAATGAAAGGCGAAATGTTAATTATGTAATGATGTGTGTTTAGTAAATATTGAAGTTAAATATTTAAGACATTAAATAGAATTTAATTTAATTCGGTTAATAATGTTTGTAGATTTACCATTAATACCGAATTCCAAAGTCTATATCTTTTAACATATTATTATTATATCTATAACACTCTGTAACATAAACTCGCACTTAGGTCACGCTTTTCTTGTGAAAATTCATGACTTTGAGTTTCTGTTAATACGCGGCATTTAGCATTATGCCGTGCAATAAAAGTCAACTTAAGTCACAATATAATCTTCGCAAGCTGTAAAAAAGGACTACTTTCGTCACAAACACGTGACTTTTGCAGTGCAAGTGCTGATTAAGGTCACATCACATTGAGCTATAAATGATATATATGAGATACACGTCACGTAAGTAAGGTACTAATATATTATTGCACAGCTTTTAGCACCATTGCTGTTCTTGAATGTTAACTTTACATCTATACGCACTGTACGCACCGTATTTACTATTACTTTGTTGGGAAACTACGATTAAATGATGGTAAAGGATATTTTCACCTCAGGCTTCATTACAA
This sequence comes from Thymelicus lineola, assembly GCA_963932265.1. NCBI lineage: Eukaryota > Metazoa > Arthropoda > Insecta > Lepidoptera > Hesperiidae > Thymelicus > Thymelicus lineola. The sequence continues at coordinate 4,215,847 of OZ010685.1, forward strand.
AAAGAATTAAAAAAAATATGTTTTTTCTGACGTTAAGTTGGTATGTACCTACCATAAATTCTATATCAAAATTATTTCTTTTGCTACTTACAAAATTTATAACTCCCTTTGTTATTTCTATAATCTCTGTTTATTATAAAAATATAGAAATTTTTGCCATGAAGCGATATGTACAACCACCAATTGGTACAACCCACTAAAACCACATGAGTGTTTCTAATTGTCTTTTAACGACATTATTGACAGATATCAATACCACCCACCCACTACATATTATAATTTAAAGTTTTTGAATCCTTTTTTCCGTTTTGAACCATTTCTAATTTAGTTAGTTTAGTTAGAAGATCAACTCTAGTTGATGTTGAGTTGATGTCATGTATTATGTCCTTACTGCTTTCAATAGTATTTTGTTAGTAGAATTACAAGCTATAGTATAGTATATATGATAGGTAAATAAAAAACTTGAATTTTTTATATCTTATATTAGATTAACTTATCAAGTCTTAGGTGTAACTAAATTATGATATCACTAGGAGCTTAGGACCTCGCCTTGGGCGCCGCGGCCTCGTCGTCCTTGTACCAATCCTCGCTGAAAGTAATAATAATATTTTAATATTCAAACATAATAATACAATTATTACATTTATATCGCACGCTCAGTGGAAAAAAGGCATAAGATGAAAATAGCAATTTTACAGGAGAGCAAAAAAACTGTAAAATATCAGTAAGTCGTCTAAGGAATTTACATTACGATTTCTTGCACAAAACCGTCAAGATTAATGATAAAAATTTGAAAATAATTGAGTATATGCAGCTTCTGTCCCTCTTTCCAATCATATTAATAACTAAAATTCAACGTAAGACGACTTATGCTTTTTTTCCACTGAGGGTACGATATTATGTCCCTCGATCCATGCCTAGTTCCTCATAATTGTCCCTCGGACTCTGCTTTGCATAAGAGTTGCATATTGACAAACTATACAACCTTTGAGTACATTATAGGTACTCGCAGATAACTGCCAATAAAGTCACAAAGAAATGCTCGTCATTCATCCAGGAAATCTAGGTTGAAGGGATTAGGGTGACTAAATTTATTTAATAATTCCTGAGGGTTTACTTCTATCAGATTATTATATTAATATTTTATTATATTATAATAATATTTTATCCAATTGGCAACCTGTGCTTGAAGTTTACTGAGTTTTATCCCTTATTTTACTTCTTAAAATAAATTTTCAAAATGCCTTACTGTATATTAAGAAACCTCTATTTTGTTTGCTTCTGGTCTATTGTTAGTCTGTGCGTTGTCTGTCACTCAATTAGTTTTATAAATAGATACTAACCATCCGCGGACATTTTCAGGGGCGTCACACTTCTGGGACTCTTCATTGTATACTTCTCCAACTTGGCAGCCAAGGTCACGGGGCTCCACGCCGTTCAAACACACGTAGAAGCGTTGGCAGTCGTTGGGGTGGGGGAACTTGGGGTGAGCGACCGCTTGTCCCTGAGGGTCTACGGGCGTGTCCTTGGGGCACTCGAAACCGTCCTTGGTCTTCTCTGTAGATAGAAATTTGCGTTTAATGAATTTAATGAGTTTATCTATTTAATGAATTTATCTTGACTCATCGTCATTTGATTTTAGAATATTAATTTAGAGATTAATTGATTATGTTATATTCGTAATAGCTTTTAACATAATTATAAATAGTTAAGTTTATTGCAAATAATGTGTAATAATCGGATTGTATCATTTGCATGATCAAAACAATTTCAATCAGCATTTATTTGTATTTTTTACTATTATCTAACAATAAAAATATTCAAAACTTAACAAAGCTGTCGATTTATAGACGTAAATACTACGAATGATATATATTATTCTTTTTGAATCGATTAAAAAACTAAAATCTAAAAACAGTGAATCACAAAATAATTATAAATAGGGTCAAACCATTCCTTCAAAGAAAAGCCGATATTACAATAATATGAAGTATGTTTTATGTTCTTATTGCTTTCAATAGTATCTTGTTGTAAGTAGTTGTGTTGAGTCACTCACTAGTATTACAACTATTGGTTACAAGATTTTTACTCGTGTACGTTCCTAGTTTCGTAGTGAAGTAACTAGGTACAATTTAGTAGGTAACTGTATGTATAACTTCTTTGTGACTCGTATCCGTGTCAGTGATCGGGTGAGAGGTGCTGTAGTTGTACAGTGGCTTATGTGCAGTATTTTTCGTGAATGTACCTTTCGGCACTGAATTATGTACCATACTGTATTCAGGTCATCGATCAAGTATTGCACTGTTGAAATAATTACGATCGGGTCGATTTGTAAAACATTGCATTTATTAAAGCAATTATTTAATGCTAGTGTTGGTATTTATATGAAAATGCGATAAATAAGTTGCATTTTATTGACACACACAAATGAAATGCAATAAACTTTATTTAGTCAGGATGACCCTTGTCTCAGTGAAGTGGTTGACCTCGAGCAGGAAAGGGCATATACTCGTACGTATGTGTTAAGCTCAATCACCCGTGGAAGGTATTTTCCATTCGAAAGGAAGAATCTCTTGTTAATGTTGCCGTGATTGAGTGTCCCGGTGTTTTGAAAACGAGAGGGCTATCACTTTAATCTTTAAGATTAGCAAAACATCTCTGCCTGATGTAACAGGACTGTATTTTTTTAGATTAAATATTCATGACATGACGCCGACTGCACGCTAATTTATAGACCTAACCATCCTCTTCCTACATTCATTGTTGAAAATTTTGATTAATTAAAATATTTTTAATCTTAATTTAAGTTATATAGACAAGTTTAATGCTTAATTGATAGTAAATTTCCTAATGTTAATTCGAACTACGATTATGTACTGTATAAAAACTGTACTTACTCTCCTGAGTAGCACATCCCTGTCTGCCAGCAGAGTCAGGCCAGACACAGGTGCCGGAGTACTCGTCGAAGTGTAGTCCAGCAGTACATTTGACCTCGGTGACTTCTCCCTCGATGCAGTTGTAGAATACGTTGCAGACGGAAGCATCAGGGTGGGCGAAGAAACCGTTACGACGCGGGCAGTTTGCGTTTGGTTTGGGGGGCTCTGAAAATTAATAATAAACAATAAATATTTACTCTTAGAGCAAAATGTTACTAAATAATAATGATATTCAGTTATCCCTTAATGCCGGTCATAGACGATCAAGTGTACATAGTTTGTCAAGTTTGCAGTTTGACTTGACGCGGCATCCAGTGGGTATGATAGCTATATGGCTAGATAGCTATACCGTAGCCATACACTGTCAAGTTTACTAAATGCCGCGTCAAATCCGCTGCAAACTTGACAAGTATGTTTGATCGTATACGGCCAGCATTGTGATAATAGGTTTAGGGTTTAAAAGTAGAATATTAAATTGATACACGATGATGTTAAGCCTCAAGTGGATTCAACGAAAATTGAGTAACATGTAGGTAAAATATTTAGAACCCTTCATAATACTAAAGAGGTTTTTATTTCCTTATAAATATTTTTAGTATATTAAAGCTTATAATATTTTCTATCTTGGAGCCGTATCTTCATCTACTTCTAAATCAAAGTCATATTTTTAATTTACCCTAATTTTATAACAGCGCACGTAACAAATTGCTTTGTCAATATAGTTGCCCAAACTTTTTTGGAACGAATTAATAAATTGCATTGACACAATTATAACATTATTACGTAAAAGTTATACTGTTAGCTAATATCGGTTAATATATAACTATATAAGAACTCTACGTAAGGGTCAATACATTAAATACGCATACTAAGGTTAAGTGAACTTAAGGACTTGACTAAACCTTATTATAAATTACTTTACTAACGATTAAGAAATAGATTGAGTATAAAATTACACATATTGTAATATTTTTTGTCACAAATTACAAAGAATGCGGCCTAAAATGTATGGCAAGAAGTTTTTACAAAGCCTATTTCCCAATTAGCCAAGAGTAAGAAATTCTTATGCCGTCTGAAGGTCTTTGCTCTGCAATAACAGGTGGAGTAACGTGTCCTCTGAAGTATGAAAGTGCTCAAGTCGTACTACAATACCAATAAAATTATAGTACCTTTCAATAATACCATAAAGTGTCATTACATTGAACAAGTAAGGCATTTAAGGCACTGAATATATTTAAGAGTTGTCTGAAAACATGCCGAGGTAACGGAAATAAAATTATACCGGTATTAAAAAATTTATAAATTTAAAAAACCCGTTACGCATACAAAATTGTTATAAAGACATCAAGGCAAACGACGAAAACAACTTCGTAAGAATTACTATTTTAGCGAATTCGTTGCATCATGCAATAAGTATAGCTTGAACTTTCAATTTGGGGATGAGACAAAACGCACTATGTAAGCTGACTGAATGACGTTATTTGCGCTTCTGTTGCTAGTCAGCATTCAACAATCAAAAATAGTAAGTGGCGCCAGGTATTGCAGCCATTGCAGTATTTGCAATTTATCTAAGATCGTCTGCATTCAATTCACCGCATAGAGAAACGTGTGACATTTAAAAATGAGAGGTGTCAAGGGACACCCGGATGGAACGAAGTTCCTTTCGATTTAAGTATTGTTTTTTGAAGTGATTCAGAAAGTTTTACAGTAAAACTGTCAGTAAAACTGTCAGAATCACTTCAAAAAGTAACGTGGCAAATTTTCGTAAGAAAATTTTCCGTCTAGCCCCCTTTCATAACGCGCGATAAGGAACTTCGTTCCAATATTTTTCCACTCCAATAATGAAATAAATAATTTATAATATATGAGCGGAATCGAGCCAGAACTTCCAATTAATTCGGAAAATATTTTTTTAAAGGTATTAAGATCAATGTAAAAATCTAATTAGTTCAAATTACGTAGAATTGTTATGTAACTAATAATAAATCCTTTATTTCCGTTTATGCGGAAAAGTTCTTGAGCTTCAATTAGTCTCGGTAAAGGAAATATGACGCCATTCTACCAGGAGGTCATGTGATTGCAAGAGGATAACGGGTTTCTCATGGATTGAAAAGGCTCATGGCACTACAGAATGACACTAATAGGGAAGCAGACCTTTGAAAATGGGAAAATGTGCATAACCATAACATAACTAAGTATCATAATTATACATATTGTAATCGTCATTATTTAGCCGTATAGGGTCGGCTCAGAATACTTCCTAATCCCACGCCGCGGGACTCTGTTGATAGCTCCCCTCGGAGGGATTTTTATAGATCGAAACCTTGCTTTGATAATTATATTGTATTTTTGCAATAAACGGGAACTGTATTTTATAGTTTATAGTTCTTTATATTACTTGAATAAGTGTACGAAAAATTATTTTATACTGTTCCATTCTCAACCAATTCGCCTTGGTCCAACGAGTCCAGTTGCCCGGCCGAATTCCTTTCACGATCCAATACACCAACTAGAGGCTTACAGTTTTTTGTCACTAAATACTTTGCTACTTACATAATAATATGGTGTCAAATAAAAATAAATTTTAATTTATAAGCTTGCAGTCTTAAATTGAAAAAATACTTGTAATTTTTAAACGTTATTACAAAGAACAGATATGACTGTGTTATATGAAACTTTTAAATTAAGCTTTAAAGCTACGTCGTAATTTTTTATGACTACAGTGTGATGTACTTCGTTACTTGGTTTAATAAATATTTTTACATTTACAATATGTAACCGTGTATTTACTCTATGCAATACTTTTAAAGGTTTATATTTAAACCTTTTGTGCGACACTCTACTGGTTGTCGGTGGAACCCAAGAGGTATATCTATTAAGTAGTCCTGACACATAGTTGCATATCAGCTACTCGTAATCCTATCATTTACAAAATAGTGCTACGAATTATTCTTAAGTAAGTATCATTGGTATTCATGTCATGAACTACGAACTAATATTAGTATTCCAAGCATGTTATACCGTGTAGATTTTACTGATTCTCAGGCAATTGTCGATTCTTTTGTACAAACATACTTATTACCTCGGAACATTTATAATGTCGGAAAATTTACACAGCTTAGAAAATTTACATTAAAATTCCTAAGTACATTTACAAACGACATGATCATATTTATTTTCCAAAGTTCATGTCAACTTATATTTCATTTATATATCTATCACGTGATAGCTTTCATAGCTGTTAAACTTTGTAGAATAAAAATGTATAAACAAGTGAATAGTTTAAAAACTAAATACAGGCTTTCAGTCAAGGAACTAAAACAAAAACTTGTGGCTGTTTTTTTACCGTCTTGAGCCAAATCTGAGTATAGTATTACGAGTAGATCATACTTATCATCAAAATGCATTGTCATCAGAACTATATTGGAATATGTAAAATCTATACAGATCTTTACAATAATCCATAATCAATTCGACGGGTGCAAAGTGAAAAGAGAGCTATATTGCAGATAACTTTTTTTACTTTGCACCCGTCGAATTAACATATGTTGAGAAAAAAATACGCAAATTATTTGCTGCATTATCACACTTATTTTATTTTATTATAACATACTGATTGGCCTAGAAATTCAACGGTGTGTGACCTAGGCGGTCAAAGGTGGACAGAGCACTTTCGCTTCTAGTGCGGCTGCGGCGGTTGCAGTGTGCGACCTTCACAACTTCACATAATTTAAGTTATACTAGTAACCGCCCTCGCTTTGCTTTGGTTTTCGCACAAATCGCTAATTTACTTTTGATACTATAGCCTACGTTACTCAGAAAGAATAGGGCATTGTAATGGTGTTTTTTATCGCAGTTTTTAGCCTACTGAGTATAAACAAAAATACAAAACAAATTGTTTTAATGATTAGATTTTCCTAGTTCTTTTTCGGTTTGCCTCAGATGGCCTCAAAAAGCAATTTAATAAAATAAACTTATTATCATACATTTATGATTTATAATTTTTTTTTTAATACGGTATAATATACTGTACCACGTTGCTAGACTCAAGGGGATGCGTTCAGGTGGTTTGTTTAACGTATGCGAACCGGTGCAAAATCTTGATAGATTTATAAATTTAGATACTTTAAAAAATATTTTATCAGTCCCGACAGTTATCAGTTTTATTATTAGTCTATAATAGATTCTGTTATAGATACTGGTCATACTGATAGTAATGCTAATGAGGTGGCTAGAATTCAAACGGCGAGCCGACTAATACTTGAAACTATGCAAACTATTGACAGTTCAAGGGCATAAAAAGGTCTCATTTAAATTGTTGCTTAATGAAAAGTCTAAAAATAATATTAATACATATTTACGAGAAGAGTAACTTTATATTAATTGGTTGTTAGAAAATTTATGCGATCATTTACATATACTTTAAGATTTTTCAGTGATCAATTTTATTTTGAAATATTTTTTTATATTTTTGGGTGAAGTGTATTCTGCCTAAGGCGGAAAAATCTCAGGATTTGACCATAATGGTAAAAACTTTAGGAAAAGTATACGTTTGTCACCTAACATGAATTGAAATAAAATTTTCCAATAAGAATTACCAAACAACAACAACCATTATTTTTAATTTTTAATATTTTTTCGCGTCTCTAGCTTGTTCGACTGCGGACTAAATAATTTTTAATACTAATTTGTTTTTCTTTAACAAGATTAATTGTTGGAATTAACCAGGGATTACTGGTACCACAGAACACCGTAACCAAGGTTTCGTATAATAAAGCTGCTAAGACTACAAAACAACAACAACAAAAACTCTGCGTTAGCGCATCACAATCGTTAGAAACAAAGTTTTATGTTTTACTTTATTTGTCTTGTTGCGTGTTTACGTTTCAAAAACCTTACAGTTCAAATTGAGTTTTTCTGACTGTCACAGACATAATTATTTTTACTTCTTCCAAAAATGTATCATACAAAATTTTCAACAGCTTTCCTCATTTGTCATTTCTATCGTGAAAACTGGAATAGTTCCCTACAGCTCATAGCTTGAAAATTTAAAAATAAAAGTGAATTGGCTTGTACCATCTTAGATTGCATTGCCACTTACCAGAATGTATAGTCAAATATTAACGTACATAAGGTAAATAAGTTGAATCCAAAAAAAAATTTTTTTTTAAACGCTTTTATTTCAATGTTTAGTTTATAAAATTAGCTACAAGTTGTGAAAATTTCAAGTCTCTACGTAAAATAGAACATAGAGAATTATGCGTCTAAAGTCTGAAAATCGTTTTTTTTAATTTAACAACAAATAAACAATGAAAATTAGTTTAAAATATGATTTTCGTGTATTGTCATCGGAAATACACATGTCTGCCAAATTTCATCAATTTTCATTAAAGGGAAGTCATTCAAATTAACGTTACAAGATTTGATCCTTTGATCCTCCGAAGTGAAGCTAAATATAAAAGCGATTAATAACCTTATTGCCGTGTAAATAGAGTAGCATTTTGATCATAATATTGAAGATTTGATGCGTTGATGCTCCGAAGTGAAGCCTGTGGTGAAGCTAAATAAAAGCGTTTAAAAATATACCTGCTGCGTCTACAACAAAATCAACCCTGTTGTGATAAGAAGTAACAATGTAGTCTTTTGTTTAATTCGGTACTCACGAAGTTCAGTCCTGTCTCCACAGTCGACATTGAAGGGTTGATCGCACTTGTTGATCTTCCTGATGGTAGGGTCGAACACGAGGCCATCGGGGCACAGCTTGGTGGTGGCGACACCGTCAACACACTCGTAGAATTTGTCGCATTGCCTGTCGTCTTCATACTGACCGTCTTTTGACGGACATTTGAATTGGGCACCTGGAACAAAAGAGAAATTTTTTGAGTCGGAGTAATTGAATTTGTTTTTGACTGTATAATTGACACTTGCAGAGTGTAGAGCTTAATTCCTATCCGAGCAGCTTGCTGAACGACAAATAGTTCTCGGAAAGATGATAATTATGAGATGTGTACCTACCTACATACCTTCTACTAGGGGAATAAGAAGGTAGGTATGTGTGTTACGTAGATATGTATAATTGTATAATGTATGTAATGTAACAAATAAATTCAGGGTTTTAATAACATAAAATAAGAGAGAAAGTGATGGATAATATGAATGTATGTAACGTAACAAATAAATTCAGGGTTTTAATAACATAAAATAAGAGAGAAAGTGATGGATAATATGAATATTGTTCTTATTTGCAACCAGTTCAATAAACTGAACATAAAATATCCTCCTATTAGCACGATATTCCCAAAGCTATCATTTTCAGAGTCATTGTGGCTCTGAAATACTGAATAATATGAAAAGTTAAAATACAAAACTGGTTGTAATTCACTAGAAATGTGATTACAGCGTGAACCTTCGTAAAAAATGCTAATTATCTTTGGTTACATTATACCTAGTTAGTTGCAACTTGTCTGACCTAACCAACTGGGCAAAAAGAAAAAAAATATTGCATTTTTTATTGCCTACCAACTGTCAACATTGCACCATCGAGGTATTCGAGTTGTTTATTACTTGCTTTATTATTATTTCGTTTATTATGTTATAATATAATTACAGATTTACTATAAGCTGTAAATTTGATCCCAAATAATCAACTTTATTTTTTTTACTACACGCTAGTATTTTCTTTTCTCTTTTCGTTTATTCTCTATTTCTTCTCTTTCATTCTATATTTCTTATGGGAGAATATAGTACGAACAAGTGATGATATCATGGTCAATACACTTGAAACGTTTAATAGTCGTAAATATGATTATCAACATGCAAAAAGATCATAATTATTTTAAGTTGACTGCCATTTACGATAGCTAACAGGATCTATTAGAGATCTGACGGTAGCAATTGAATCAGAATTGACATGTACACATAGTCAATACTTTGATAGTACAAAGAAAGAGGTGGGTCAGCTTTTTTCTTGCATAAGAACGTTCTTATGCAACTGTTGGCGAGCGTCATCGACACATAATATTGGCTTACATACAATACTTACTCTTGCGAACACTTTGGCAATAGTTAATTGATTGGCAACACGTTAAAGCAAGTCAGCTGCTTCAGACCACGGGTCTCCAATGTCGTAATAATGTTGCGTGCTATAGTCGTTATCAGTACAATGAATTATTGTGAACTGCTAAAGTGTTCCTAATTTCTTCACTTTGTAAAGACCTAGATTAAAATTCGTCGAATTCGTCGAATTCGTCGAAGGATTTCGTCCCTTTTGTTACTTAATGTGCAAGCGATGGCCAAGGTAATGACAAATCGCGTGGAAATCTCATATAAAGTAAGTACTTTATCGTTCGAATTTTTTATAAAATTATAAAAAGTAGGTAAGTTTCGCACCAGCTATGGAGCGCATTATTAAATAACATTGAAGTTATAAATATAATAAAACTATAGAGTAGGTATTATAGATTGTGAATCTATTTATTATATATATATTATATTTATTATATTCTTTTGTCGCTATGATATCATCCTAGGATTTGTATTGATAAGATCAGTAAGTTCAATGAGATGTGCACAAAAATAAACAAGTAAGTAACAGGTAAGTGTATTACTTTTACTACATTACTTAAAGGCTTTAAAGTATGGATAAAAATAATTAAGATAAGGTTTATTACAAAACCTCATCACATGGCACTTAGTCAGAATGTATTTCCGTGGCGAAAGAAAATTATTAAGTAGTACTATTTTATTATACTAAAAATCTACTAATCTACATTAATTTTATATGAAATCGAATTATCTTTTAAATAGATGTTAATGTATTTATTATTCATGTAATCGTATAATTTTATAAGCAGATTAACATTTTCTCTGTTTTAAACTCGTAAAACATTTTTAAACATGTCTGAAGATATTCTCCAAATAAAATATATAATTATGTATTTTAACATAATTTCCTACAGCTGTATAAGGCCAAGGTAAACAGGTCAACGAGATTGCTTAATATTGATTTAGGAATTAGATATCTCAGAGTTGCCTTTGTTAGAAACCTGATTTCTAATTAGCAGTCATTTATAGTAAAAAATAAAAGTGACAATTTACTAGGAGGCAGTAGGTCAATTGCTTTCAGAAGACCGGAAAATAACGGACTACATAAAAATATCTTAATACGTAGACTGAATTTTTTTTAAAGAAGTTATCAGAACTAAACGAATATAGGTAAACAATTTAAGCTCCTTACGATAAGAAGAAATAATTCTAAATTAGAGTTGCAAATATTGACCCATACAAACAGGAAATCAATGTTGCTCATATTTATTGAATTTAGTGGAAATGCATGCCAAAGGAAAAAAGGAAGCTGTAAAAAACTTAAAACATAAATTTCCGGATTTTACTCATTCAATATCCTAAGCAATATTATTTTCTTCATATTTGCATGAAAAAACAAATACCGCGTCGTAAAGAATGAACTGTAATACTATTACAAGAAATGAAATTAGTTATTATAAATTCCTATTAAGTTCATTAATTTAGTCAATGCATTATGTAAATAGCACTGCATACTGATTGATATTTTGTTGGCCCTTCAAGCATTTTATCATAAAGCGATAAATTTTCTGTGTTGTAAAGTGGCACAATTTTAGTTTTATGCAATAAATTTTAAGAAAATAATTAGGAAGAAAATATTATTTACTAATGACTTAATAAATATTTCTTATCACTACTGTAATTATGTATACCTACTTATAAATTTCACTTCACTTCCACTTAGACTGTAGATAGAGTAGCTTTTAACATCATGCTTTCCTTGCTCGTTTGACATTACAGTAGCTTATTAATATCACAATAGTAAATTTTCTCAATTCATCAGCAATTGTTTATTGTTACTATAAACATTTTGTTGAATTACAAGACTAAACTGAAATGGAAGCTTAAAGCTTGATAATGTCATCCTTTATAGCTCTCTCCCTGCCTTTCATCTTTCTAGGGTCAGTTTTTGACATTTTTTGTTTAATCAGTAGTTTGTATATTTTCGTTTTTATATATAGAACTAGGGAATCGCCCTTACTTCGCTTCGAGAAAAATAGTATAGCCTATGTCACCCGGGGATAGTGTAGCTTCCCAACAGTGAAAGAATTTTGCAAATCGGTTCGGTAGTTTTATAATACAAACAAACAATCAAATCTTTCCTCTTTATAATATTAGTATAGATATAATGATGTCACATAAATCCCAAGAAATTCTTCAATGTCCCAAAACCTACATCTAAACACACGGGCCCGGCGTAGGCTGCCGCCCGCGCGGTGTCGAGCGTCGCAACAAAACCGCTGGCGCTGACGCAACAAGAAGTGAAAGTGAGATGCCGATTACAACACGCGGTGCATCAGCGAACGATGCACCATGGGTCGCGGGATCCACAGATTTGTTTATCCGAGTACAGAGATGTCGGCCTCGAGCTAAGCAAGAGTAGAATATATAAATAATAATGCTACCCACTCAAAGCCGCATGCTAGGATTCCCTGTGTCGTGGGTGCCATGGACAACACACAGACAAAATCGCACATCAAGACCGAGAACCGAAATTCAAACATAACATTCAATATCCGCCTAGCTGGGAATCGAACCCAGGACCCTTAGTCTGGCACGGAGGTCCGATATGGTAATTATTACGCCACACGGATCCTAGAAGGAATAGTTCCGAAAAAGACAGTGATTAAACAATTTGTACTGCATGTTTCACTTTTAATCTTGAAGTAGGTAAGATACTATGTTAGGTCGTTCGCAATTTTACCTGCATGGTTTCAACAAAGTCTAAGTCATATGGCATAAAAAGCTGTTGATAAATAAACGGCATTGCTAAAAAAAAGCACAGTAGCAATCAACAATGAAGAGATCGAATAATAGTTTTAAACATAACAAATACAAGGAAAATAAAGGAACTAAAACAAATAAAGGAACGTAACGTATAATCAGATGAGTAAGGAAAACACTGAAATATAATTCATTGATAATATTCACTAAAAAGAAAGAAATTGACGGTGTGCTCTGATTACGATATCAAACAGTAAATATATTTTCACTTGGAAAGCGTAAATAAGGGGATAAATTCTGCTTTCCATTTCATTGGCCATCTGTCAAGATTTAAGGTTCAATGATTGAGGTTTGTTCTATAAACGACATTTACAGAAGAGTTATTGTATCTATGCATTAACCTAAAAGTTCCATACAAAAAAACATAACTAAAAGTCTCAAAACTATGGTGTTAGTTCTGTACTTGCTAACTTTTTTCAAAGATTGGATATTATTAAAAACCCGTTAGAAGGCCAAGGCTTACGGCATTACAAGATAGAATACATTATGCGAGTGTCAGATAGGTAATAGACGAATGTTTTGCAATAATTATGTAGATTAAACAAATTACTATGCTGGATGAGGCTTCAATTTTGTCACTGTGATTCTCAGAATTTAAAGTATTAATTCGATCACGTTTTCTTCTCTTCTCAGTTGAAACATTTTGGTTATGAAATTGTAGGTAAGTACTTCATTTAAAGCGTATTTCTTGTTTATATGTATTATTTTATAGCATACTAGGAAATCGCCCTCGCTTCGCTTCGGGAAAGATGGCAAAAAATATTTATATTAATATAGCCTATGTCACCCGGGGATAGTGTAGCTTCCCAGCAGTGAAAGAATTTTTCAAATCGGTTTGGTAGTTTTGGAGCCTATTCAATGCAAACAAACAATCACATCTTTCCTTTTTATAACATTAGTATAGATATGGAATGGAAGTGTTAATTTTAAAGAACTATCACCATCACATCACCATGATGTCTCTATAGATTAGTTATTAATGATGACGTGGCCTGCAGAGAAAAGTCCTGGATTAGATTTACGACTAGAACAGACATTTTTGTATGATCAATAAATGTTTCTTCTGAGATCTTGATATTTTGACCCATGCCTGCTGTGTCATAAACCAATCTTAAATTAGCATATCTCCTGAAGGTCACTGTTTTTATATATTTTGGTAATAATCAGCAGTACTCCACTTTAAAACCAGATTGTATAAAGAAAATATATAAAAACACCTTGAAATGTGAAGGTTACTATGAAATGTCACTTGCATCAGATGCGTGTATTTTCGGCTGTAAGTTAACTTTTTCATGTTGCTCCATTTTTCTTTTCCAAATCGAAACAAAATGCAGTTTAATAATTAATTTAATTATTAAGTTGCACTTCAGTCACAAATTAATTGAAAGTAAAATCTTAATTAGGTGTTAGGCAAAAATAACAATTTTTTTAACTGACGAAAGAATTTAACATTGAATTTTTTTTAATAATCAAAGCAATTTAATGTGGTAAATACAGCTATAGAATAAATACAGATATTTATTCATGATTTTTTTTATAAAAACATTACAAATTAGAATTTTAAATTAGTTGATCTTTAAAGTTTATGACAATTAGTATTGAAAAGAAGTGGTGACCTGTGTAGGTCAAGTTGTAAATGACATGACCGCACTGGCTATTTCAAAACCTAGATGTTAAAGGACGCCTTATGCAAAATCAGAAGTAGCAAATATTCCTATTCGACATTTACGTAAACTTTTAAGTCTTTTAATATCATCCGGTGTCAACATTCTGCAATGCTTGCTTATAGAAATTCTGTATGGTTGTTTTTATGAGCAAAACCAAGTGAATGTCAATGTCGCATTTCTGTGAAACCATTCAAGGATGAAGTCAGTGTTTTAATTTATTCTGATTTTTGGTTGTAACGTACGCGACATCATATTTTGAGGACATATCCCACCCTCAGTGGAAAAAAGCATAAGTCGTCTTACGTTGAATTTTAGTTATTAATATGATTGTAAAGAGAGACAAAAGCGACATATGCTCAATTTTTTTCAAGTTTTTATCATTAATATTGACGGTTTTGTGCAAGAATCGTAATGTAAATTCCTTAACTTACTGATATTTTAATAGTTTTTTTGCTCTCCTGTAAAATTGCAATTTTCATCTTATGCCATTTTTCCACTGAAGGTGCGATATTATGCTTGAGTTTCTACATTATATACCTACCTAATTCTCTTTTGCTGAAAAAATAGATGCAGATAATCGTTTTCAATCAAATTAACTCCACTAACTACTACATGCATTGTAATGCAGTTTTAAATATTAAAATTCTTAACTTTATAAACTGCCATTATGTTGCTAAATGGATAATTTTAATTTGGTTTTAATTAATAATCTGGTTTGCTTTATGAGGATTGTGTCTTTGTATTATATTTTGCAAGCCTTGGGTTGGGTGCGTTTTACTGTTTTATTATTTTAACGCTTGCATTGGAAATCCTAAACACAGATCACTGGAAAAATCAAACTTTTTATTACAAATAATATACCAACACTACAATTTCAAATCCGAAGTGTTTCCGGTTTAACTACGATTGAAACTCTACAAAACATACTGTTACTCATAGATACCATTTTTACACGCTTTTTTGTAATTCTTGTAATTGGTAATTTCGTAGGTTGACTGTTGTTAAGTAATGTACCATGAAGTAACTTCATGTTTCGGTCTAAAGGGTATGGTTGCTACGAAATTTAAAAACGTGGCGTTCCAATTCAACGCTCCGGACTTGCGTATTGCTACCACTGACCAATATCGTAGAACTACTTCTATATGAGAATAACCTACTAGAGGTTCCGACCACACGGGAGCAAAAATACTTTTACTATAAACGAAAGAACCAGTTCAAAACATACTATGAATTATTGATTTATCCTACATTCAATTGTCCCATTGGGACTTCAAATGGGTACAATAGTGATCGCGAAGCTTTCGTCGATCTTATTCGTAATTGTGCATACCAATCACCGGTTGATCGTACTCATTGTGAATACATAGCACAAATAAATGGAAATAAAGACAACTGGGATTATATACAAAGGTATGTGTGCGGAATACGTGAATTTTGTACGGAGAAATTTTATCAACAAGTAAGATTTAAAATAAGGTGTTAAATTTGGAGGCAATAGGCAAATAGGTACTCTTAAAATCTTGAAATGTTTAATATAAAATTGTATATTATGTGTGTGTAGTAGTGGAAAAATATTACGAATAATTTGATATGTTTATGAGGGTTTATGAAATTGAAAATCTGTACTGTGATTAGGTGCAAAATTAATTGTAATAAAATTTATACTTAAAATTTTTCTTTATAATTTACGTGTATATATTATTATAATCTTATTATGTCACTTCAATGTCTACGATTAAGATGTTAACAGATTGTAACTTACTCGCTAAAGCGGCGACCGCCGCCAACACGATGAACACTTTCATGATGACCTTTTATTTATGATATTAAGAAAATGTAATAAAAAATACAATGACTAGATTGTGGTCCGACCTCTTCGGCGACCCTGGTGCGACTGACGAGTGCAAACGTTGCGCGCGCCTTTTCTTCACCTGGATCTGCGTATGCGCCTAAAACCGGTACGAAGACTTAGGCGTCATTAACAAATTGCTCATTACTGAAAGTTTTATATTCCTTTGCATTGTAATGTTTAATGAGATGCCCTTTGAAGTCTTCGCTGAAGCAAGAGCTTGAGCAAAGGAATTTTATCGAAGGACGCCCTATATCAACGAGTTTATAAAGCTTCGATGATTAAGTTTTTCAATGAAGACATGAAAACAGGTCTTATTAATTTATTAAAAAACAATAAGGACAACATTAATAATACTTCAATCAAGGACAATGATATTTTTTCTGAAGTCCCCAATAACCCTAACACGCATATGTAAGTAGATAACAGTTCATTCCAAAAACTCAGTTGGCAAGCGATCTGTCGTGCATGTTAAGTCTCCAAGCGCCTTTGAAACCTTTTTTAGATTGCATGCATCGACCCGGTAGACCTATGGCTGTCGAATCGACCATTCACTTTGACAAGTTTCTCATATTAAATGTTTCATGAATTTCAACATTTATTTGTTCTACTATACAAATTAGGAAGTGCGCCATTGCTATACCTACCTATTTGTAAACAGGTATGAATATGAAAGTAAACGAGACAAATATTTTGAACTAGCTGACCCGGCAGACGTTGTTCTGCAATATATAAATTTTATCCCCTATTTCACCCCCTTGGAGGTTGAATTTTGAAAGATCCTTCCTTAGTAGATGTCTACGTCATAAGAGAAATACGTGTGCCAAATTTTAAGTTTCTAGCCTTAAGGGTTTGGCATGTGCGTTTGATACATCAGTCAATCACTTTTGCCTTTTATTTTATACAGATTAAAATTCCATCCACCGCGACGTCCTTTACTATTATAAGAGTAAGATTCATAGAGCAGAATAAAATAAAACGGAAAAAAACTAAACTAATAATTTGTGTTAGAGATGTTTTGGGTGAATTTCCCAAGTGCATTTTTGAGACGGCGAGGTTGAAAATTAATGTGTGGAGGTAAACTACAATTATGCATAATTTTATATAGGTAGTTTAAGTAGTGATCTACATGATAGTGAAGTATTCAGAGGTATTTAATACATAGATTCTTAATAAAAAAATATCTAAGACCTAAAATCTAATTCCGGTGTACTGTCCAAACTGCGTTTATTTACATATTTTATTAATTTAATTTTTTTGGTAAATAAATTTCATTGAAAGGGAATGTTTTTTAGAAATACATTAAATAACACAACTAATATATATTTATGGAGTAATTTAAGATTAAACAACAACTCTTAAAACATCTTTTAAAAATGTCCTACAAAAAAAAGCAATACCGGTGGCGCATTTTGTATACTTCATTACTTGTTACTTCACGATTTGGAAGACACCTTACTGGCTCTCTCCGCATCGTTCAGTTGTGCTCTTGCAAACTGCGTGTTAGGATGACCGACTGGTTGCGTAATTTTCCTGCCAAACACGTAAGTACTAACTGCGGTGGCGCAGGAATACAAAATCATCCAATTCCGATGTCATGTATATTAGTAAAAGTACAAAGCAGATTATCTAGAAATTTTATGGAGGGTTCCATTAACGGTTTTCAGCTACAATTGTGAAATAAAAGTTAACCTGTGACTAAAAGTTTTCTTTAAAATTCAAGTTTTGTCTCTGATTCTAAGTCCGGTGGCGCAATCTCGGTGGCTCCGGTGGCAAATCAAAGCGTATAGGGAAGTATAGGCCATAGAAAGCGTGTCTCCATCTATCCATCAGCCCTTGGAGGTCCACTGTTGGACATAGGCTTCCCCTAACTTGCACCACTCTGACCGGTCCTGAGCCTTCTGAATCCAGCGGATGCCCGCTGTCTTCTTCAGGTCGTCAGTCCACCTGGTCGGGGGGCATCCTATCATCCTATGCTCTTTTTTCCGAGACGTGGGCGCCATTCGAGGACCTTTCTTACCCAACGGTTATCGGTCCTTCGCACTATGTGGCCCGCCCATTGCCACTTCAGCCGACTAGTTCTTCGAGCTATGTCGGTTACCCTTGTTCGTCTACGGATCTCCTCATTTCTGATGCGTGTCTCCATCTATCCATCAGCCCTTGGAGGTCCACTGTTGGACATAGGCTTCCCCTAACTTGCACCACTCTGACCGGTCCTGAGCCTTCTGAATCCAGCGGATGCCCGCTGTCTTCTTCAGATCGTCAGTCCACCTGGTCGGGGGGCATTCTATCATCCTATGCTCTTTTTTCCGAGACGTGGGCGCCATTCGAGGACCTTTCTTACCCAACGGTTATCGGTCCTTCGCACTATGTGGCCCGCCCATTGCCACTTCAGCCGACTAGTTCTTCGAGCTATGTCGGTTACCCTTGTTCGTCTACGGATCTCCTCATTTCTGATGCGATCATGTAGAGAAATACCAAGCATAGCCTTCTCCATAGTCCGCTGCGCTTCTCTGAGGTTGTGGATTAGGTCAATAGTAAAGCACCACGTCTCGGATTCGTATGTGATCACCGGCAACACAAACTGCTCGAACACCTTAAACTTCAGGTACTGAGGTAGTGTTTTGGACGACAAAATATGACGGAGTTTCCCGAACGCAGCTCATCCGAGTTGGATTCTACAAGTGACTTATTTCTCGAAGTTGGACTTACCCATCTGGATCACTTGTCCCAGGTAATTGTATTCGTCTAGAACTTCGAGAGCAACGCCGTCAACAACAACCGATACGGGTGTGACATGGACATTCGACATGATTTAAGACCCACCCGTTATGAGGCGCTGTTCAAGTCCCCCGAGCGTTGTTACAAGTTCTTCCAGGGAACCCGCCAGGATGACTATATCATCGGCATATCGTAGGTGTGTGATGTATTCACCATTGATGTTAATGCCATGTTGTTTCCACTCCATCAGCTTGAACACGTCTACCAACACAGCGGTGAACAGTTTTGGGGATATGACATCCTTGTCTGACACTTCTCTGCAGTTGGATGGGGTTCGTTGCTGTGTCGTGTATTCTGACGGACATGATGGCGGATGAGTACAAACACTTCAACACCTCGATATACCGGTAGTCGATCCGCCACCGCTGGAGAGAATCTAGTACCACCCAGATCTCGATAGAATCAAAGGCCTTCTCATAGTCCACATAGGCTATACATAACGGCAAGTTATAGTCCTCGGTCTTTTGTATAATCTGCCGCAATGTGTGTATATGGTCTATGGTGCTGTAGCCTTTTCGGAATCCTGCTTGTTCGGGAGGCTGGAAGTCGTCAAGCCTGCGTGCAATGCGATTTGTGAGGACCCTCGACAACAGCTTATAAACGTGGCTCAGAAGTGCAATGGGCCTGTCTAATTACCGCTAAAAGGAGTCCGTTCATCTAGACTCCTATTCTTCAAAATGTACATAATATCTTTAAAGTATTAATCTCATGGGCATAAATCAATTTCGGTGGATCAAATTCTAATTCCAGTGGTCCTAATTTCGGTGGCATTTGATAGTGTAATTTGATAATATCTCCGGAACAAATAAATTTTTTTTCAATCTCTACTATATGACTAATTATCACTACTATTTACATATTATTTATGCCAAATAAAGTGTATTAGAAACATCAAGTTTAAATGTAATCAATTTCGGTGGCTTGGATTTTAATTCCGGTGGTCCTTTAATAATTTCGGTGGCATTTGATAATTTCAAATGGAAATATCTCATGAACTAATCATTTTTTTTCGATCTCTAGTATATGGTTAATTAGTACTACTCTTTATCTATTATTTAAGCCAAAAAAATTTATCAGAAACAGCAAATTTAAATTCGCCACTGTAATTAGGCAAAATTCGAGTTTGTTGAAATTCACCCTTTTAGGGACGGGATAGAGTTTGAAGTTCTATATATTTGTAATCTCACTGCTGCTTCAAAAGGCAAGTTAAAAATATTAAAATCATAATTTAAAGTTAATTCATAGATAATGTAAGTATCAGAGGGTATTTGCTATCCAAAATACCTTTACTATTTTTATTATCTTCTCTATAATAATATATGGAAAAAGTGTGGAGTTTTTATATGCTGTATGAATCTTGCAAGAGAAATCAATCTACTTCCACTTATCCTATGAATTTCAAACATTGCTTCAAGTGCGATGACTATGAATTTGCAGTAATATAATTTAATGTATACTCCATACCTACCTACTTGTTTAAATAAAATTGCTCTCAACAACAAAATCAGTGCCAGTATCCTTGATTGAATATCCCTTCCGTGCTTTGGAGGACATGTTAAGGCGTTGATCGGTGAAATAACAGCCGTTTAGTTACTATGAAGTTTACCATTGGGAGGCAAAAACGATTCCAAGTTCCAACACTTGCGTTAGAACGTGCTATCCTCTTCCAATCCGGTACCTACGCTCGAAGGTAATTTGATTTTAAGGCAAGCCCTGCAGTGGATTGCTAATTTGTTGCAACCATTAAGTAATTTAATTAAATTTATAGTAAATTAGGCTTAGCAACTATGTCTATTTCAAACCAATCGACCTGGAGGTTATTAATGATTGCAAAATTGACCTTTAGGCTACGTCTTGAAACCGGAACCGGCTAGTAAAAGATTCGCGTAACATTTAGGTGTTACGTGACATGAAAACTGTATTTCGACATAATTAATGATTATTTAATAACAATATTATGATTTTTTCACGATTAAAATAAAATACATTTACCTACCTATATAAATACACGCGTTTAGCTTTGTGTGATTTATTTGAAAATTAAGACTTTTCATTTTTACATACCTAAATGATAGCGGATTGACTAAATATAAATATGAAAATACTTAGCTAGTTTGGAATTTTACGAACCTACAACCCAACAACCCTGCTTGAAGCAGGGTTAATTATAATGGATTAATTTATAATTGGTCTTGGACAGTAACTATGTAGGTAGATAGGTATTCAATTTTTTATTGGTTTAATTCAACTAATTATTGAAGTAGTCACTGACTGAGTAAATAAAGCGATATAATAGCATAGTCATTTCTCATGCCTGTATTAAAACGACTAGCAATTATTCCGCACGCGGGTAGGTAAACCATAGGTTAACTTATGGTTTACCCATAACCGATATGAAATGAGGGTGGATTACGAATAGTGGGCAATGTAACTTTAGAAAGCTAAGATAGATTTGATAGACTCTTTATTAGAAACACGTTTGATGGTGACCTTCTCACCTACGTGTCTTTGTATAAAAATTCCAATGCCAAATGAACTTATGTGCATAATAAAATTAAATTATGTCACAATGCTTTAAAGTTTAAACAGCGCTCTAAGCTAGCACAGATTGAATGATAGAATATCACAGACACTACCCGCTCAACAATGGTTACTTTCACCAGTTGATTTATCAAAGAAATAAATTAATGGCACGAGTTCCGCATACTGACCTGAGAGGTGAACAAATCTTTGCGACACTATGCTTGATTAAATATTGACGTAGACATAGGTAGGTACCTACTACTGTTTACTTACTTACTCACTGCATATTCACAAAATGTATATTATTATTTCATCTGTCCTCCATAAGGTGGTAGGTAGACCATAGAAAATATCTTTAATTTCAAGCGATTTTTGCCGATACTTAGTTGTCGTTTTATATTGGCCACCCAAAACTTATTTTGAATAAGAAAGCAGTTTGCGACTTGAACTGATTCGATTTGAACGGAATGTTACAGATCTCAGGGGGTCCCTCGTCACATATTAAGTACCTAAGGTCATGGTCATGGCTGTAATGAATCCAGGAGGAAATGATGAAAATGAAAAAAAATAACAGATTTTGCCTCTCCCTGGATGAAAAAATCTTATTTGTGCCAATAATGACCAGGACCTGGGTACGTCGGACGTCCCATGAATATGGTACATAATGAGCACCATAGATTTGTTCGGTATTTAGGCGAGTGATTTTAATTGCGTTCGAGTTTAGGCTATTATGTATTTTGATCGCAATGTTCAACCCTTATTTAGCATGCCCTGTTTGTTTGGGTCAAATCTTGCAAGCTGAATTAGACCTACTTCCATACCTATATCCTAAAGATTTGAAACTTTAAACATTGCTTTAGTTGTGATGACAATGTATTTTTGTGATAAGAATGACCTGATATTACACCCAGGTTTGGCTCCAGCCGAGGGAACTCCTTATTGGTTTACAGCACAGTCCCAATTTTTTTCTTCAGTATCTACATACATTAGACAATACAAAACCATGTACATATTTATAAAAAACTTGAGAGGTGTCAAGGGACACCCGGATGGAACGAAGTTCCTTTCGATTTAAGTATTGTTTTACGCGCTCAGCAGTGTGATTCAGCAATATGAAACTAGATGGCGCTGTACAACTTTCTGAATCACGCTGCGCCATCTAGTTTCATATTGCTGAATCACACTGCTGAGCGCGTAAAACAATACTTTAACAAAAGTATTGTTAAGTAGTTTACAACTTTCTGAATCACGCTGTTGAGATTCTTTGGCCCTAACATAAGTAAAATAGCAAAAAGTATCGTGACAACTTTTCGTAAGAATCAAAAAAGTGTCGTGACAACTTTTCGTAAGATTTTTTTCCGTCTAACCCCCTTTCACAACGCGCGCGATAAGGAACTTCGTTCCAAAAAGAAGTGTAGTGTTGGTCGAGGACACTCGAGGTGATATTGCACATCGCGAGCCGAAGGCGAGTGCTGCAAGAAAACCGAGAGTGTAATGACCAAACCTCACGTGTGTCATACGACGTTTTTCAACACACTTACGAGTAAAAAAACAAATTATTCGTACTCAAATAAACAATGCTCACAGACCAGACGGAAAGTTTGTTAAAAATGGCGCGCTCCGCGCTAATATTTTTTTTTCTGCGCACGGCGTGTTAGTTAAGCGTGCGCAGATTGGAGCGTAGGCACGAACAATTACGCTAAGCAGCCAAAACGCAAAATGTAAAAAAATCTAATATTTATGTATTTATGAATTAGTTTCACGTTGAATTATTAATTAAAGTAAATAAGTTGTTGAAAATTTATCATATTCAAGGTGGTACACTTCTTTTTTTTTACAAAAATAGTGTTATTTTTAGGCTTATGTTGAAACGAAACGTATCTAAGTCAAAACTTTTTTCCGAAATTTAAAAATAAAAATAAACCCGGCTAAGTTAAGAGCAAATAGAATGCATAAATAATATCTTTCAGCAAGGTACAAACTTAATTTGATGAAATATAAAATAAAACACTAGTGCGATCAAGAAAAAAAAGCACAAGTGTTTAATACCATTGTTAATGAGTGTAAAAGCCATGTGATAAAAACCTATTTATGAGCAAGGAACAAATATGTCTAAAGTATTCAATTTTAGTTTTATTCCTATGCAGTGGTACAAAAACAATTGACATAGAATGTCATATTCATAAAACATAATATTTTTCTTTTTTGTTCAACAGTATGTAAAAAAACATGCCGGGCAACACAATCATTGAAGTATAATGACATAGAACAGACATCTCGAACAAAATGTGTGTCCCGAAACCGCGATGACGCGTTCTTTTTTCGAACTCTAGAAGGTGATTTACATAGAGTAACTTTGTATAAGACACTTGCCGAACCACGACAAACAGTCAACGACTCTAAATCTTTAGCTCTTCCAAATGTTTGATTTAATGTTTAATTGAATTCACTGAGTAATGTAATACACATAATTTATTATTTACCAAAGAGTAGGTACTATAGTCATTCTTATCGGGCTTATTTATTTGCCCATTATCACGCTTACTTGCCAAGTGTGTAAGCCCGACTCATGATTTTTTCAATTCAATTCAATTGACTGACCTGAACTGACTGAACTGACTTGTATTGATTCAAGTCAATTTATTTGCATTTCATTCAAAAATGGCGGGAACATCCCACAATAATTGAAATAAATTCGTTTTAGTTGATTTAAGTTAATATTTTGTTTTCTTACTGATGATAAGTAATACCATTTTCTTTTTTGTATTTTTTTACGTGCAATTGTGACAGGTTCTCATCACGCAAGACGGCATTTTTTCAGTTTGTTACTAAACAATTTTGGCATGCGGCCGCAATGAACGCAGACCAGGTGAGTGACAAGCAAGTGAGTGAATGAAGTGAGCCACCCTGGCCACAATGAATGCACCCGACTCAATGTTCGGGGTGTCTGTTCTATACGAAGTAATAGTACTTCAATGAACACAATAGTACATTATGATACAAGTGTGGTATGTTGGTCATTACACTCGAGGTGATATTGCATAGCGCGAGCCGAAGGCGAGTGCAGCAAGAAAACCGAGAGTGTAATGACCAAACCTCACGTGTGTCATACGACGTTTTTCAACACACTTACGAGTAAAAAAACAAATTATTGATTATTCTTACTCAAATAAACAATGCTCACAGACCAGACGGAAAGTTTGTTAAAAATGGCGCGCTCCGCGCTGATATTTTTTTTTCTGGGCGCGGCGTGTTAGCTATGCGCGCGCAGATTGGAGCGTAGGCACGAACAATTACGCTAAACAGCCAAAACGCAAAATGTAAAAAAATCTAATATTTATGTATTTATGAATTAGTTTCACGTTGAATTATTAATTAAAGTAAATAAGTTGTTGAAAATTTATCATATTCAAGGTGGTACACTTCTTTTTTTTTTACAAAAATAGTGTTATTTTTAGTCTTATGTTGAAACGAAACGTATCTAAGTCAAAACTTTTTTCCTAAATTTAAAATAAAACTATAACCCGGCTAAGTTAAGAGCAAATAGAATGCATAAATAATATCTTTCAGCAAGGTACAAACTTAATTTGATGGAATATAAAATAAAACACTAGTGCGATAAAGAAAAAAAAAGCACAAGTGTTTAATACCATGGTTTATGAGAGTAAAAGCCATATGATAAAAACCAATTTATGAGCAAGGGTGTTGAAAATGTTATTATATGGGCAACACTCAAAATAGGGCATGTTGGGGTAAAGGATGACAGATAAGGCAAAACAAAATTGAGGCAAATGTCACGAATAAGGCTCTCCGCTCTAAATAGGGTACTAAGGCGGAGTAAGTTATCTTATTATACTGAGGTATAATAACGATTGTTTTGGATGCAGATAGTAATGTAAGAAAATATTAAGAATTTTCCAAAAATTAAAACATTTTGGCTGTACAAGATTATCTTGCAGAAAAAAACTGTAGTCTAGTTTAGGGATGAACATTAAAAAAAACGATGTTTTTTTCGATGCAATGCATCGCATAGTGGCATCGATGTAATATCGATGTTTCAAAAAATACGTCGATGTTTTTATACATCGATTGTTTTTGATGTGAAACATCTATAGGCGAGGGGTAAACCTAATTTTTGGCGCGGTGAGTGGCGACGCATCACCATAGATATATGAACTATATAGATGCGGTGTAATGTCATCTATGTAGATACTTACTACGGAATAGTTTATAAGACGAAATAATAAACATGATGGTGTTCTTGTCTCACGTATGAAATAAAAACAATCCAACTCTATACGCAACAGTTTCGCTTTTCAACATTAGCCTAAATGGCCTAATGGTGGATTTTGTCATTAGGATTGCCTCTTCAATGCATCGAAAACATCGATGCTTACTCGATGTTGACGTATTAAATAAACATTGGATTAAATCGATGCTTTCATACTTTACATCGAGTATAACATCGAACATCGATGTATATCGTGCATCCCTAGTCTAGTTGTCAAACATAAACTATCAAAACAAAACGTCAAAAGGCCGACGAACGAATTCAGAAACTTCAACAGCAAAGAAAGAAAACAAAAATAACAATAAACAAAGAAACATGTGAACATCTCGATTCTTGGCAGAGTGATAGGTGATAGAAATCCGTAGTCCTCAAAATGATTATAGCATTTCAAACTTTGATTTATTTCCGCGAATCTTTGCTGACTGCTTTAGACTGGTTGATTCCTATTTGGCCGTATTACAAGAAGTGGACGTTAAATAAGAAAGGGGCGGATTCAGAGGACAGTGAGGAGGAACAAGTATTCGCTGACTACGATGATGAGAAAGGGGTGGTGTTCTTTCCACCGGTGTACGCGCAACGGTATGCTGCTGTTGCTGATTGTCTTATGGATGAGAGGTGGGCAGAGAAAATACATAAGGTAAATTTTATTGCTTACATTCCATTGTTATTCAGTTCTCTTCCAGATTTTCCACTCACACAAAGGATAATGTTGATATTTAAATTGTTGTAATAGCGTTTCATGAACAAAAATTCCTCGATGAGAGGCTACCAAGTTCCTAATAATTGGCCTAGTAATTCATTTCTTCAACATTATTCTGCTGCTTATAAGCTAACAAGCCAAAAAAATACAGATTGGAAGAGCATAGTACATTCTGGACAATTCAAGGCACTCTTATTTATTTGTGGATAAATATTTTTAGGTTTAAAGTTGGTGATATTTATTGCACTAGAAATATTTAAAAGAATTTTTTTATCTTACAGATAGTTGACTTTGGTTATAATGATATGAGCTTCATAAAGTATTTGAGAGATGTGCCAGGAATAAAATGCATCCTCGGTGTAGACATTGAGTCATTGCCCCTGCGCTGTTCTTCAGATCTGCTAGGCTTTGATGATTATGCTCCCAGAAGGGAAGGGAGTCCCTTGCAAATTACTGTAAGTAAAAATTTACATTTATAATTCAAAAATTAATCACAGAGTATGTGCAGACTATAAATAAAATTAAATCAAAATGCGTTACTATTTTATAAAAGTTGTAATAAAACTATTCTGGTCACTCAGAAACAAAGTCTTTTCTACATTTGATTTGTATGCCAAATATACTATAAAGCATCCTATAAGATAAAAATTTATACACATTACATATTGACATTATTATGATTAAACCAATTATAAACCACTAATCTTACTTTTATTACATTTCAGTTGTACCAAGGAAATGCAGCCGATCCTGACTATAGACTAATTGGCTGTGATGCAGTAGTAGCCATTGAAATGATCGAACATATGCTGCCTCATGACTTGGTGCGCCTCGTGCATACAGTGTTTGGTTTCATTAAACCCCAAATAGCAGTGTTCACCACACCCAACGGTGATTTTAATGTCCTCTTCAAAGCTTTGGAGAAGAATGGGCTGAGAAGATTGGATCATTTTTTTGAGTGGACTAGAGAGCAGTTTCATGATTGGTAATATATTATAGAAAATCTTATTTTTAAAGATTAATGGCTTTTAATTTGTGACTCGGACAATCATTACTGGGATTTTTAAGCCAAATGTTTCCAACAACATTTGATATTGGCAGTTTCAACATAAATGATAAAGAAAAATAACTGTTTTACATAAGTTCATGTGGTTCTTAATAGCATGAACAAATAGCTTATTCAATTACTGATCAAAGATATTGTTTTTAGTGTGTCACACTACATGGCTCCTACCAGTCTAAAGCTAATTCTTTATACATTATAATTGCTTAGATTTATTTAGTTCATTAAATCTGATAACACCATGAATAATGAAGTCATTATACATCACAGTACTCATTTATAGCAGAAAGGGGTATTCTATGGTGTTGGTTATGAAATGATATTCCTTTTACTTTGCACTATGATGTATTTCCAGTTCTCCTAACGTTCACATCAATATTCCAAAATACTTCAACACTATGTGATCAATAATAATCTGTTCTACATTATTGACAATTCCCTAATCTAAATATGACATGACATTTCTTATATGCCAGCTTCTGCATCAGACAAGCGCTGTAGAATGAAGAGGTCCGTCCCTGGACCTTCACTGGAGATTCATGGCTTCACCGATATATATCATTGTTTATATAAAAAATATTTTTTCTGTATAATTCTGCAGGTGCAGTAACATAGTAGCACGGTATCCAGATTACACAGTGACCTGCAAAGGCATTGGTCCTGGACCGCCTGGCACCGAACGGTTTGGCTGCTGTAGCCAGCTGGCCATGTTCACTTGTAAAGACTACCACAAGCAGCAGGATTTAGACATCAATTGCCTGGCACTCGTCGCTAGTAAGTTGGATATTGAAGGTTCCATAGATATTGTGTTGTGGCTCGTAAAGTCGACCATTTTGAAAATCTCCAAAAATGCTTATAACTTGTTTTTGGCCAGTAACATAATGGATGAGTCAACTCGTTATTTAAATGTCAATCTATGATTCCCACTTGACTATAAGTTACCTAAGTAATACATTTGTTTTATTTTCAGATGCACCCAAACATAATGATTTTGATGATATGACTGACAGTTGGGAGAGTCCTGATCCAATAACTGAAACAAATATGCTTTGTGCGCCTGATAAGTAAGTGACATTCATTTCTATTTTACTATTTGTAAATCAGGTATATGTATCCTTGGAGGTTTTAATGGCATTTGAGACCTGTGAACAATCCCGTAGCTGTCATCAATTACTAATATTTTTATTTATGGTTAAATCCCATCCCCATCCCATCATTCGTTAACCTTAATTTTTGGTAGTAATTTTTTAACTTTTCTATTGAAAATTTTTTTCCCATCCCAGCCCCGAATCCTATGGAGAGCTCCCATTCTCTGAAAAATATTCCTCTTCATGTATCCTCGCTGCCCCAGAATCCCTTGAAAACATTGAGCATAGAGACAAGTATTCTCAGTGCAATATAGAAGCCGAGCGTGGAAGGAATTTCATGATGTTTGACGAAGAAATCTTATGTTACAATGTTTTGATCCCACAACGGAAAATTGATACAAAAGTTTATGAGTTCGAGGATGTTGCTTGCAGGTTTTTTAATATCAGTAGTAGTTTTATTGGTTTGGTTAAGTTTACTTCTGTAACTTTGTATGGTTATTTTACGTTTAAAAGTCGCCCTCCGATTTCAAGACTAGCATCTGGAATACCGTTTGTTACACATTACTATTGAAGCAAAGCTTAGTTTAATATATTTAATGTAAAGATTCTCTGAGGAGACCAAAACATCTGTATGTTCTCCATCATGTTCCCAAATGCGTGAATGATTGCTAATAATGATCTATAATTTAATAGAATAACTACATAAAAAAATGTTTAACAAAATACTTACAGGGTAGACAGAATAAGAAAGTCTTTTATATATTATGAAAATTATATTATTGTACTCATAGATTGTTTTAATAGTATATTATTATACTGTTTATTTGGTAAGATTATTGATTTATGTATTTAAACTTAGCTTGATTGTGGATTAGAAACAATGTTTTTTTTTTAATTTTTAAATAATTGATAAACTTTTTTCAGGTTGAATAATTCTCATTTTCAAGTTAAGAAGTTTTCTAAAACCACTCAAAACCTAATGGCACGAAATAAGCTGGATTCCCTTGTTCATACGAGAGAAATAGTTGATGAAATTCGTCACATGACTAAGATGCTCAATTTTAACAAGAATATAGTGAATTCATGTTGTGCAGAGGAATCTACCATTTGGAATAATATCAACTGGGGAGAAAATGCTCCATATTGGAATCAATACTATAAGATAATTAAGGAATACAGCTACCCATTTGAGGTAGGTTTTCAAGGAAATAATTTGATGTAAACTCTGATAAACAATTATTCACAAGAAATAAGTAACCATCCAAAAATGCTCCAAAAAACTGTCTAAGTAATTCGAAACATTCAATTTTAATAACTTGTGTTATTCAATAAAATTGTAATTGGCCTATGCGAAAACGACGCTTAAGTGTACTTACAACACGTTTTTCACGAAATTTAGAAATAACAGCACACGTTGGAATGTGGGTTTATTTCTCGAGCCATGTTTTGCATGGCCATATCTAATAATTATTGATCACTGTTAAAAATATCTAAAAGATTTAACTACGAACCTTTTATAGAGCAAATATTATTTACAACTTTGTGTAACTGTACCTTATTCACCAGGTGAGGTCCGAAGAGTGTCGTATCCTGGACCTAATCTATGATGAGATCAACAGGCTGATCGACACGCACAATAGCCAGTTTGCAGCGGACGCCAACAAGCTTGAGATACCGTTGGAGCGACTGATGCCAGTCGTGGAACACCTCACCGATGATGTGGATAAAGTCAAGTAAGTCTCATCTGTATACTGCCCTCCTTATGATAAACAACGTATCTGCATTTCAGCAAGTTCCGAGATAAACGCGCCTAAAGTTTTTTTTCTTATTTTTGTTGTCACGACTACACTAATTGAGATATTTTCAAAATTGTTAAAATTAATTGTTACTATATGTGTGTATTTTATGACTCATTACATTTTTCTGTTTTCTAAATGTTTTCTGAGTTAATAGAACCCAAAAAGTGTTAATTTTTAAGCAGTTGCAGTTCTTATACCTAGGAAAATTATTCAGTTACGTTAATTATCACTAGGAAAGTGCTCTTACGTGTTTATGCCTTGTATTTCTTTCATATAGTTTAACGAAATCCTATAAATAATAATCGCATTGGCTCCTTGTGCCATTAATTAATCAAATTAATGAAATGTACGTAAGTATATTAGTTCATTGCGTCAAATAGACGAGATTTTTGGTATAACTTACCTATTTAATTTCAAAGTTAATAATATATAAAAACTAATATAACTCTAAACGTAATGGACAATACGTTGTTCTTCATAAGGAAGAGAATGAAAATTTTGCACATACGTTGTTTATGCTTACCTTTATTTTTATTTCTATAATACATACGAAAAAATAGATAATAGATCTAGATAGATCTAATTTCGCTGATTACGAATATGCTAATAACTCGTTTGCGCCAAAAATGTCAGATACGTTGTTTATCATAACGAGGGCAGTATAGTTTATTGGATAAATGTAAACAGATCAAATTTTGATAAACTCTTAAAGATCAGATAGGGTAATGCTTAGTAATATTGTGGGGCACATTGTGGTGACACAACGTGACTTGCCCAATAGAATTTTTCAAAAAACGTTTCAAATAACACATAGCTAAGGGATATTATAGTGTAGACGAGTATTTAAATGACAAAGACGCATGAAAATGACCAACTCTGCAAGCAGTTCCGCTCAGATTAGTAAATATTTTTGTAATATTTTTTTAAAAAGATGCACTGAGGAGTTTCTTTACGGCTTTTCTTCTCCATGACAAAGCACCTTTTGGAAAAACTGGTGCATAAAAAAATGATGACGTGCATAAGTGTATCAGTGATACCTATATGAATAAAAATATTTTGACTTTGATGAAAAATGCATAATACTTCTCTATTATTTTCAGAGATCTGTTAGAATGGAACGGGTACGAGATAGTTGACAACGTGCTCATATATTCGCGGCTGGTGGTCGACAACACGTCGGTGGGCTCGCTGGACGACGAGTGGCGTGACCACGACGCATTGTCCGACGTAAAACAATTTGAATTTGTCAACCTGTAGCTTGCCATATCTGTTGCAAAGGGTTCTAGCTTCACGATTGTATTCATCGATGCCTCTGATTAAATTAATATATCATATTATTTATTAGAATTATAAAAAATATATTTAGTGATTAATATTTTTGGGTAGTGGTACAACAATTTCATATTTGTTAGATTTGTATTATAATATTTTTTGTGCTATTTGTATATCAAAATTTGATTCAATTTCATTGTCATTACGTACTTAAGTATACAATGTATACTCAAATGAACTGAGAATTCCTGGAGAATATCCGTGAGTAGACTGGTACTTTAAAAAATATATATATCACATTTGTTATCAGAGTACTTAATTAAAAGTTTATACTAGCCATAACGATGTCGATTATCGAATTTCGATATAGACTTGTCGGTGGGTAAGGTAGGGGAGAATGGTGTGTGAACTGATGCTTCTACATATGTGTATGTACAATAATTGTATATTATTTTCTGCAACTGCAGTTGCACGTTGTAGTTGCGGTTACCTTTACAAACGTTATTAAAATCCTAGTAGCTACTGATGTCTGTAATTTCAGTGAAACGAACGTCAAAAAAATACTTGTAGATTTTATCCCGGTTGTATGTTCCCGTGAGGTGATTGGGACGATTATAATTTTATTATGTTTCTGATTTCGTTTTTTGGAACCACTCTTCCGCGGGCGGAGCCGCGGGCGGAAACTAGTTATATTATGTTAAATACTTTGCGATACGTTGTCGTGTGTGTGGTGAGGTCTTGTTTCAGAATAGCACAAATATTATGATGGATGTTTTGGAATGTTTTGCTTTGAGTTCTTATTGTGGGTGTTTAGTTTGTTTTTAGGATTTAACTGATTATATTTTTCATTTTAAAAAAAACAACAATTTTTGTCAAGGAACCTGTGACACAGCCTGTGTCGCACAGGCATAGAGTAATCTATGCACACAGGTCAATACAATAACAGTCACTATAATTAACAAGTTACTCAATCTTGTGGGTACTTTGTTATTAGTAGGTACGAAACAGATTATCGAATTGAAATTTTATTTGATATTAATTTTTATTACAAAAAAAAATTATATATAAAAAGGAAGACTGGTTTGCATGTTGTGAATACAAATATATTGTTTTATATAAAGTTTTTCAGACCTTACACTTGCACACATAAAGGTAACATTCTACTCATGTCATTCAGATTTCCTTTTGTGTGTTATTTAATATTTTAAAATTTAAACTCATTCAGCATTCGGAAGTTACACGCGCATAAAGAAAGACTGTAATTTTCTGTGTCTGCTATGTCGCTGTGATAGTTATTTTTATTAAGCTGGTTATATACATGGTCAAGTGTACGTGTCAAGTTTGCAGTTTGACTTGAGATCCAGCTTGCATGAGATGGCCAGATAGCCATACCGTGGCCATACACCGTCAAGTTTACTGGATACCGCGTCAAGTCCGCTGCAAACTTGATAAGTATACTTGATCGTGTATGGCCAGCATTAGTCACAGCAATAAGTTTAAACATTAAAACATTTATTTTTAAGCTAAGTTACACTATAAGTATAAAAGTGTATATCGTTATTTGTACTTTAATATTACAATGAATAAATTCCACCGTTTTAAATAAGGTTCGTTTAATTTTTCGGTTCTGTATATCGTTTTATTACAAAGATTATAAAAAAATGCTCAAAATAATAATAAAAAAATATGTTCCCTAGTTATTCTTACTTTAAATATATCACTGTTTCAGTGGGATACAAGTGATGTCCAGTCCCAATCAGACGCAAGTACAATGATGCCAGATATCTATGGTTGGTAAAAATTAAAGAAATAAAATTTTGTGTGCAGTAGGTATCTTAGCATAAGAGATTATCATAGAGATGTGGACTTCTTTGTGCGATAATCTATTATAATAAACTAAACGTAACTGTAAGTGACTGTCGTAGATGTAGATAGATAGATAGATAGATAGATAGATAGATAGACTTATTTGGGCGATAACGTATTCAACTACACTTACTAAGAGACTTATTAAGAGTAGGTACGCAAATATAAATTTCATTGACCATTTCAACGGAAATTCCTAAGATGGAATTAGAGGCATGGCAATTTCATATCTCTTTGAAATAATAATCGTTACGGATTGCTTAAAAGTAAATTAAAAAAATGCCGTAAGTACCTAATCATTTATAAATCACATTAGTAAGTAGCCTTTTGGCCTTTAAAGACATTAGATCACTCTTGGATGACTTGAGTGACCAATCTTCTCGTAGGACGAAATCTTCGGCGTGCTTTAGACTTGAAAGTGAAAAAACTTCGGTCACTGCTGACTGCTGACGAGGATATTACCACAGAACTGGATAAAATAGTCTGTAGACTAATGAAGCTTGCACTCCGTACAAGCGAGGATCACCATAGTCCGCCACCAGCTACTTGGATGCAGAGGAAACTTCTAGATCTACTCGCTCTTACAGAGAAGGCGATAGAACGAAGAAGAAGACATTTTATTGAAAATTATCCTCTTAAGGCTATAGAATATGGTAAGTGATTTTCTTTGTGCTCTAAAATTATAATATGACGCTTGTATTACTTTTAAAATTTATTACTCTTTGTCAGCGCACTTTCAGTTGTTTGTTATTTAAATTAAAATTGTTTCAGATCATTACGATAACCTGAAAAATAACTTGCGAAAAGGTTTAACCTTAAGCACTATCCAAAATGATGATACTGCGTGAGTTATTTATATAACACTGTTTTAAAAAAAAATAACCGACCTGGGCTCAATTATGATTTTGTTTTTCAGGGATAAAATAGTTGATAAATATTTAATGCTATCTTCAGGTAAAGTTACGATTATACTTAATATCGCACCCTCAGTGGAAAAAAAGCATAAGTCGTCTTACGTTGAATTTTAGTTATTAATATGATCGGAAAGAGTGACAAAAGCTGCATATGCTCATTTTTTTTCAAATTTTTACCATTAATGTTGACGGTTTTGTGCAAGAAATCGTAATGTAAATTCCTTAGACTACTTACTGATATTATAACAGTTTTTTTGCTCTCCTGTAAAATTGCAATTTTCATCTTATGCCTTTTTTCCACTGAGCGTGCGTACAAAAATTTAATAAGTATTATTTAAATGCTTATTTAATTTTTGTAAAGCACTCGTTCTTATCTTATTTGTGATTTAGATCCTACGAGTGAAAACTTCGTTGTTAAGTCTGAAGTTCATTATACTGAAGAGAATTTGAGTATTACAAGCAATGATTTGGATCCATTTACAATAGGTAGTTGAATGCTTCCTTTAACGATTAATTTCAATAAGACAGACTGCCTATAGATAATTTTTGTGTTACAGAGCCGAAGTCTTTGTATGGTGAAGTAAGATTAGAATCTATCCAATCGGAGAGTAAAGAAGAAATTCGCTTAGAAATTACGCAGGGCTGGCTAGACGAAGATTATGAAGTGCTTTCTCCTGCTAATGATTGTATAGACAAATCTAACATTGAAAGTACTGATTCAAATACTTCAAATGATTCTCAATACAGATATAAGAGAGATTGTAAGAACGAAATCTATGATGAAACATTTGGATCCAATTTCTATATCAGTTCGAAGAATAAAGTAAATAAATTTTCTAAAACAACTAATAGAGGTAAACAAAGTAACAACAAGTTAATCAAGAAAGTGTCAAAGAAAACCTCCAGCTCTGGACAGTTAGCTAAATCATACAGCAAAAAATTTGAATTTGTGGAGTATAAGAGCTACACATTCAATAAACCAAAAATACATTTTAAGGAACACTACAATTTGCAGCCGACTTTATCGAAACCAGTCAGTATTCATTATTTCAGTTCAGAAATTTAAAAAGTCGTCGTAACATGTGATTATCTAATCAATCATTTCAATTTTAGATTCCAAGAAGTTTGATAGAGCTTTGCTACCAAGATTTAAGCAGAGAAAAAAGCGAAAAACTAATTGAATCATCCTTACGTAAAGATAACATCATCGAGGATGTGTCGGCCACTAAAGAAAGTTTTTTTATAGACATCGTTGGTGAAAATCTTGAAGAATCATTTGCACTTCGTCGAAGTATTGCAACAGAAGCGGACCAAAAGTCTGATATAGAATCCGAGGCAATACTTGAAACCGTAATCAATGTGACAAAAGACGACAGCTTTGAAGCTCATCGCGTGGTTCCGTTTGAAACTGTTGATTCTGAAACAATATTTTTATACGGTAATTTAGTTTATTCAGTTATTTATACTAATATTATAAAGCTGAAGAGTTGAACGTGCTAATCTCAGGCACTACTGGTTTGAATTGAAAAATTATTTTTGTATTTGATAGTCCATTTACCGAGGATGGCTACAGCCTATATAACATCATATAGTTTAGAAGCAAATTTTTTCCAAAAATTAACGCGGGTGAAACCGCGTGGCACAGCTAGTACATAATATGTATGTATAATTAGTAATTGCATGGATCATACGAAAAATTTAATGTTTTAATTTTAGATTTGAACGAACCTAGCACGTCAAAGGGTATACGTCACGTTAGTGCCGACGCCCAATGCGGTACGGACAAATTATGTTCCATTTCGTCGGCGGTCAATTCTCTAATGAATTTGTCTAATCCATGTGAAACTGGTATAAAGATCAGTGATTCGTTTACAAAGTCAAGATTTAATAAAAAGTCTGTAGATTTTGGTACAGTAACTGATGGAAATAACTTTTATCATGATTTTTATGCAACTAATGCATTAAAAATAAAGGATTCAGAATTAATGTTAAAGAAAAAAGTAGAATGCTCAACAATGACTCATGACGACGAATTTAAGTTAGACAAAGTAATTACACCAATTTTAAACGTTATAAATACACAAGAGACTAATTCAGAATTACGCGTATGCAGTAGCAACCTATCAAAATGTGGACTACGTTGTCTTAAGAATCCTAGTGATAGCGGTATGTCGCAGATAATTTCAGTCACCAAATATATAAAACCGAAACTAAGCTGTTGTGGAATTCATGTACACAGTTACAGAGATAGGCAAGTTTCCGAAGATGTAATATTTCAAGGCGAATGGCAGAAAAAAGGACCCACAATTGTGGCGAGAAAAAGTCCCTGTGCATTGAATATCAGAAAACGTGAATACATAATTACAAAGAAAAAAGTTAGTTCCAAAGAAAAGTTAATTGGTCCACGAAAGCAGAAAGATGTTATGAAAGTATCTGATAATGTACCTATACAAAAACAGAATATAAAATATACAAATCCAAAGAAAGAAATTGTTACAAAAGACAATATTAATAAAAAATATGTTCCAAATACTAAAAAAATAAGAAACAATCACAACGTGTCGAAGGTAAAGCTTTTTCATATTTTGTGCAATTTTAATGCCAAGTTCTGGGTGACAGCTCAATGTATCTTCGGCGACCAAAACCAAAAAGCATTATAATAATGTATTTGAAAGTGGATGTAGATACAATAAGCATCGCATTCGCGATAAGCCGTCACTCAATCTTGAGTGGGCATATAGAATCTTCAAACATTACATCGTTCTTAGAAGATTTTCTTGTTACAGGTTGCTTCTAAGATAGTTACGAGGCAAGTGTTGTTTTATTTACATATTTTCAGTTTATTTTACATTTTTCGTTACGCTTTAATATTTTCTAAATATTAATATTTGCAGTGTCACTAAATCAAGAAGTGGGAAAAATATATCTGCAATTAAAAATCGTGTTGGGGTGAAAATTAACAATATTAACAATTACAGTCAAAAATCCCATTTAAATAACGGTGAACAATTTACAAATTCAAATCAAAAGAAGAGTACTACTTTAAAAAAATTAAATAAGAGTTTAGATAATTCCAAATCACCAAACAAAATAGTTTTACCGGTCATTAGATCAAAAACTAAAACCAAAGAATTCAAAGAAAATTTAATTAAATTCAGTAATGAAAAGCGAAAAAACTTAACTTACTTAGTATTTCGCAATGAAATTGAGAATACTAGAAACGCCAATACGTCATTGGCAAATTCTAAATCTATGACGAAAATAGATGGTACAAAAAATAACTACAGTTCGACATCTCAAAATAGTTCACCGTGTTCGTCTCCTAATAGTATAGCAACCGTTCGAGCATTGCCAACGAAATCAAAAATTTACAGTAACAAAAGGAACTCCACATCACCAGAAAAGAATAATTTAGAGAATGTGTCCGTAGAAAATAATGAGGTCAGCAAAAACAAAAGACACGTAAAAAGCACTAAGAGTACAAAAACTATGAATGAGTCGTCAGCGTCGTATGAGAATAAAGAAAACTTGCCACATACTTCTAAAAACCATGACACTTTTAAAGATTTAGATAAATCCAATAAAACGATGGTTAGTGATAGAAATAAAAACGTATTCATGCTTCAAGTCCGTACAGAGAGTCCCTCATCGATAACTCGGAAAAAATCTGAAAATGCAACCAAAACTTACAGTAATTCTAGTACAAAGATATTAAAAAACAAAAATGTTGATAATCACAAAAAAGTACTAAGCTCATCCTCTTTTAATAGATCTTTAAAGGATAGGTGTAAATCCCCAGACGATACATTTCGTACTAGTGACGAAACCTGCGTGGTTTCAGCAATTAATAATTTGACTCGTTCGTCCACTCCTATATTAGACAAAATGGAAAACTTTGAGGGCCAATGTGTAGACGAACAGTTGAAAGAATCAAAACATATTATAAAAAGATCAAATAGCAAAATAAACGCCGCTATGAAACAATTGATCGAAGAACGATTAGGTTTCATCAAACGAATACCACACAATGATTCAGACTCTGAGACAATCGTATTGAGTAGAGATGATCAGGATAGTAGTGTGAATGAAAGGTTATCGCCGATTAGTTATAAAACTGTAGTTAATGAGAACAATTGTAACATATCTAGTCGTGACATAGAAAATGTCTTATTAAATTTTTCTTTTGAGTCTAACCTCGAAAGCTTGGCTACTTTAGGATCAACGCAATCTAGATTTCATAGCATTGAAACAGATTTCGTTTCATTTAAATCTACCGAATCTATGACCAAATGTTCTGAATCTATAATACATCAGAATGAGTTGGATAAAACTTTGGTTCCACACCAAAGTTCGAATACAAAAGCTGTTCGAGATCTCTTTGAAAGAAAAGGTCAGCCTGTCGTGAAGGTACGTTTCTTAATATTCGATTTGTTTCTTATTTTTAATTATAAAGTTCACAACGCTAAAACTATCTGTTTTTATATATTTTTCATGTAGTTCTTCTTAAAGGTACATAATTGGTGTATGTTACTATGTATCTGTATTTTGTAGAACGCGGGAGCTCTAGCCGTTCAGGTATTTAGCGGCTTTTCAATGGATGGAGAGGCGGTTGTAGGCGATCAACCCGAGTACACGAGACTTGTCGACCCGGAAACTGGAAATTTAGAAATGGCCAGGCAAGCTGTGAGTATACAGAAATATCTGAATATAAAAAGTTTTATTTATATTCTTATATCCCTGGATTCCGTTGGTTGCAGCTGACATGTGCGGTTGTGCAACAGAGATATCTACAAACCAATAAAACATTTATTTGTCACACGTGTCTTTCCCGCCCGTAAATCGAAACCGGAACCTTTGCTTCGTGCGCCGGGGGGTGAAAAGTATTCATATACTGTTATATGAATACGTATGTATTGTATGTATTGTATATGATATACAATAACTTCTTTGTCTATGTTTGCTAACTGCATTTTGAATCTCTATGCTACTTAGAATTAGTAATTAGTAACTAACTAGTTTGTAAACATTTTTACAAACTTAACAAAAGTTAAAACTTCCACCTTACTAAAAAGCTGAGAAAAGTACTGCGCCAATACAATTGTGGAATCCTATTTTAATTCAAAAAGAGACTATAGTGTCCATCATTATCCCCTTACTCGAAAATAAAAAAACGATTTGTCCATTTTTCTCTAATTATGACTTTTTCGATAATTTTTTTCAGAATTCAGAGGAAATATTCGTGTCGGGAAGATCTTCAGATACATACGAATCGTGTTATATTGAAGATGATGCATTCCTTCCAAATTGGCTTTTTCGCATTATAAGCCAACAGCAATCAGTAAGTTATATGCACAGAACATCTAATAATTAGTTAGAAAGGAATTGTGGGCAAGGTAGGCGCGCCAATACTGTGATCAAATGCGCACATCGCACAAAAACACGCGATTGCGCTGTTTAGTGACTCGCAAACTCCAACGGAGAAAAGTACTGCAAAATACTGCGACTTAATTACGTAAAAATGCCTTCATGTGCGGTAATTGGAAAAAACTTTGTTTCGGAGGCCATGATGAAATATGAGTCTAAAAGTATAAAAGTATATAATGAATAAGTATACCTTGCGAAAATAAATACCGATAAAAAATTATCGACAATCAATCCCTAGCTACAGATTCACGCCTACTTCATGCACACATAACAATCCTCGTGCGTATTTGTTCATTTTCGTTAGTAGTGTTTATTGAAACGGCGACAGCGGTTCCCATACAAATTACGTGCTATGCCCCTTCTAACTAATTATTAGATGTTCTGTGGTTATATGCATATATTTTAATGAATCTTTGAAAGATAACCATTTAAACTTTACAGTATTTGAGTAAAGGAGACTGTAGTATTCATACATCAAACTAGAAAAATTTATAAAGTTTCAAGCACGTATAATGCTTAGGTACTTCATTTCCGAGGCATGAGCATTGGTAGAATATATTTTCTCTTTTGGCGCTGATGAATACTTTGACCTTAAGTGTATCAATGATACCTGGGTCTATACGAATAAATTATTTTGACTTTGGTTTTAAAATGTTAGGATTTGACTTTGGGATGTTGATGA
Source organism: Thymelicus lineola (assembly GCA_963932265.1). Classification (NCBI taxonomy): domain Eukaryota; kingdom Metazoa; phylum Arthropoda; class Insecta; order Lepidoptera; family Hesperiidae; genus Thymelicus; species Thymelicus lineola. Next base: position 4,256,569 of record OZ010685.1, read on the forward strand.
ATTGAAGGCATAAATATCATTATCACCTTTTAAGAGCCGTCGTTTACCTGATCCAAGTCTACCAATAAATCCATATATACTTCAGACGGAAGTCCCAGAAGACGAGCAGGATCAGGAACAGGAGCAGGAACCAGAACCAGAAGCAGAAGATCCTCTGGTTGACCCGGAATACGACATGAACGGTAACATAATGGACGCTGCGTTCGGCGCGGGCGTGGGCGCGGGCGACGGACGCGGTATGCACAGCGACCAGTCACAAGACAGCTCGGGGAGAGGCACTTCCATCAGCTCTAGTGACGTGTCGTCGGGACCACAGAGTGAGGTGAGAATTAATACCTGCTCTGAGATTAAAGGTCTCAGTTCTAGTAGATTGAGTTTGTATCTGAACTAATATAATTAAGAGGAAAGTTTAAATTTTTTGTTTATTTGTTTGTAATGGATAAATTACAAACTTTTGGACCGATTTCAAAAATTCTTTCACCAATTCCATGCTCTTGGTTTCCGAGTAAATTTGCTATTTTTTATTAAAAAAAACATGAGAGGTGTCAAGGGACACCCGGATGGAACGAAGTTCCTTTCGATTTAAGTATTGTTTTGTTGTACAGCGCCATCTCTGTAAAACTCACTGAATCACTTCAAAAAAAGTGTCGTCATTCGTAAAATCAAAAAGTGTCGAAATTTTCCGTCTAGCCCCCTTTCACAACGCGCGATAAAGAACTTCGTTCCAAAAAATGGTGTATACTAGTATTTTAAAAATGAGAAACTAGTGATTTACTAAATTTTCATAGAAATTATCATTACTTTTATTGCGGGTAGATTACGATTTTTTTAATATTTCAGGCAATCATAATAGATCCGTCCGCTTTTCTTGGGCCGGCTCCCCGTACAGGAACTGCGATTGGCTCAACTGCGGTAGCTGTCGAGTCTTCGGATGCTTCGTTTAGAACCGTTGATAGTAAGTACTTACTAAGTTATTACTTTGTTTGGATATTATTAGTGGAAAAATATGTATCATCAAGTTCATACAGAGTTGGAAATTATTTTACCACTTGTTTCTTGCTGCTATAATTAGCTATTCTTAATTCTAAACGATAAAATAATATAGGCAAATGTAAGTACCCAATATCAAATATACTTTAAAATCAGACTTAGATGGCAACATAAAACACATGAAAAGGAGATCGCCAAAATTGGGCCAGCTTCATTGTTCATTACAGAAATCATAATACCTCCAAAAATTAGATTTTTCCTGATTAAATATATCAAAGAATAATATAAAGTTCCAATTGGAATGTGTTATAAAAGTCAAAAAATCGGTTCATCCGTTTGGGAGCTACGATGCCACAGATAGACATACAGATACACAGACACGTCAAACTTATAGCACCCCTCTTTTTTCTCGAGGGTTAAAAATATATATTACGAGTAACCGCCCTCGCTTTGCTTCGGTTTTCTTATTTTTTTACACGTTGGGTTACATTATTGGAGTTTTATTAAGGATCCCTAATTTAAAAAAAAATATAATATAGCCTATGTCATCCGGCGATAGTGTAGCTTCCCAACAGTGAAAGAATTTTTCAAATCGGTTCAGTAGTTTCGGAGCCTATTCAATGCAAACAATCAAATTTTTCCTCTTTATAATATTAGTATAGATTGATATAAGTTTTATTTTTATTTTTCAGATATTGGAACTGATAATGAAACACAATATATCCGTAGAGTGGCAGTAGCAAGCGACGCTGACGCGGACGTCAGCTCTTTGGGAACCGATGCAGCGGACTCCGATAACTGAGTGACGTATTATTTATATTTTCATATACCAAGTTTACAAATTTCGTTTGTAATTATATAATGTTCTCGTAATTATTCAAATTCGAAGTCAATCGTGGTGATTTATTTACATGTTATTGGAAAATTCCAGTTGTAATATTCTTGTCATTAAATTATCGTTGCTTTTCTTTTATATGTTTGAGTTTCTGTTTTCTGAACTCGTAAGCACTCGTAGGGTCATAAAATAAAAAAACATGTAAGGCTGATTTTGTTTATTTAATCCCGGAGAGAATATTGTAGACATCTGACCTCCTGTATCGGCAACGGCTCGAGTGAGAGTGGATTCAAACAGGTTACGAATAAAAAGGTATGTTTAATGATTGAACACAGTTTATCGAGGAAATGTCTTTTTTGCATTTATTCATATTGTACAATCTTAAATATGATTCATTCTGCAAAATTTTACAGGCGAGCAAGAATTCATATATAAAACAGTAGCTCTTTCGTATTGTACATAACCATTTTATCAGTATAGTGAAAACATGCGTATAGTTTTTAGTATTTATAGGATAATAAATTACTTAAGTACTAATTTTTTAATTTGGTTCTTTATTAATACAATATCAATAGGATTGCACTATACTGCAAAGTTATTGGAACGTACCAAACCATACTATGGTGCTCTCTCGGTGCCGATGAACTTTCTATGCTAAAATATACAATAATAATGATAAATTTAATATAAAATATGACCATCGTAAAGCGCACAAAAGGCAGGCAGTAACGATGCGCGGCTCACGCTTAACTCACTTCGCTTTTCGTTCATCAAGTTGTCTACGCGACGGTACCTAACCCAGCGTCTCATATACTCAGATATCCATGCTGGCTACCGGATTATGCTAACGTTTGTACACTATTTTATAATAGTTTTAATTTTACATTTATTCATATAAATTCGTTTCGCCGTGAAAACTTTTGTTTGTTTGTTCTTATTTCCAAATTTTGTTATTATTGTCGCTGTATTTCGACATGTGGCGATAAAATTGTAATATTTTCTACCGTTCACATCGGTTAGTTTTGAGATTATGAATTTTTTGTTAAGAAACGCTGTGTTAGATTGACATTTCAATCAATTACACTATACTCATCGATACGAGGCGATTCCAATCAATTAAATGGTATGTGACGTCACTGTAAAATTATCCTTTTCTTAGAATAGTTCATGAAAAACATACATAAAATAATATATGTATTTTTTAACTGTCATTATGCTTATGACTTCTAGGAGCGATATTTTTTTATAATTTGATCCGAAAGGCACACAAGTGATTAAACTTGCCTTATTCATAGTTGAAACTAAAAAAAAAGTTATTATAACCAAGAAAAAAAATATATTTATTTTTCTGCAGTGACGCCATTTTCCATGGAAAAAGCCTACCGAAAAAGCTGAACATTGCCTTTCGACTTGACTTACGAGCAAAAAATACTTTGAACTTAGAATATTTCAACTTGCAATTTTGAAGTTATGTTCATGACTGCACAAAATTCTTGTTAACTTTAAAAGTTGAATTCGATCGTTAAGATTACTGCACTAACTCGTTTTTTCCGCAATTAATGAGATATTTTTTTAGAATACAACAATACGTATTCATCAAACTAGCAAAACAAATAATTGCTTTACTTAGGGCTTGTTGCACAATGTTCCAGTAGAGTCCTGAATAGGCTATTCGCCGGTTAAAGTGACATTTTACATACACGAAATGTCAACTTAACCAACGAATAGCTTACTTCGAACTTACTTGAAGATTGTGCAACAAGCCCTTAATGTATTATTCAGTGACATAAAATACAAAAATTTCAAAAATGCCACGTTGTTTTAAAACAAAACATGGATACAAACAAACAACGAGACAAACACGACCCGAAAAAAATAATAATAACTGATATGTAAAAAAACATAATTCGTAATCGAACCAGCACCCTACCTGTATTTAGCAGGGTAATTACCAAAGGCTACTTACAGGGGTGTGTAAGTACAGAATCGTAAATTTTGCCCGTAAATGTTCATAAATCCTACATTCATACACGCTGCTCTAGCCAACCTCTTGGTATCACTGTACGACGAATCCTACCATAGGATATCGTTATATTTAATAAGGCGAATCGGCTATAGTACTTACATAACAATACATAACTATTGTAATTACTGGTTTCTAGCAAAACTAAGTGTTAAAAAACGAAATGAGTTAAAACATTGATATTAAACGTTATCAATATGATTTAACAATTTTATTAGGCAAAAAGGTATTCGATATTAGAATGGTCTTTAGAGAAGGTTTTATTATTATTAATGTTAACAATTTTATTGCTGATTTTGAACTTTGAATGATGAGAACGAATTATTTGTGTTACTAATTCTAAACTATTGTAATCCGTTTGCAAAAAGAATGGGAAATTAAGACTTCTCATTGTATAGGTATTGTTCGCTGTTTTTCATTATTAAGACACATTAATATTTTCTCAAGGAAATAATATTTTGAAAAACTGCTATGAATTACATTATAACGTAATTCGGCGCTTGCTAGGCAATTATGATTAAGCGACATTATGGAAATTTTACAGAAAAGCGAAATTAATTTAAAACGTAACGTACGTATTTGAGATAACCATGATATAAAACATACAGAAGAGTAATATTGAAACCTAGCTAAGTACTGCTAAACTATAGTACAAGAGTTTAAGAGCTTGAGAACGAAGACCAAAAACAAGAAAGATTAGAGCTAAGAAATCGAGTAGTATGTAATTCAATACCCATTGGTACATATTGTTTGTCGCTTATCAAAAATTGTCTTGATAAGGTTCGCTGTCATAATTATGGCATTATAGTGCAATTAGTATTAACATGTATATTAATTAGTATCTATTCATTTTACTATCGACTTTGACCCCACAATTTTTGATTTCACCAATATTTAATTTCTGTTGTGACTTTAACTTTGTGACCATACTCTAATAGAGGTAAGAAGAGCCATCTCTGTGTAAAAGTGTCCGTAAAAACGCGTCCAAGAAGCGGTGGCACTGCAACAGCCTAGGATAAATTTGATTGAACTCAGCAAACTTCACTCCGTCTACAACAGCTATGTTCATATGGTGTTAGGTACTGGAACCTCTATTTTTAGTATACAGCTGGACACTATTTGAGTCATTATTTTTTATAATATTAATTTAGTTGTAATATAATTTTGGTTCGGGAAATATTCGTATACATATCGACCACTCTTATTCGTACAACGACGAAGTCCTGAATTTCAGCTTTTTTAATTATTTTTAATTTAATTTAATTCCTTTAGCTAGTTACCTATTTACTTTTTTCACGTAAATAAAAATTTAATAGGTTTAAATCATGTGAAAACAACATGACATGTTGCTTTTGGTATTTATTTATGTACCGTGCATAAGTCTTTTCCCATTCTAAATGCTCTTAGATTATATACTATTCAATAAATTCCATTTAAACAATGATTCGCATAATTGAAGTGACGTGTCATCGAACATTTAAAAAAACGTATATAAGAATATTGAAATGCCACTTATCTGTATTATTAAGGTAACTATTACACCGTACACTCTCATTTTAATATTTAAGGCAGTGAAACACCCAACTTAAATTGAAGGACAGTTGGGGACGAGATTACCTAGCTAACATTAATATTAACTAGTAATATATCACTAGACATTTTCACAAGCGACCTCTACACAATGGTCGCGTAATATATTACAATATTTACACGTCTTAAACACGTATGTAAGTGAAACTTCGTAGTCGATACCAGGGTATCACGAACACTAAAGCAGGACGCACTTTATCTACCACTCAGTCATCGAAAGTCCATCGGCTGAATTAACCTAACACCCCATTACAAATAACAGAACGGAAATCGTACAACTATACAATAACAATAAACGTACTGATGAGTCAATCACAATAAACAAAACTACATAGACAACTAACACTCTTGAGACCGAGAACAAGTAACTTCTGGAATGCGCAATCCTTTGAAACTGTTGAACAATACATTACGACTAAAGTAGCATGGCGATTTATCGAATCGATATCAAATTGAGGGTATGTGCTCACGCGGAATCACGCGGAGGTCGAACAGTTGCGGTGAGATATACCTATACTGAGTCATAGCACTGATAATGCCCGGCCGAATAATCGTTAGAAAGGCAGTATAGTAAATTTACAAAATCTACAAATCGAATGTATTACGTATTTCAAATATTCAAAATGGAATACAGAAATTTATCTAACTATATATCCTAAATAATTCTTAGTCTTCGCTTTTAAACGAAAATTAGGTCTATTAGTCCAAAAAATGTACACGTGTCCATAGTGCATATAAAAGTAATGTTCATTTAATTATCGTAAATGACGGCCGAGCATTATCAATAGTTATTAACAAGTCCGTTCACACAATAGCCATATAGTATTTAGATAACATTCCTAACAAAATGACAGTAGAAGAGAAAAACGTAACTATAATCTTTGAAATAGCTCATGAAAGTGTATCTTAATAAAACTACACTCGTCTAAAATTTTACAAGAGAAGTAACAGAAATAAACCTATCTAATAGATAACACATTTATTTTGTATAAAATAATTCAGATAGTCATAATAAAACTAAATATTTATATCTAATAGACTATGAAGTAACATAACAGATACAATATAAAAAGGAAAACGGACCTAAAACTAAAAATAACCCGCTTAAAATCTTTGAAATGGACAGTTGATATTAGGGAATAATATCTGATACTAAACTACTAATGTTTGAAACTGGATGGCGGAAGTTAAAAAACATTTAAACATTGAACTTCACTTAAGAATAACATAAGAAACTTACAATAATAATCGAAGATTTGTACCTATCATACCATTGTTCATTTACATGTGCAATTTTATTCGTAATCGGATTTATATTCTGAAGGTGCAAGCATAAATTTAATATTTGGTACAGTCCATTATTGCGTAAACACCATGACAGTTGTAGGTAACACTGAAAGTCGAGTTGTTCCGAAACATACAGCGTCTCTGAGAAATAAATAACTTTTATAATGCAATCACACAGTTCTAATAATAATATCCTCATCTTCCACATGTTATCACAGAAAATTATGTATTTACAATTTTGTCGTACTAACGTGCCGTACGGTACCTACAGCTCGCAACAATGGCGGTGGATGATGTTCACGATTTGCTCTCGAACATTGATCCTTTGGACTTTTGGAATAACATAATATAATTAATATAATCACTGTTCGAAATAAATGTAGCTACGTAATAATTTTGTACCTATTTTGCGCTTTAAAGCTTGAGTTTCGATTTTAAAACGCAAAGCAGATTATTAAGTTAATTTTACTGATAAGCGACATATAATTTTCTAACATGATTTACAATACTGTAACCAATATCAATGTTCGAGGCATCGACTTAAGAGTAGGCGATGTGACGATGGATGTAACATGCCAAGTTGTAAGGACGATTGGGACTTAGTAAAATCGTCCCAGATTTGGTTTACAACTTTATTATGAAGTAATTCTTTCAATATCATGTATAGAATAAAGAATTTACATTGAAATACCTAAATAACAACAGGCAATAAATAGATTTGAATGGAGGGATTTGCCAATTAATGCCATTAATACACCTTTGGAAAAAAGTTTATAGAAACATTATGAAAGAATAGCATATCTGAATTTAAAATGTAGTTGTATATGATGTACGGGATATTAGAATTTACAAAAAATCTGATCACATCTGATTAAATACGGGGATGTCAAAATATGTGTATGAGTGGATTCACTAAGGACGGGTAAGGGAGCCCAAGTTACGAACGATTGCTGACAATGATTTTTTTCTTAAATATAACGTTGGTGGCCTTAAACTGATCATTAAGACCATGAAATTGATAGTAATAAAATAATTTGAAGAGCTATAAAACGTATAGCACTGTAAGTACTGTAAATTTATAATAAGTTGTAATTTTTAGATTTTGGAAAAAATCCCAAATGATAATACCTATAGGCTGTAAATCATCAGTGAAATTCTGTTCCAATACAATAATTTCAAATCCTTTAGTTCAGCTTCAGTTCTATTTACTCAGATCCGAATGACTGATGAAAGACACCCTTAAAAGAACTAATGTTTGATCTGGTTAATTACAAGATCAGATCAGAGATTATCTTTTGGCCATTACTTTCGTCGTAACTAATTCTGACTGAGTATAAAGTTGTAAACCAAATCTATATTACGCAGGTACAGGATATTTTAGAAGACTACGCCTGGTTGAATTATCGTGGCTTTTTTAAAGCAAGTAATGTATATAATGAGTTAAAGAGCTTAATATTCTCTCCGCCAACCGTGTTAGTATCTAGAAAACAGACTTTAGTTATTGTTTAAATCTACTCCAGTTTGCATTTATTCAAAAATGCAAATCCATCGCGTCGCAGGTACTGCTCTCGACTTTAATTTTCTGTACGAATTATTCAACCAGGCGACCGAGTCCTTACAAACCGTATTATTAGACTCCCAGTCAAGACTTAAAGGTTCTTGTCACATTTGGTCTTGACGACACCTTCAGGCAATAGTTATGCTAAATGTCCATATTCATAAATAATTTTACACGTATCATACAAAAATGCAAAAGGTTAATGGATCGTATTTGAAAATGCTCTTTAAAATTATAGATACTTTATATGTAATTACGTCCTACCTTCACCACCAAATGTAACAAAACACTACCTATTGACTGGCCTACACACGATTTAACAATTTAAGTAATAATAATTATGATGAAATATATCTTCAAAGTTTCATACAATCCATATTTATTTATTTTAATTGTATTTAAATTTAAATAACGTAGATATAAAGCACTTGGGGGAAGGACAGCAAATTCAATAAAAATGTTTAATTATTATTTAGTATATATTAACTAAGCAAAAATTATTTGCTATGTAAATGTTTTATACAACACTAATATTAATTTGTCTGACGATGAAATGCTAGTGTCTCTCAACGTCTAACTTGAACTTGAAACGAGTGGAGTGGGCGTCGCGGGCGCCCGGGCGCCGCGTAGGTCACATGGTCAGGTCACGGGCGGCGCGTGGCGCGTGGCGCGTGGCGGAGGCACCGGCTTATTGCTATACTTTACTATACAAGTGAACGTCAACCGAAACTAGTACCCGCGGTACGGAGACCGCACTCTCAATCGTTTCAGTAGGCGATATAATGTAGACTTTATAGTGCAAATTTAATATAGAAAGTTTACTTTTACAATACAGACTAATAATTTCATTTTATGTAAAAATCCTAGCGCAAACGAGTAGTCTGGCACTGTTTTTATATCTCGATTACCTTAACCGTAATATAAATCAAGGAGTAAAATTTTAGCGAATTAAAAATTAAATTTTCCAAAACGTTGTAAATACTACAATTTGGATACTTGGAGGTCGCGGCCGGGGCGGGCGTCGGCCGGGATCCTGAGCAACGAGAGTCGAATCGTCTATCTATACATTATAATACACATGGCCGAGTACAAAATCGTTCGGTCGCGGGCGTCAACTCAGAAGGTGTGCGCGTGAGGTGGTGCGGCGTCCGAGCGTAGCGCGCGCACGTCCCGTTGGGAGCGCGCGCGGGGGCGCTGCTAGCACCAGTCGTCCTCGTCGGAGTCGGAGTGGCGCGTGCGCGGCTTGTACCCGTTGGGGAGTCGCGGCGGCGCTGGCGAGGGCAGCGCGCGCGCGCCGCCGCCCCGCCCCATCGCCAGCGCCGCCTCGTAGCTCAGCGGCGCCTCGTACGCGCGCGCGCCGCGCTCCACGTCGTAGCCCCTGCTGCGTCTGGAACGCGCCGCGTGACAAACGCGTATTAACACCGTGTTTTGTTTATTTTTTTTCACGTAAACGTAATGGACATTTTTACGTTGTTAATTAACAGATAAATAGAAAATGTTTTAATACCATTACCGTAACAGTCTCCAATGTTGATATTAATGTCTGATATCGCTTTTATTTGAGCGATGAAACTATTGTATTCTTAAGTTGTTGCACTTAGGTTTAATAAAAAAGCACATGATTATTTTTGAGCCTAATGCCAGTAATAATTGGGTCTATCCCATTAGCCCCGTTGAGATGTCCCGAGACGGGACAACTGGCACTGTTTAGCATATCTGAAACTCACTTGTCCCTTTGGACTAGTGAGACTCGTATTTTAGTGCCAAAAGTCCCGTTGTCAAATTCTTACTAAAACATTTGCTCATTCTAATTCTTACCTTTCTCTAGATCTATAATCTCGGTGTATCAGTCTTTCAACTTCTCGGCCATACTCGTACTCATCATGAAGAGGCTCTAAGGGTTCTCGAACGGTATGCCTTAATGATAACTGAACAAAACAAATAAATGGATTAAATTTCTATTTTGACTTACTACAAAATATTCAGACCCTCCTGGCTGAAATTATTTTCCAGTGAAATACTAAAATAGTAAGATCGCATCTATCAATTGTATTAATCCATTAAAGTTTTAGTTAATGGCGTAGCTGTCTACAATTAATAAATAGTACATTAAGGAAGTCTAGAAAAAAATTAATTGTTCGAAGCTAATAAAATTTCGGTAAACATTTTGTCGATCATATCTTTCGTACTTATTGTACAAAATCGTCCTATGAGATCAGAATCTGAAAGAGTGATCTTAATATGTAGTACATATTAAAATCTTCATAGGTCACGACCTCATGACTATTACTTTAGTTTGGACACTTAAATTAAGGTTCACATGCTCAATGTCACAACCGCAATCCGTCACTTACGCGTTAAGCCACAACGTCGTTTGTCACAAGCGCAATTCGTCACAAACGCAATTCGTCACATACGAAATTTATAAGCATTATTTTCTTTGCGTTCACTCTATGCAGAATTTCCTTTCGGGGTAATCAACTCTGGTTTCAATCCACACCTGGATCAGACATCCTAAAGCTACTTACGTGCGAGGGACTGTGGCTTATTCTGGGGAATGGTGGATGCTTGACTTGTAGCGTGGACGGCTTGGTTGGCGTGGGCGGCAGCTGGCGCCCCCGGCCGCGCCGCGCCCCCTCCCGGTCCCACGACCGATCCCGCCACTCCCGCCACTCGCGATCCCGGTCACCACCTATCGAAGCCCATACTACCCTTTGAATAATTTTGTAGTTCCACTTTCGACCCAATCTGCTCCATAAACAGTAAAGACACGACAAAAGGTGAACACACAGGAATGAATGACAGAAAAAAAGCAAGAATAATCGAAAATAATTGGAAGTGTAAAAAATACAGCGATCAGTCTAAACAGATGTGCAAACAATTTTCTTACAAGTAGTTCACGCACCGCACGCGTCTCTTACACTAATCTAACGCGCAAAGCCAGGATCCCATCGACAACATCTAATTAAATTTCAAAACAAAAGTTTTAGGATCAGCAAAGGGTCTAATGGGTTTTAGTGAAAAAATTTGGTTCGTTACCCATAATTTTGATTAACTCAGACCCTTTGCTTTACAATGAGTGACATCCAGGTACATTCAATGGGATTTATTAGAAATTTATATCACATTTTTCAAACGACACTAACAAATTATACCCAGCGACTTATGTTACACCCGATATGTAAAAAGAAGTATAAAGGATGTAAATAGTGTTCGTGGGTTGCGTTACATTGATTTGAATAGTGACAGCGTGAAATAAGGCATACCTGAGCTAACACCGAATGTGGTGAGGGGGAGTTTCAAGAGTGAAACGATACTCAGTATCAGCCTTTTATGTAATGCTCGTAATAGAGCTTCAAATAGTGCGCTGTATATAGGTCGGTCGTTTTGGTCAGTGTGGGTATGTGTCCTATGTGTATGGCGAGTGGATCTCACCGTAGGTGTGATGTGGCGGGCTGGGCGACCGCGAGGGCAGGCTCAGGCTGGTCGTGGGATACGGCGCCCTCCACTCCTTCCCTGCTATCAGGAATACCTTCATGTACCTTCTTCCACGGTTTACTCTACGCCCGTCGGATAACCGACTTAATTTTTCTGCTCACAAAGGTGACTCTTTAGTTTTGGGGGACTGTCAAAGGAATTTTCAAAATAGGTCTTTCGGATGGATATATTCGGAGTACAGAGGGATGGATGGATAGCTTGGACTGGGACTAGCCGTGTGTCTAAATGTGTCTAAAGTTCTCGTGAAGTTTAGAATTATTGCTAATGTAATGTAAAAACTTCTTATGACAATACTAGAAGTATTTGCGTAAGAGCTACGGTCAGCTACGGCAGGGTTTACAACTGAAATATAAAGTCTTTAAGCTCTTGCATGCTGCATGTTGTATTCAAAGTATAAAAGTGCATGCGCTCAGTCATTTCGCTTATGGAGCCCAATTCGAAGCAGTCAAGTGCAAATGAGAGCAGAATTAAATTAGTTTAATCCGGGCACCATGAATGGTAGCATGCAGCAGGCAACTTAATATAAAAATTTGTCAATATCCCGTTTACAAAGGCCAATCAGAGTATTTTCTATGTCTAGTATTATGCTACACGACTTAGGTTAAAAGGCCGATCTGTAATGAACTTAAAACTAAAGTATAATACTGCCTGATGGTTATATAAGTAGATAATACAATTCTAAATTATATAATGAACATAAGAGCAGTACTGTAGTTCGAACATAGCCAGGTTTCAGCTACTGGAAGATATTTTACAAAACTAACTCGGGTAAGTTTAGTATAGCTAGGATATAAGTAATTACACATTCTATTGCTAAATCATGAACAGAATCACTTCGGGCGCGATGGCTTTGCTCACTGAATATCTTATAGCTACAACTACAAAATATGAATAACTACAGCTACTATAATAAGCTACACTTCCCATCTTCTCACAAAACTTTCAGAGTACCTTTATGAGAAGAAAAATGTTTGCAAAACTGTTTGGTTGGAAAATAATCTAAATGAAAGAACAAGACCAAGAGGAAGGATCAAATTAAAAATAGTTTTGAAATAAACAAACTATGCGAATAAATGGTCAATAATAATAATAATTTTGGCGAAGACAGCTTAAACATAAGCCCTGGTTTGAATGCGGTAGTTTCTGCAATGACAGAATGCACTTAGATATATTAGTTTGCATTAGCTTAAAGCCGACGTATTAGAATCTGAGGATATGGCGTAGAAATATTTACAGATAAGGTGCTTGCTCCAGTGATGAATTCACCAGTTTCCGATATTTTCCATAATTTTTTGACAGGATGCTTGTTTGAAATTTGTTAGAAATAATAAATGAGTGAGAACAGAAAGTGTTGCGTAAATACTCTACTTTATTGAGAATTTTGTATTTTTTACAAAATTCGTGTTCATTATCCAGTTATAGTGGATGGCTGAATTACACAATTTTCACATACGTAATACGTTTATCACTAGAGCAGTCGAAATAATTTAGTTAATGTAGTTTTATAGAGGATAACGTAAATTATAATATAATGTAATAAAAAAATATTTGTAAGTAAATGTTATGTTTATAAGTAAATGTGTATTTGAATGGAAGCATTCGACAAGATTTTAGAAGATTTAGAAAACATACCTATACCTATAATTTAACAAGAGTCATTTAATTTTAACAGTTTCAAAAAAAAATCCATAATTGGTACAAGCACCGCATACGTACGATATCCGCAGATTTGTCCGTCTTAATTTTAGCTGTTGGTTTGATACATTGGTCTCTTATTCTAGCGTTAAGGAAGGTAACTTACCATGCGGGTGGTAATGGTGTGGCGCTCGGTGGTGCGCTCGCCCATGCCGCTGATGTTCGTGCTTGACTATCTCAACGACATTGTTGACCGTATCGGAGAACCCGATGTCGTGGTGGTAGCCGCCGTAATGACGTCGTCTCGGACTCGGTGTCCGCCTAGAATTATTATATAATTCATTAATAAATTCAAATATCGCGTTATTGTTGTAACGAAGTTGGAGTGGATTCGGTGACCGCCTGGAATATAATTCAGTTTTAAATTCAAACATCGCGTTATTGTCGTAAAGACGTCATCTCGGACTCGGTGTCCGCCTGGAATATAATTCACTTCTAAATTCAAATATCGCCTTATTGTCGTAATGACGTCGCAGCGGACTCGGTGTCCGCCTGAATTTCATCCAGCCATCCATCCATCAGCCCTTGGAGGTCCACTGCTGGACATAGGCCTCCCCTAACTTGCGCCAATCTGACTGGTCCTGAGCCTCCTGAATCCAGCGGATGCCCGCTGTCTTCTTCAGGTCATCAGTCCACATGGTCGGGGGGCGTCCTATGCTCCTTTTTCCGAGACGTGGGCGCCATTCGAGGACCTTTCTTCCCCAACGATTATCGGCCCTTCGCACTATGTGGCCAGCCCATTGCCACTTCAGCCGGCTAATTCTTTGAGCTATGGCGGTTACCCTTGTTCGTCTACGGATTTCCTCATTTCTGATTCGACCACGTAGAGAAATACCGAGCATAGCCCTCTCCATAGCCCGCTGCGCTACTCTGAGCTTGTGGATTAGGCCAATAGTAAAGCACCACGTCTCGGATCCGTATGTCATCACTGGCAACACACACTGCTCGAATACCTTCGACTTCAGGCACTGAGGTAGTGTTTTGGACGATAAGATATGACGCAGTTTCCCGAACGCAGCCCATCCGAGTTGGGTTCTACGAGTGACTTCTTTCTCGAAGTTGGACTTACTTATCTGGATCACTTGTCCCAGGTAATTGTATTCGTCTACAACTTCGAGAGCAGCGCCATCAACAATAACCGGTACGGATGTGACATGGACATTCGACATGATTTTCGTCTTGTCCATGTTCATCTTAAGACCCACCCGTTGTGAGGCGCTGTTCAAGTCCCCGAGCATTGTACCAAGATCTTCTAGGGAACCCGCCAGGATGACTATATCATCGGCATATCGCAGGTGTGTGATGTATTCACCATTGATGTTAATGCCACGTCGTTTCAACTCCATCAGCTTGAACACGTCTTCCAACGCAGCGGTGAACAGTTTTGGGGATATGACATCCCCTTGTCTGACACCTCTCTGCAGTTAAATGGGGTTCGTTGCTGTGTCGTGTACTCTGACGGACATGGTGGCAGATGAGTATCAAACACTTCAACACCTCGATATACCGGTAGTCGATCCGGCACCGCTGGAGAGAATTTAGTACCGCCCAGGTCTCGATAGAATCAAAGGCTTTCTCATAGTCCACATAGGCAACACACAACGGCAAATTATACTCCTCGGTCTTTTGTATAATCTGCCGCAGTGTGTGTATATGGTCTATGGTGCTGTAGCCTTTTCGGAATCGTGCTTGTTCGGGAGGCTGGAAGTCATCAAGCCTGCGTGCAATGCGATTTGTGAGGACCCTCGAAAACAGCTTATAAACGTGGCTCAGAAGTGCAATGGGCCTGTAGTTCTTCAGAAGGGTTTTATCGCCCTTCTTGAAGAACAGCGTCACCACACTTCTGCCCCACGCTTCCGGGGTAGTTCCAGTGTTAATGACGGAATCGAACAGTTTTTGAAGCGGCACTAGAAGGGGTTTTCCTCCAGCTCTTAAAAGCTCGGTTGTGATTCCGTCATCTCCCGGTGCCTTGTTGTTTTTATGCTGTTTGAGGGCCTCTCTAATCTCATACAGGCTGACTTCCGGGATATCCTCTGTGTAGTGTCGGGTCAGTTTAGCTCTCAGTTTCTCGCAGAACTTCGGGTTTCGACGACACCATGGGGCCGAACTCGGTCTTCAACCTCGTAAGCTGACTTTGCCCAATAGACAGATCCCTGGCGAATACTTTTGAGCTCCGGTTTTGCTCAATAGTGTTTTTTACACGATTTGCGTTGTGTTTACGCAAATTGAAAATTGAAATTGAATTACCGCCTGAATTGATACCTTTAAATATTGCCGTAATGACGCTGTTGCAATTTTAAACACGGTGCACCAAATTAGTGCGGTAAAGTATTTATTTTAAATATCTTACGCCCCAAATCAGTCTCTAACCGTAACTTAAATCGCTCTTTAGTACAGAATTAGTATGGTGATTCTTTACTTAAGACCAATTAAAATAACCGTTAGTGAATCTGAGTTGGGGCGTTAATGTAATAATGGTTATACAGTGGGTTATACATAGTTTCATCATTACTTATTGATATATCTCTTAATTTTTAGAAATTAAATATCTAAATGACTTACAAAACGAATCATGCGTGAAAAAAAATTAAACAAAACATGCATCTGAACGTAGAAATTAACAAAAAATTAATAATGTTATTTTCCATTAATTATAAACAATGACAATAAGTACAAGTGTTAGTTTTGTTAGTAGAGATAAAAATTAATTTGTTAATACAAGAAACAAAAATGGATCATTACATAAAGCTTTCAGTCAGCCTCGGGTACATTTCTCTGAACATACCGATAAAGGTAAAGAATTTCACATCGGCGAGTTTGTAGATGTCGCTATAAAAGAAATAAAAATAAAATAAAAAAACAAATATAATAAACATTATAAGGTAAAAGTATTTACACGCTTACAATAATTATAAAAACAAAAATGTATCAAAACGAACAGTCAGAAAAAACTGGTATGCAGGGCATAATAAAGAAACGTTCCGTAATGTTAATACAGAATTTTTGTATAATATTATTATCACTATTAAATGCTACATAGTATTTAGTTATGTTAAGTATTATTATAGGTATGTACTACTTGATAATAACACAAACATTGTGTATAATTAAACATTGCGGCACGTTATTGAATTTTAAATTCACTATCTCAGAACAATATTATATAAAGTTCATTCTATGAATAACACTGCGTCTTGTTACTGTGATTAGTAGAAGTAACTTAGTAGCTACTGATACAAATATTCTAAAAGTATGTAGCTTTGCCACTGGGGCATACAAGTCCTGTAAGTCACCATAATCATGTTTAAAGTCCCGGGCTACCAAGCTGGCTTTGAATCCGCCTTCCTTTCTTTTTAAAACCTATTTTGAACTTACAAAATCTTTTCCTTCTGGTATCTTATCTACTTCTGTCCATGTGTTATTTTCCTTCAGCTGGCTAAGCTCTTTTGAAATAGCCTGTTTCCACTATTCAGCCTCTTATGACATTATAGCTTCCTTATAACTCTTAGGCTATGCAACATATAAGTGATAGCTTTCTAGGTATTTAGGTTCCTTTATTCTTCTTTTTGGTCTAGTTTCTTGGTCTTGATTTCCTTCTTCCTCTACATTGTAATTTATCTGCTCAGGAAGCTGTAACTCAGGAGTTATTTCTGGTGTTGGACCGAGTTCTCCTACTTCATTTTCCTGAGTCTCTCCTATATCTGTATCATAGAACTCTTCTTCGCTCTCATTTTGTAATTCTTCTCCAAAATTCTCTAAGGGTACATCAATTAAGATTAATTTTCCTTTTCCTGTATTTCCTGAATGTCCTGGTATTTACACTTAGTTTTTTTCCATGAATACCTACTTTATCTCGCTTCATATGCACTTCCTTTTTATCTTCCTAATATATTCTCTACTTCCATTGGGCCAACATGTACCAGCTGTAATGTAGCATTTGTATGCTGCTCTCTTCTATAAAAAGGTAACTTGTGCCACAGAAGACATAATATAATAGTATTTATTTGTGCATCTTACCTTTTACGCATGAAACACATTTTGAGTTTTCTCCTGTATATTTAATGTTGTTTTAGTTCCAGAACTTGTTGAACATTGATGAACATGTGCAATATTTTGATGCCACTCAGTTCTGTATCTGACACTGATTGATAATTTTTAAATAGCGAGCTATGTCATATGTTGTTGTCATATGTTGACTTTCACCACTGTCAATCAATCAGCATTGGTTAGGCTGGCTATATGCGATCAAGTTTACTTGTCAAGTTTGCAGCGGACTTAATGCGGCATCCAGTAAAGTTCACGATGTATGGCTATCTGGCTATTTAGCTATCTCATGCAAACTGGACATAGCACAGTTCCCTCAGTGGAAAAAAGCATAAGTCGTGTTACTTTGAATTAACGTTATCTCCTTAATCACTTTTTGATTTAATTCGCTCTTCTTCAACAAGCAACTTTGCTACCAGGTCATCATATTTTTGTTTCAAAGTTTCCATCAACTCCCATGCAAAAAAAGTGGCTGTATGACTCGGATAATGATAATAAAACTTTTGAATTTCTCGGACACTTCTTCTCTAGCTTGTTTTAATTGACAAGCCATCTCTCCAGCCTTGGCTAGGAATACTGAGAGTTCACCTCAGAGATCCTTAAAATTACACTGCAGGAACCGTTGTTGCCGCATCATAGTGCTTGTAGCTGACTAAGCTTTATAAATAATGTGAAGCTTAAGCCACATTTCAGCCGCCGTTTCGCAAGTCAGTACATGAACCATTGATGCTTCACTCAAACTTGAAACTATTATATTATTGATTGGGATTTCACGTCTTTCTTTGCCTACTCTAATGTATTTATTGCTAGTTTCTTTTCGTTTCCATTCCCTACAAGGAACACATCCGTGCCTTTTAATGTCACGGCCACTTGGAACTTCCAGACATTCCAGTTCCTTTGTCCTTCTAATCTTATGACTTTCGACGCTACCGCCATAGTATGTCTTGATTCTCCCATCATTTGTTTCTCCAAGGACGTCAGTCGTCGTTATCATTATTCCCGTGAGCCTGATGCCGTATTTAACCTCCGCACAACTTCCTTTAGACACCGCTTCAATATTATTTCGCCGACCAATGTTTTTTCGACTACACGTGGACAGGTAATTACAATAACGTAAACTACTCCGTGTAGCATCCCCATACAATGATTTCTTTTTCTTCTTGCCTTTTCTTCACCTAAAACAGGCACTAGTCCCATAACCTGTTAGGATTAATTTAAAGTCCTAACAGGTTATGGGCCTAGTGCCTGTTTTAGGTGAAGAAAAGGCAAGAACATTCACTTTTAATTTTTATAGTTTCTATTCACGACATTGACAACCGCCATTACAAGACCATATTGTTAACATCCTACAATGTTGCCAACAACAATAAAATCGTAATAAAAATAAAATTGTATTGCCGTTAACATTTTAAACTACATGTATTTTTCAACTAATAAAATCATTTTTAAATACCTTAAACTCGAAGATCTCCCTTGGTGTCCATTTTGATAGGCGTGAGGTGCTTGCAACTTTCCTTCCTCCAATGACTCCATCGAAGGATGCCTTGACGCTCCTTCCTCTAATTCCAACCCCTAAAAACCACCACATGTTAAAATTTACCTCAAATAAATAAATTAAATACTGATATTATGATTCTGGAAAACTCTTCACTAATGACAAAATGTTACTGTCCCATATTTACAAAATGGATTCACATTTTAACTGAAAATTGCATAACATCTAGGTGATTGATTGATTCATGCAGCAAACCGTGCATTCGCAGTGTATTATTTATGAATCAATGCATAAGTACTTACCGAGAACATCTGCTAAACTACGCCTATAAATTAAATAAATCGAATCGTAAAATAAACCGTTCATGCTGGTAGCACGTTCCATGCTATTATATTTAAAACATGCCCTAAAATGGCAGTGTTTTCTGTATGATGTCTCGTTAGTATAGTAACCAGATTAGTATGAGTTAGATTGTGGCTGTATGTTGATGTTTTTGTGTAAGTACTGATTGTGGCAGTGCTGTGTCTAATAACAACAATATACACAACAATAACCATATATACTCAATTATAAATTACACAAATAATAGATCAGATCATTCACTATTAGACTTCAAAGACTGTAAATACAAGAAATTGTTACAAAATGTTCTACAGTTCAATAAAAAATAATAGATAATAATACTGAGAATATTACCTAAGTATCAACAACCATCTGTAAACTTTCAAAAAATAGTTTCGATACAGCACAATCTATTTCAAAATTACATCAGGCCTAAGGCCCTTAATAGCTTCCGTTAAGTTCTGCCTAGAATAATAATAATAATATAAATATTAAAGATTATTGTAACAACTAATATACTTAGAACAATAAATATTACCCTAATACCTGCTTACTGACAAAACATCGAAACAACGTCTAACAAAATTACAACATCAAATCTATCTATGTTAAATAATACGTCGATTACTAAGGGACAAATCCATATACGATTAAATATATTCATAAAATAAATAACAACAGTTAGATACACCCTTTGTAAAGAATTTAACAAAAGCTTTGATCTTCTCAATTTCTTTGTTAAATTCTTTTTGGTTAGTTTTTAGGGGGATATTCATATTGTACAATGAGTCATTAGAATATAGGTTAAAGGGTACATTGTTAATACGTATTTTTACTCTTTCACCAAACTTATTCACCTTTTTATTGTTCCTGTAACAAAAGAGAAAATAAAATTTAAAATTTAACTTCAGAAAAATTCTAATCTTATGCGAGAGACAGACAAATTAAAGAAAATTTTGGATATCGAAGAATCTTAACGGGTATTGATTAGATTAAATTATCAGACTTTACAGAGCATATACATACAACATATAGATACCCTATGTATGTCCAATCTTCTCGAGCTAAGTTCAATAATTATGAATTAAAATCATAGTACCTACATGTTTCACATAAACCATCTCATAATACTAAAATAAAAATATTATACCTACATGAATAAACGTTGAATAAATTTTGAATAGAATATTCAGTTCAATAAAGTTATGGAAGTGATGTAAAGATTCCAAGTTTGCTAAATAGGAGAAACCGTAAAAGGATAAAGGACTTACTTGAAAGATCTTCTGATGCTCGAACGTCGCGCAAGGTTGGCTATAGTGTGCATATCTTCTCCTGGATGGTACCCCTCCGTGGTTGGTACTTCGTGGCTCAATGAACCAGTTCGGGAACCCGGACCCAGCCCCGCCGCCACGTCCATCAGGCAGTTAAACAAGGACGCCTTCTGCACCACGCACTCCCGTGTCACATGGTACCCCACCCAATATTTGCGCAATCTCATGTCACTATTTATGCATCAAAATCCAATCTCAAGAAATCCTCTACCGACTAAAGCCTACATGAGTCTGCGCAATCCCATACATCATATCCTCATCATGTCCACGCTGGAGTTCTTTGAGTATAATATGGTGTAAATGTGGTGTGAACAGAATTCCAACGAATGGACATGTATTTAAGAGTAACTTAGAGAAGTATTTGTTGTGTGTGAAGATGAATGCGGCTACCTGAGATCTGAGGAAATAACTAATAGGTTACGTTAGTATAAAATATGTATCAGCATGTCAGTGATATGTTCAGTATCAATAAAAATAAGTATATATAAATTATTTCGGTACAAAAAGTGTTGTAAAGGTAAGAATAAAAGTAAGCATTAGTATTATTTTTGTAAAATATATTGTATGTGCAGAAATAAATGTGCATAATAAGATTGAAGCCAGAGGCAGTTCACTGATCAGCGAGCTTGTCATAATTGCGGTATAATTTTGAAATCCAAAATTTTAATTTATATATTCTTGAGACGTTCTCCAGCATGCGCAGACTTGAGAATCATGATTCCTTTCTTAGAACTATGATAAAATATAATTATGTAGAAAAGGCAAACAAGACTGTAGCACAAAGCATTATTCTGTCGATAAATTCATCACATCAGGCTTCTAATATGGTATAAATTGAGCCAAAATGTAATCAAATCAAAAACAAATAAAACTAATACATCATAAATAATATAGATCAACCTCAATATGCAATAAGCATGCAGCTCTTAAGGGAAGAAAAATTCACACGATAAAACTTTAAAAAAAAATCAAACAGCAGGATTTTCTAAAAATTGCAGAAGAAATTACGAATGTATACGGAAGGACAACGGGAGAGATAAACAATACTACTGTAGACAAACTAAAACTAGTTAACATCGCACAATTGCAAAACACAGACACACTTTTCTAAATACTATATTATGTATTTTGCAACTATAGGACAGATCACTATCGTGGTTTACGCAGCCCTTTTAGAAACTTTATCAAAATGTGCCTTAAGGCACATGTTTCTTTGGAAATAATAGATGATGTGCTTATTAAAAAATTATTCTAGACTTAATCTGTACTAAATAAAATACTTAAATAAATCTAAAAAAAAGACTATCGCGTCGTTGGGAATTGTTTAATATTTATAGGTATTATAATTTCAAAATATGATTCAAACACGATGCGAAGAACTTAATGAGAAAATAAAAAATAAACTATATAAGTGCAAGAAAAATAGTTTCGTTCCATATAATAATAAATACTACCGGCTGATTGGCCGTAGGGCTATTCTCGTTGAATGCCTGAAAAGTAAACCACCAATGTAGTCGACTCATTCGAGTCGAATTTGCTAAAGTGATCCTGTATTGTTGTTACTCATGAGTGCACAGAATGCTACGCCAATTTGTTTTTATTGAACGGCATGCTAACCGTCCGATTCAAATAAAATACGACAATTTTGGAGATGTTGATTTACACAACAATACGACCACAGGAAGACAACACAACCAACTCTATGTAACTAACTAGAGTGTTTCAAATTGTACTTGTAATCTAAACACAAGGAATTGTAAAGGACAATTACAAACACTACTTTTAACCGTGTAGAAATACTTAACCACATATACTTAGTTACATTTGGCTCAAGATACAAAAACATTAACTTACGTTTGGCAAAGTTAGCCACACGGATTACTCTGGCTTCACATAAATCAAAGTAACCTACATAAGTAATTAATATATATTGTTAACAGAGAACATAATTATAAGGGAAAACAAATACTTGTGCGCATTTAATAGTACTTAAGTGGTAGGGACTCACCTGAGATCGCTTCGGTTCTATTTTGCCAAACTGAGTGGTTTTCCAGTTTTCTACGATTATAAGACCGGCGTAAATTTTCCCTACAGTCAATTTCCCTATGTTGAGTACATCATTTCGAGGCACCAGCAAGTCCAGCATCTTCTTAGCTTGTATTGGCCATATGTGAGTTATAGTCTCTCTCAGCTCCTCGTCAGCTTGATCCATTTCTCCGGCTAAAAAATCATTAAATTACAAATGTAGTGGTTCATGGAATTATGATTTTCCGACAGTCGTTTTGGAATATAAATTGCTTACCAGATCTCATCTTGATGTTCAGATTTTCTCGAATTAAGGCAAACAGTGTGGTTGTGAAATTCACCTTCCCCTCGTCATCTAATGGCATGTTCATCCTTATCAACTTCTTGTATGCTAGTCTGTTTGGACATTTGTTACCAAACCCCAAAGGAGGATCCATGTTTTTTAACATATCGTACATTTCTGTATAATGAATCTTTCCGCTAGTCATTAAAAAAAGAGATTGATTAAAATATAAAATAAGTATTGTATTTATAATCCAATATAAATGCTAATCAAAAATGAAGAATTGTGTCGTTTACATCATATATTTACGAACTTTTAGTTTGATAATATAGGTGAAAGTCATAAAAATATATTATAATCTTTCCGATTACAGATAAGTTTCTTTAACTTAATTTAACACTATAATAAATTCAGCTGATTGTGCTCTCAAGTATTTGTGTAAAAGTATTTAAATAATTAGGAATCACATTGTCAGGGTTGGTACTGACGGGTCCTAATCCTGATACTTTTTCGCGTCCATAGTATTGACACAGTGGGGATAGTGTGCAGATAGACCCTTGTAATTCTTCGTTTTTATACAAAGTATACTTACATAAGCCTACAAAAAATACTTACGTGGCGTTTGGATCATATTCAGCCCATATTCTAACAAATTCATCAAGATGATGAGCGCCTAGAATGGACGAATCTCTTGTCAGGTAGTCAAAATTATCCATAATAACAGCAACGAATAAGTTCAACATCTGAAATAATATTTTGACATTAGATGTTCGGTAGTAATTAATTATTTAAGCTTTAAAAAATGATTTATTTTCTAGTAATAGCCTGTCGCTTTGTCTGGTCTGGAACGGCGTCCCATCGCTGCCTGCTACCATAATTATTTGTGTCATGTCCGTTAGATTATATTTTCTTATTGCTCCTACGATATTCACTTAAATTTATTTATTTATTTATTTATTAAAATCACACTACATCTAACATTACAGGTGTCCCCAATTCGATAGAGTAGTTAAAAAATATGCAAATTATAACCAAAAGAAACCACTATACAATGTCAACATTAAATTACATATGTATGTCATAATTAATAAATACTTAAGATAATACATATATTTATTTATTTTATGTTCACACTGTATCGATTACAAAAGCTTTAGCAAATATGTCGTTACTTTTGGAAAAAAATTAAAGATAATAATTATGACTGATTAAAAGGTATGCTTAAAAAATCCATATAATAATTATAATCACTGACGCAGATTGACCGATTATTTTCATCATTGCTGTAGTTAATTTATATCATATATGGTGATAGGAATATCCGGAATAATGTCTACGTAACCTTTGAATTGGTGAAAAAAATTTCAAATACGTGCCGTGGAGCTTACTCACAGAATTCGCCCTCCCTCTTTATAATCTAATAAATAATTTCATGTCACGTTGTTTGTGGTCCAACTCCTCTGAAACGGCTCGACCACAGACCACAGACCACAGTGGTCTCGACCGATTTTTATGAAATTTTTTGTGTATATTTGGTAGATATGAGAATAAGTCGTAAAGTATATTACAAACCGCTAAGTGATAGGTGTCCTTATACCTAGATATAATTTATTTAGCATAACAACGTTTGCCCGATCAGCTATTATTAGTATAAATGTATACTTACAAGAAAAGAACAGAAGAAAATGAAAGATACGAAGTACGCATAGGCGAGGGTACTTCCACATTCCTCGCCGGGCTGCTTGCCAGATCCCTTCACACAAGTGGCTGGCTTCAAGCAGGCCAACATAATGTTAGGCCACGACTCGCCCGTCGCACATCTATAGAAAAAATATTATCAGTATCTCTTTTCTACTGTATATGTATATTAAAGGAGAATGCCCATTTAGCATGGAGAAATGTAACTTTAATTTTTTGTCCTGTTAAAAATGCCTTTATTTGATTATTTTAAATTAATGAATCACACATACCAACTTAAATGACATACCAAATAAATGATTATGATTATGAACAGTCTAATGTTCATTTTAGGATTTACGAGATTTTCAATAAAATTAGTTTTTATTTAGGACTCTTTGCAGGCGTATTTAAGTCGTATACGTAATATTTAAGTAATACTTATATATATTTATATTTTAAGTTTCAAATTCATTTGACAGTCCCCAAACGTCATTTTGTTTGTAATATAATAATTTTCCAATTTATTTGACAGTCCCCAAACGCCATCTAGTTTGTAAAATAATACTTTTCAAATTCATTTGACCGTCCCCTAACACCATTTAGTTTGTTACATCATAATCATAATCGAATCAACGACGCCCTATTGGCCCCAAGGTTCTTAAAAGATCCCTGATTAGACCTAATCCAAACATACATGGCGGAATGTTTTTGTGTTGTACTCGTAAAACGGAAATAAAATTACTTATTAATTTAAGAAAATTAACCTTACAAAAGATTTTTTAGAAAATAAGCGTAAATACTTGAAATATTATACTTGAATTTTTTGTATAAAAATAATTGGTATCACAATTATGTTTTCGTAAGTACTTGGGCATTCTCCTTTAGGTACAACAATTAGCTATATTTTATACAGGTTGAAATATAAACAGTGCAATCTTACCGAAATAATAACATAAGCGCTTGAATAAAACTCCGAAAATTATTATGTCTGTTCATATCCGACTCCGCTGATAATTCTATATTACCGAACACCTGTAGTAAAAAATGGGAATTGTATACCTAAATAAAAAATTAAATTTTATTTAGAATTATTTTTTGTGATTTTGTGAAATATAAAAATTAATACCTGCATTCCGATTATGGCATAAATGAAGAATAGCATCGCAATGAGAAGGCACACATAGGGTAAGGCTTTAAAACTCTGCACAAACGTCCATAGTAGTATTCGGATGGTATAACCCTGCCGAAGCAGCTTGATCAGTCGCGCGGCTCGGAACAGGCGGAGGAAACCAACATTGAACGTGTTCTCCTGAAATATCCAGCATTACCATCTTACTATCAGCTCCAAATAAAACCCTACCCAAAGACATCACAAATAAACAAACACTTCAAAACTGTTAACTAAATACTCTACTAAAACCAATATAACCAAAACATTTCCAAATCGACTACAAATTCTAGGAACAAATTTCTATAAAACTGTACGACATTTTATGGAGTTAATTTGAAATAATCAAAAAACGATAGTGATATTTTTCATTTATGTCGTTTAGAGAAATAAAATAATATGAGCAAACAATTTCAATACCATGAAGTTCGATATGGAAATTGCAATCGTAGGCAACTAATAACTAAATAATATTTAATTTTGACTACTCAAATTTACGATTATATACGATTATCTCAATTCGAAGATATTTCAAAATATGTATCACACATACAAATAGTTACGCTAAAATATATTTATGCTCACGATAGCTCTTTCAGTATAGTAATTTTAACAATACAATTTTCAACGTCTCCTTTATTGGCCACAATTTTATGATTAACGCAATTAAAACGATACAAGCACACACAATAACTTGCCTACAGTTTAAGCAATATACTACCAATTATTCGTTACTTGAATAGGAGACTTCGAAAATTGATACTATAAAAAATGTAAAAAGCACTCATGATAAAATTTTGCTTATCATTATACTCGTTCATGTAAGTATCACTCGCAAAATTGTAAAATTTGTAAATAATACAAAAAACAACGTTAATAGCAAAGTTTAAACCAGAAGTAAAATATAAAACGAGGTTAGATGGCTAAATGATACCAGTGAATCTAGATTCATATTAAAATTTTGGTCATAGTAAAATGTACCTAGACTAATTTTAAATTCTAACAACAGTATTTAATAGCAATTTAAAAACAATCTATAATTATTCATTCAAACAATCAAATTAAAATACATCTTGTCTAAATAGTTTAAAACAAGTTTACCTAGAACGCGGCTGAATATTTAAAATCTACGGAGTCTATCGACCACGCTGTAAGTTACGTTCTAGCGCTACTAAATATCAAACATATTCTCTGTATGTACATATTTTTTCTAAACCACTGACCAATTAGTTACAAAAATCTAAATTTCCTAGCAATCAAATATCGGTTCGTTACCTGCTGACAGGAAATGTCAGCACAGTTTTCGGCAAGGTCGCTCTGCAATCAGGATATAATATGTACCTTATTGTACCGTCAGTTTTATGAATTTTATTATAAGCAGCAAAGGGACAATGAAATATAATCAGGATAGAGGATAAGAAAAAAGATTAACGGTAAGGCAAAAGCAAAATTTTTAATTTATTCATGAACGTTGATGCAAATACTTACGCCAAACTCCATAATAAGAGCATCAATAATACTTCCAATGACCGTAATGAAATCAAAGGTGTTCCATGGATCTTTGAAAAAATTCTGAAATATGCAATTAAATACTTCATTAACCTTATCTATAAGGTCCTATAGTAACTCATTTGGTAAGGCACAATAAAATTCTAAAAACAGTAAATTTACTAGAAACAACAGGAATGTGATATTACTGGGTAAAATATAAACTTTTTAGTATTGCTGTGTTAATAATTTCACAAAACAAAATTATTAATATAAAGCTTCAAGTAATCAATTTAGTATAGGTACAAATGTACACTTTCCATAATTATACATAAAACATAAGGGACATCACGTTAAAGGGACGGGAATTAGGATATCTCTCTTTTAAAATGTTCTTAATTATATAGCATTACTATGTATGCTTATGATCTATGAAATCTTATTAAGTGACGTAAAAACTATAGAAAATCCTAATTATTTTGTAAAAAACTAAGCAGCATCTCAAAAAACCCTTTATGAAAATGATTTCTAAACCATAATATATTCAAGTCAAAGTTGAATATTACAAGCTAAAATAAGGTTAGTTATAAATATTATGTATTAAATATTTCAAACCAGTGATGTTACTCGTAAAACTAATAAATGTAATTTTTATTTATAACTTACCGATCAATATTTTATACTTTAAAGAAATCTTGTAGATAAAGTATAATATTTTAATTATCTTTAATGACCATGAGCCATGAGATGAGGACCATAATACCAATGAGATCAATAAAAATAAATATCAGCGATTTATTCAGAAACATAATTCTCACAGTTATTAGCTTCAACGAGCAACACAATCTAATGCCTGCTTCGGTAATCAATCAATTCAACTTAATAAAATACCTTGATTGAATACCGAATTTAGATTAAAAACTGTAAAAGCTATTTCCAAAAGTGGGTCATGTCAATTTCTTACCGTACATCCGAAGGCAATTAGCTTCAAAACAGTCTCGAGAAGAAAGAAGAACGTAAAGACTATGTTCATGACTGTTAACGTGTCCATGAGTGAAGCTGGAGCCTCGTGAAACTACCACAAAATTAAGACCAATATTTTTTAGACTTAAGTAGTTACATCACAAAAGCTGTATGCTAATAATTAAAGAAAACTATTAGAAATAGTAACAATTTAAAATATTAACAATCTAAACGGTAAACATATTGATTACGATACTATTTCAGCGATAACGAGTAGCTTAGAATATATTGATCCAGATCAATTAATGCCTGTAACTAACTGCTACAACAAATAAAAATATATATCACTTTAGTGTTATGATTCCTGTGTGTGTGTTTTTTGATAATATCAATAAATAAGCACATTTTTTCTGAATAAATTAGTATGTACCTAGTTAATTCTTGAATGCGTATTTCTGTGGAATGTGCACGTGCTCCATGCAAAGTTCAATTTCATGCGCACAAGCAGGCACAAGAACAATTGTGATCACAATAATAAATAATAGCATTCAATAAAATGTGTTTCCTTACCTGGAAGTTTGTTGTTAGACAGTTACTTACCATAGTCAGGTCTGCTCGTGGAGATGAAGCAACACTTCTTCAATACAGAAACTTTATGAAAATAAGATAAAGCATTTAGTTGTGTTTACACAAACACGAGTGCCGCATGCAACACAAGGAAGAGGCTACGCTTAATAGTGACGCAAAAAAAGTTTTCAAACAAATGCAACACGTCAGAGAGAAATCAGTAAAGGATATCAGGAAGGGTACATACTTGGCTGAAAATAAATTTATACAGTTATGTCAACAAACACAAAAGAGCAAGTTACGAACAGAAAGAGTACATTTGTAGGTTTTGTTGTATTTAATCTTGTTATATTATTATCAAGAAGTGTATTTTTAAAACCGTGTATTTGTGTACTTACTTTGACACCGTAAGCGATGATTTTCAACACCGTTTCCACAGAAAACATCCCAGTAAACCCCATATTCGAATACTTGAGGATGTCCGAGTAGGTGTCATTTTGTTTATAGAACTGCCATTTTGTGAAGACGTGTCGGATAAACCCACGGCAATAAAAATATATTTGTTACTTGATATAAAACTACAGTATTAACTGTGAGTTATATTATGGAATATTGTATAAAAATAGCAGTATGTTTTATTATAGAAATAATTAAATCAAAATAAATATACATAGATAAATAAAATAATTGCATAAGGATCAATAAAATATACCTAAGATACAAGAACTAAAATGATAGTATATAGTCATAAAAATTGTCTTAAAATATAATAGAATTCAAAACTAAGTAAATGGAAAGGTTAAAAAAAGAGAAAAGTGGGATGTTTTCTTTCTTTTTAGAAAATTTAGAATTTATTTTGAATGTAAAATCCAATTAGCTTTATTATTTGGCAACGGTTTATTTTTTTAAATTTTACTCTTTTTAATTTATTAAGAACAAGAAGCAGCTCAAAGCCACCAACAAATGTTGCTTGGCAGGAGGCCTTTCTACCAATCATGCAATTTTTTCCACATAAAGACATTAAGAATTTTTCAATAAGATCATGCAACACCAACAACACTGATGGCCCATGCCACTTCCTAACTGATTTCAGAGTTTGTGCATTCACAAGCACAAGTAACCGAATAAAATTGTGTGATACTCAGTGCGATAAATGTGCAGGAAGGATTGGTATACGTGCAAAAACACTTATATCGATAAATACATAATTATATTAAATAATATTATAGCAAGCGGGGACACAAAAGAACACTTAACATAAAACACAGGAATAAATAACAAAAACACTGGCGATACACTTGACGGAAAAGGCTCAGTTAGTTGTTATAGAAATATACATTCTGATGCCGTATACGTTGACACCGTACATAATACAGCGAATGAGTGTCTTTGTGAATTATGTGTGTGTGTGTGTGTGTGTGTTTTAGAACCATTAAACTTGATCTAGGTAGTACTCAGTATCATGTAGTTGTTAATGTGTTGCTAAAACGAGTACTAATACTAATTCGCATGTGATTTTTGCTATTATCTATCTTGTAACTATTTGTGCTAACACATATCAAAGGGATGGCAATTTATATCTTTGGATGTGAAATATACTAAATATATTTTACAATTGACATTATGCAGTTATTCAGGTCTGGTGCTGATTCCTAACTAAATTGAATTCCTATTACTTGTGCCTCGTGAATTAACGGGTACAAGTTTGATTTCCTCACAATCTACATTGTGTAATGATTGCTTTCTACTGGTATAACCCTATGTGCGTCACTTTATTTCAGTAGTAATAATAACAAATTATACAGATCTCTAAACTTGTATAGGGACAACATTCCTACACCTACTATGTCACGTCTTAATAATACATTCTGTATAATTATTAAATTAAAATGTTATATCAATTTGAACCTTATGCTAAATTAGAAATCGAAAAATGCATACCTTCATCATAAGTAATAAAGTATTTAAAACAATGAGTGCCATGATGAAATACTCGAAGGGTGTAGATACTACTATTCTCCACACTTTGTACTTAAAACTCCCTCTTTTACTTGGCATATACCTCTCTAGAGGTCGTGCTTCTATCGTGAAGTCTATACATGATTTCTGAAAGTTATGATTTGTAAAATTAGTAAAAACTTTGATTGCGTATACATCGAAGAATATAAAGTGCTAAACAAAAATTTCACAATCAAATTCGCAGTTGTTAAACTCATAGAACTAAATTTAAACACACTAAGATTATCTAACATTGATTGATATAAAAAATACATTCATGGTGTAAAAAAATAACATAAAATTATATTTACAGAAAATTAACCATATTTAAGTCCTGTCTAATGTATGAAATTATACTTAGTTAAGATAAGAATCTTCAGATAAATGTGTGGAATGAAAATAAAGGAAATTCTAATGGGGTTCGAATAACAAAAAGAAATTCATAAAAGGGAACTTTATTGTTAGCTTCTTTGTAAAAAAACCGTGTGAAAATAAGAATACAAGGGAATTATAAAATCAATGAATAGTACGCTAGTAATAATACTTCAATGTAATAGAAGGATTAATCATCATGATGAGCGATAAAAGGGAAGAAAACAAAAGACGGCTGAAACAAAGATTGATGGAATATGCCATGGAAGATACTGAGATAATATGATGATCAAATTAACAGATGATACAATATGACAGAAAATATATTGCGGTAACTTCATGTGTTAAAACTGAAAAGTGAACTTTCTTATCTGAATTGGAGCATCAACTACATGATGTAAGTTTGATTTTCATTTGGACTTGGTATGTAACGTAAAGCTAGTTTTCGAATAACATTCACGCTTACACAACACTATCACATACTAAGGTTATATGTAGAAAATTGTTCTTTTACCTGATTTTTATCGATTTCACCATCCTGTAACTCCGCTTCACCCTGCTCTTGAAATGTAATAATAATCAAAGCTACGAATATGTTAACGAAGAAGAACGGAAACACCACGAAGTAAACTATATAAAATATGGACATTTCTATTCGAAAATTTTGTATAGGTCCCCTGTTTTCGTACGTGGCCGCCATCGAGTTTTGTAATACTCTGAAAAACAAATAATTACACATATTAGAAATATACATCTTTAAGAAAAGAAGGAAAATTTAAATAAAATATTTCAGAAATATCTATGATGCGATTGTGAAAATTAACAGTTGCTTAAAGGCTGCTTACAATAATTCTTTGATCGAGTATCGATCGAGCCCTTGTTTCACTATAGTAATTTGTAGAAATAATCTCTTATGGGTAGATAGCGTAGGAAACGATTATAGACAATTAAGTAAGGGATGAATACATGATCTAAGTGGTATAAAGATACGTATTTTTATAAAAAGTGGGTAGAATTTTGTGTAAAAAGTTTTAACGTAAGAATCGCCACAATAGCTGATTACGTCATGAAAAAGAAGGCAAATGAAAAAGAAGGATAAAGAATCTGGCGTTATGATATCATTGTCATGTCGTCTAATGAATAATGGTCATACGAAGATATGAACTGGAATAAGATTATGAGTGAATAGTCTGTTATTAAGTCAGTGTATCTTACCACCCAATACCACATCACCACTTACCATAAGGTGGGATTGTAGTCAAGCATTAACTTGTCTCTATTATTTTATACATATATAAAATACAAAAAATGTTTGTACGGATGTCCTTTATAGCCTCTGAAACCATCCAACTGATATGCCTCAAAATGGTTTCATATGAAAGGCAATAATCCGAAGGTGGTTTGAGACCACTCAAATAATGCATTAGACACATTCAGTCTATTGATACAGTCGATTATCCGCTTTTCACCATTCAATTTTTTTAAATAATAATGTGAAGATTGCGCATAATGGTGATCGCACATATAATATATCCGCACCTTACGCGCCGGATGCACCGCATTTGTATGAAATCATATTATAAGAGCCCAATGCGGTCGCATGTGTTATCCGCATCGGGCTTTCATATTATGTATTCAGCATAATACAGACTGTCAACACTGATCTGTCATAGTCATTAGAATTATTTTTTAGCGTAGTGGAACACGCTGTGTATCCACTAGTTTATATATATAAAAAAAACGGAAAATATGCAAATGTACATACTGTGGCCACCCCTCTCCAGTCTGCACCGCGAACAACGTCAACATGGCGGACGCGACGTTGTCGTAGTGAAAAGACTGCGTCGCCCAAGTTCGCCTACTGACGCGCGGTAGCAAGCTGTTCGCCTCGTAGACGAAATAATAACCTCTGGAAACGTAATTAGGATCATATTCATTTGTAATCTTATTAACTGGTACTTGAAAAACGTGAATTATACAAGTAGGTATAGTCTCAAACATGAATACGTTGAATTATACAAAAATAGTGACCATTGAATTTGACCATCCACGCTCACTTGAAAAATTCACCGTGTATACGAATTTTTAAGGTTGATGTGTATGATTTGTGATTTAAAAAATTCAAATTTGGTAATAAGAAAATACATTAAGGCTTAACACGCATTACGATTTTTCACCGCGCGATTTTTCCGCAAAGTTCTGTGAGATATAGAAATTGTATGAAGCTGCACGCACTTGCGAAAAAAATCGTGTTGATTATGATTCAGTACGCGATTTAAAAATCGTCAGAAAAAAAATCGCGCGGTGAAAAATCGTAATGCGTGTTAAGCCTAAATATGACGGCTATGACGTCGAATAGGAAATTATTAAGGGTTATATAACTCGATGAACTTAAAATTTTGGTGGATCTCATAATAATTGTTATTCATAGTCTTTTTAATATTTAATTTGCTAACCAATTAAATTAATATTCTTCTAAAATACACCCGTGATTCTTTCACCGTGACACTCTGACTCTTAATAATATATATTATAAATTGGTAAAATTAATACATAAAAATAAAGTTAACAATACTTACTGGCAGTCTTCAAAAGTATTCTTACTGATATCGGTGCAGTGAAAAAATTTACCATTAAAAAGTTGAACCGCAATTACAGCGAATATGAATTGAAACAATATGTACACTATGAGAATGTTAATGACATTTTTCAAAGAGTTCACAACACAGTCAAACACTGCTTTTAACTTTGGAACACGTTTTATAGTTTTTAAAGGTCTGAGCACTCTTAACACTCTTAACGATTTTATTGTAGATAGATTCTGTCCCGCACCCTTTTTTACACCTCTGTAACAAAATAAAAATAATTATAAACAAATAACTTCAGTTATAATAAATAATAAATGATAATACACAACAGATTACGGGAAATTTTAAGCATTTCCAAGCATTTAGCGTCATCAGTTTATTGAAGATATAGACTGGGATTGTAAAAGGAAATGAGAAGTTCGTTATATTTGTAAAATATATCATAACCGATATCGATCGATATCGATTGGATGAAGATCGATATCATGATCCAACTACCGACCGCGATCGCTGTTGCTTAACTCAGTTCATAACTCGTCATCATCATCGAGCTATGAGTAGATGAGTAAAATAGATGATAATACATACCCGATCTCGAAACCGAAGCTGACTAGAGCGCATATAACTACAGCTGCGTCCATAATGTTCCACAGGTCGCGCAGATACGCCCCCGGGTGGAACAGTATGCCCAGATCCACTATCTTCAATAACATCTCCACGGTGAACACACCAGTGAACGCGTAGTCAAAATAATTCAGGACTTTGTTCCTGAAAATATTATAAAACATATTAACATATTAAATATTATAATAACACGTACAAAAATATAGGTACAAGTAACAGTTATTGTTGTTATTGTGAAGGATATTATTTGAATAAATTGCAAAAATGGTCAAGTTAAAATTCAAATTACCTGTAATTATTTTCATCTACGGGATCTTCAGCTGCTAAAGCTATGGAACTCATACATATAACTAACATGATAAAAAAATCAAAATATTTTAGATTAACTACCCAGTGTGCGCCTCGCCTTATTCTGTAAAAAAGATGAATTGCGTTAGGAGTAGGACATTGATTGTAATCTTTTCTGTTTATTAACAAAATTGATTGCTTTACTGTAAATTTGAAAGAACATCTGAAAATACTGCAATACTTTAAAATAATTTTCACTTTTTAAAAAATAATACTAACTTTTAGTTCTAATACTAACTTAAGACTTAGACCATTTCGTACTAATATGTAGTTCTGCCTGCTGAATTACTGGCCAAATATTTATGTGACAAAAAAAATTGTTTTCGGGTCCAACACCCAGTACTCAACATCTCAGGAAGTTTGTGACATTTTTTAGTGTTTGTGAACGATCACACTAACAAAATTACATACATTCGACCACTCGTACTTGTATACTATACCACAGCAGTGAATGTGTGAGTGTTTCAAGAATTGACTACTTACGGATTAGTAGGTGACAAAATAAACATGGACGAGTATGGCAGCATTGGTTTTGGTCCATCTGTTATCTCTTCTTCCTCTTCTTTTTTGGCCTCTTCTTTCTTTTTATTCTGCAATGTGAAAGATTTTTAGTCCTTTTTGACAAAATTACATGTTCTACTTCTAGAGTTTTGTATAAACAACCAACAAATGAGAACGAGTCCCATGATGGTTAGGTTGTAAAGAAATCACCCGTCTCTTTAAGGCCATGTCTTGAACTACACTTTAAAAATGAGCCTCCTTTGGATTTTGTCTAGTGCTGTTGGCTCCATTGTACAGGTGTCATAAAATACCAAAACAGTTTGAAGTTATTTCCAATGTCTATCAATGTCAATCTAAAATTAAGTTAATTTAAACATAAGCACCAAATGTAAAAGGATGCATTTAAAATTTTATAAATCAAATTTTGACAAATAAATTTCTAATTTACTAAGAAACAATGAGTCTATAAACTTGATCACTATATATTTAATAATTTTGCATGACTCTTCTTAATGTCAACTGAGTCTGGATTATTCATGAATGACTTACTTATTAAAAGCAGCGTTGTCTTTATTTCTGTACGATTGTATGGGACATAAACATAAACATGACTTTAAAAAAGTTTTGAGTTTGAGATAATTTTTCTATACCGTATAATTTGGTTGTAAACTTAAAATAATTTATATTTTGTAAGTTACCTATTACGTTATTGTTGTATATTTTATTAAATTTACCCCATGATTGTCAAGGTTTATAATCTCATTGTAACATGCAATATTCGATCTATTGTGATATCGAATATATATTTATTTCAAATACTTAAAATAATAAAACAACTATCATTATCACATTTTAAATTCAACAAAACCAAATACCAATTCTAGTAAAACGTCTATACTTAGTAAATATAGACATTATAATTTTACGTCTATCAACATTCGGGCCACAGAAGCAACATTGATCTTCATTCGGTTTTCACTTAAAATATTGTTAACTAGGAAATACAATTTTTACCTATAAAATTAAAAAAATAATTTTAAGTATAATTTGTCTCACTATAAATTTATAAATGACTCATAGTCTACAAATATTAAGAAAGTAAACTTCCCAAAGCGATGTCCATCAATCGAAATCGTATCAAACATTTAAACTATTTTGGGTGCAATAAAAGTTCTATTTTTTATGATACTTTATCGTTCTCCTGCTTTATATTACTCGAATTTGAACGATAGGAGTTCAGTCAATGGAAGCGAGACAAATTAGTTTGTATTAACCAATATTTTAAGCTTCCAAAACCAATGCGCACGACAAGCACAGCATATTACGACCACTGAGCTTCTTTTACCTTCCTACTTGCTTGCGAAGAACAAATGTCTATTTCAGGTAGACTTCCATCCAGCGCATGCAATGCACCCATCTCTTTCCGCAATTCCTAATCATCCGAAATAGAGATTGTCGCATCATTTACAAATTTGATATATTAGCTGACAAATCCATTCCAATCGCTAGTTACTTTTGCGTACAATGTCAGGGGGTTTGGATTTGGACTTATTTTAAATGTACAATATACAACTACAGCAGAAACAAATTACTTACTTGTTGTTGTTTTTCCTTATCTTCTTCCTCTTGCTCCTCCTCGGCTGCTGTTAATTCCTGAAATGACATAACAACGACATTTACACGAAAGCAGCATATTTTACAGGGGAGCGTTTACACAACAACATAGTCATCACTTCACAATATGTGCTGTTTTGGGATCTTACTTTTATCGATCGATAGATTGACATTATTTTCAAATGTTTCTGCTTTAAATAAATATTTCGGATCGATTAAAGCAGATCTCAAAACGGTTTCTAAAGCACATACCTGAGCATTCGCCAAGTTGTCGACAGCGATGGCAAGAAACACGTTCAGAAGCGTGTAGTTTCCGAACAGTACCAGAACAACGAAGTACAACGAGTAGACCATCCCTTTCTTTATTCCACCTTGAGATTGGATACCATCATACATAACTTCGTTCCAGTCTTCGCCTGTTAGGATCTGGGAAACATATCAAATGGACAGCTAAGAAATTGAGCAAAGAAACCGAAAAACCGAAAGACAACAAAATTTTGGGATATGATGATTTTTGTAATCGGTACTAGCGTATAGGACCGAATAAAATTACAAAGAACTAGCTTATGCCCGCGGCTTCGCCCACGATAGAGTGGTTTCAAAACGAAATCTTTAATAATTTATTAATTTACATTTATAGAACCATATTAGACATTAGATGATGCCGATGGCTTCGCACGCGTGGATATCGATTATTATAAACCCCGCGGGTTAGAGTATAGGCTATCTCCATTTTAAATGTCAGCCAAATCGGTTAGGAGTTGTGGTATGATTGAGGAACAAACATCCAAACATCTTCACAAACTTTCACATTTATAATACTAAGATTTCATCATTAGTTAAATACTAAAAAAAATATATTTATAGTAGTAATTTTGCAGAATCTACTTGAGATTATTGAAAAGTTATTAAACGAAAATAGAAGCAAGATTCAATTACCTGGAAGACAGTAAGTAGCGCGATAGGAAAGGTGTTAAAATTAGTTTCTGGCGTGCCCTCCTCAAAGTTGAATTGTCCTCCGAACAACTGCATTCCGAGCAGTGCGAATATAAGAATGAACAAGAATAGAAGGAACAACAATGAGATAATAGATCTCATTGAATTTAGAAGAGATATCACAAGATTCCTTAACGATGCCCAGTACTTTGTAACCTGAAATCAAATCCTAATATTAGAACCATTCATTTTAACGCAGTTTTAATAAAAATAAATTTATAGCCAATTATCAACACATGCGATTGGATTTAGGTCACCTCTGTTACAAATAGATGGAATAGACTACAATCAATATTAAAATGCTCATAAATTAATTCTAAGACTTGAATTGAGCCTTATTTCTAAGTAACCTTAATTATACACATATATATACTTTAGTAACAATGACGCAAAAGTTGAAAAGTTGTAAAGTTGAAATGACAATAATCGTGCTCCAAGCAAATAATATATTATTAAAGCCATAAATATTTAAGTAATATGGCTTTCCTGGCTTTAGCCAGGAAAACAATATTCTCTCTTAATTCAAATCTGACGTAAAAGGTATCTTACCTTAAATATCCTTAGCAATCTCAAAGCTCTGAGAACCGAAAGACCAAAAGAACCACCCTTGACTTCCGACCAAACTACTTCAAAGATGGAGGCGGATATGACAACACAGTCGAACCGATTGAACGAGGACTCAAAATATATACGAGGTCCTAATGCATACATTTTCACCCACATCTCCATCATAAATAATCCCAAGAACACAAATTCGGCATAGTCTGAAACAAAAGAGTATAAATTTAATTTACCAAATTAAAGTCATATTACATAAAAGGTAATAATAGATTTGAATAGGGATATATTATTGCAAAAGTAACTTACATAAAAACGAGGTAAGCCATGGCGGTTGCCCATAATGTTCGACGGCGACGCATATTGTGTTGAAAAGCACCAAAACTATAACGAACCAGTAAAACCACTGAGTTTTCACTGTATGCCGGATCCAAAAGCGAAACCTCTTCTCCGCGCGCCAGAAATCCGCGCACTTGCCAGCCGAGCGAGATTTGCTTTTGAGAAAACCTGTGCAAATACAATAGTTATTAGAAAAATAGTTAATTTCCCAAGTAAATACTGGCAATTTTAATCAAGTTACCAACAACAAATTTACCGTAACTTTTAGCTAAAGGGCAACTACAACATTCGACTAACGTAATCTAGCATATTTTACACCGAGTAACATTTTACCACTTCGGCATTCCCAGTTGAGTGAAATCAGAATGTCAATTTGGTCGTACATTTTAGTTAGTATCGAAATACTATCAGGGTTGGAATTTAAGACAGCCTTCACATAAATCTTCGACAGCCCACCCAGGGGACAACCTTTCATGTTACTTACGAAAATAATTTTACATGTTACGTTTTAAGGTAACTTTAATCTTATATTATAGTTTTCACTATACAAGCTTTAGGGACCAAGGATGGCAGGTACGAAAAACAGACTTAGCATAAATTAAAAATATCTTTCTAGGTAATTCAAAATAAACAATGTGTCTACAAATGATGGTTGTTATATAGGGACCAGGGTATCTATTCCTAAATCTATGGCTAGAACTATTCCGACTACGTAGAAGATGAAAAGGAATATTCTACCAGCATCACGATTGATCCCATACCTTGCTTTTTCTTTGGAACTGTAAACAACCAACACACAAATACAGTACGTGTACGTAATGAAGATGAATTGATAGAGTAGTAGATAGTATACCTATAGAATTAAGATAGATAAAAGTTAAGTACTCTTTCATGCAACATTCATAACTGATACAGTTTGTATTATATATGAACTAAATGAATGATTGGTATGGCATGTTCTTTATTTTAAGAAGTTCCTAAGTAAAGAGTATTGGGTAAAAATCTATCTATACGAGAAAAGGGTATTGTTAAGTTTAGACTAAGCATAGTAAGCTAAAATGTACAAGAGCCGATTAATAAATAATGGCTGAGAAATTTAGAAAATCTATAGGACCTGTAAACTAAACCTAAATCTATTCTCATTCCTAATTATAAAGAAGAAAAGATAATCCGGGTGTTACTGACGAAGCATGTCTTAGATCTTAACGTTTTAATAAAACACTGCACAAGACTCACGGAACGTATAAGTTTCATAGTGATAAGTAATTACTGACCGTCATCCCCACAATCCTCATCTTGTTCCTCTTCCTCTGTATCAGTGCTTTTACTCTTCCCTAAGTTTTTTAATTTCTTTTTTGCTGCTGCTCTTCTCCGAGCTAAAATTTAAGAAGATGTTATGAGTGACAAATGAGTCCAATTCATTAACCAAGAACCTAGTTTAAGTTTTATGCAATGTTAAATCAATGTACTGTTTAAAGCCTTACCTTCCATTATGTGCATTTTTTCTTCTTCTGTAGTTCTTTCTTCATGTAAAATAACTTCCTCTGTAAATAAAAAGGCTTTTTATAATATATCGTGTTATTTAATTAACATAAGTTTACTTGGCAAAAACATACTCTTTATCACACTTACCTGCTTTACATATCCACTCAACATAACCATTAAGTTCTTTTTCTAATTGTTGTTGTCTTCTTAACTTAAGAAATTCTTGCCTATTTTCTACTTTCTCTCTTTCTTTAGCGAATTCGCTGTAAAAATAGCACCTCGTAGCTGTAATACTCTGTGA
Source organism: Thymelicus lineola (assembly GCA_963932265.1). Classification (NCBI taxonomy): domain Eukaryota; kingdom Metazoa; phylum Arthropoda; class Insecta; order Lepidoptera; family Hesperiidae; genus Thymelicus; species Thymelicus lineola. The sequence continues at coordinate 4,297,155 of OZ010685.1, forward strand.
TAAGTTACTAGCATAGTTTAAAACATTTTGATTCATTGTTAAACTGCATGTAGACTCAAAGAACGAATAGCTTGGAAAATGTCAAAAATATATTGCATGTATTCAAAACCAAATATTACTAGTATTTTTACAATATAGCATCAAACGATAACTGACTGTGACATCAAATGCATCATTTATGCCAGCCAGTGCATAATTAATTGAAACCTTAAAGAAATAAATCTTCTAAGTTCAAGACAAGATGTAGCGTTCTTTTCGCCTAAATGCAATTATAATATTCCTCAAACCAAAGCGATATTATAGAAATGGGCGACAGAAAATTAACATTATGCAGCCGTTCCATACGTGACAGGTTGTTAAGTGCTAAGATGCTAGACTTGAGTCTGTGTGCACGTGATTGACAAACACTGCTATTAGCAAAGATTTAGATGTAGATGTAGATATGTAATATCCGCCGCATAATTCTTAAGTCTACTTACCATGTAAAATGTAATACCTATGATTTGTGAAAATAAAGATTATTATTATTATTATATTATTATTATTATATTATTATTTGTGTTAAAGATGACATGATACCAATATCACCCTTATAGTCGCTTTGATAAGAGGAATATTTTAAGTTAAGTGCTTTTGTGTACTCATTATTAATTAGTAACTAGCTTAACACAAACTTCTAGCTCATACAAAATATCACAATGCCTAGCGCAGTTTGTGGTTAGATTTTAGTAGTATGCCACAGCTGTATTATACTGACACAAATTTTGAAAATATTATAGGGATTACTAAAGAAGGGTTAGCGTTTTGTTTACAGTAGCCAGGTCAAAACCTGCTGAATATGTCAGACCTGCTTCAGTAATCCAGTTTATATATCCAGTAAAGTCTTCATTAAACGCTTTTCGAGCTCTTTCCTTTTGATACTGGGCCCTACGCTCGACACGCCCTCTTTCGTTCGAAAACTCTCTGCGTATTTCAATTTATAAGCAAAATAGAGATATTGAGTACAACAAAATAATAATACAAAGTCTCTTGAAGCTAACAATATAAATAATGTTTAAACTCACCCACTAAGAACACCGAGAACTAAGTTGAGCATAAAAAATGAACCCAATATAATAAGGGGTACAAAGTAAATCCAGTTGAATGTACTACCTAACGCGTCATTTGTCTGAAATAAAGATAAATGTTAATGACATAACAGCTAGTGCAAGAAATTGTACATTTAACAAACAGGAGTAAAGGACGGTACGTAAGAACATTAGTTAAATATAAATGGTGGTAAACAGTTTAGTAAGTAAATGGTACAGATTTCTAATAGATATTGCAATTCACCAATGAATACTCAGTTTAAAGAATGCCTACTGAAAATACTTTACAAAATTAAAATTAAGGGAGCAATTCAATATTTTTTGATTTATCCAAACTTAGAATTATACCATTATAGTCAATTGTACAGTATAGTAGTATAGTTCCTTAATAGGAATATTGTAGTAAATACTACTGTTCTATCTGAAACTCAGCATGGACTTATCCGCTTTATTATAACTAAATATGTCCAGAAAGATGAACGTGCAAAATTTAAAACGAACCCAATAGAGGATGGCGGTCCAGCCCTCCATGGTAATGCACTGGAAGACGGTGAGCATAGCGAAGCCGATGTTGTCAAACGACGTAATACCCTTGTTCGGCCCCTCCCACTTTTCCAGACACGTGCTTTTCTCGTACTCACACACATGTGCGCCGTATGGTGCTAGCGTTTCATTGTCCGCGTTGCATGGTGTGGCACTTTCGCCATCATTTACTATTTCATCTGAAATTAAGGTATTTGTTATATGACAGGATATTAATAAAGTATTTAAAATGCCATTGATAATGGCGTTCCCATTTAGAGGCAAAACATGAGAACCAATGTTTTTAAACCAAGTCATGAATAATCCTAATCTTTTCATTGAACAAAGCTGCCATTATGCAATTTTTAATTTTGATCAAAATATAATTAATAGTGGCTGCAAAAAGACTGATATTGCTTTAGCAGTGCAAACAAACAAAGGTTTGATGTTTGGATTTGACTTTCACTGCAATTATTGCACGAACGGAAACTAGGTCAACACTTTTATTTATGTCAAGCAGCGCGAACTCATATTTGCGGAACAATGTCCATAAAGTTCGATAGCATTTCTTTGCATAACTTGTTTGGAATGCAGTAAGTTCTGCGGTGTCGTCATTAAGTTTCTCGAACATTTAATACCATTTTTCGTTGTTCTAACTTTTATGTTTGCTAAGTATCACAATACATCTTTATTTTGTTGATGCTTTTAATATTGCCTTACGGATTTAATAAATATTTTTGATCACAAACTATTATTGTAAATAAAAATGTGAACACACATCTTTCTATAAACGTAAACTACGTGAACCTATAATGACGTCATTTGATCTCTAGCATATACTTACTAATATCTTCTAAGCTATAACAAGTCTTATGTAGAGCCCCAGAATAAAACTCGAGGCCTATAATGGCGAATATGACGATAGCGAAAAGCACCAAGAGACCGATCTGTAGCAACGGGGCCATCGCCTTGATGATGGACTTCAGGACCACTTGCAGACCTGCACACATCGGGAGTTATAATATAACAATAACAATAAACAAATAAAACAATAGTAGGCTGAAATTTGTGTGATGATTTTAGAACTTTAAAATGAATTATAAATGATGGTTTACAGAATGCACTGGTAAGAATGTAATAATCTTACGCGTATGTATTTAAACATCTTTAAGAACTACTTAACTGCTCAGATTTAATTCAAGAAGTTGAAAACAACTTTCTTAAATAGTAACTACAAAGATTTTGAAATGTAGATACAAGAGTGTTTTTAAAACTAGTAAATGGTTTCAACGAAGAGCTAAACTAAACATGTGTCTGTTAATCTGATAACATGATTTTGAAATCACTTTAACTAGTACTTTTAAATCTGTATAAGCTTTATGTAAAAGCTGCGTACCTCATTACATAGCGCTGATATCGTAGGCAAGGTGGTATGAACATAAAATCGTATGAAACGCATTTTTCTGTTCAAATTGTAGATGAGATGTTGTACAATAGTCTGTATGATATAGTTATGTGGACAGGAAATAACGAAGTAAAGCATAGTAGTTACAGTTACATTTCAAGATACAGAGTTAGTAAAATCTATGATCAATTAGCGACAAAACACCAAGATGAAAGAGTCAAAAGTTAACGTGCACAATATAGATTGGTCAGTACGCATAATGGTAGGGATACTGTTGCATAAATTCCAGTAGTATTCACTTGCAAAAGAAAAATGGTGACTAGAAAAAATATTTCCACAGTATATAACCTACTTGAACTTTAAATAGAATGACGGTTTTAGACTGATTATAATGAACCCTGTCAATGGTCCTTCAAGCCATTTCTAAAACAACTGAAAAATAATTAGCATAAAACCGTAAATGTGATCATGTAGATTTTAGAGTTAAATGTTATTTTTATGTTCAATATAACTGCACTCTTACATTTTTCTTTTACTCCGTAGAATGTATGCAACAGTGAGTGCTAATGGAAGCTACGGTGCTAATCTATGAATATTCTAAAACTCACTAGGAACGCCCGATACTAATTTAAGGGGCCTCAGCACCCTAATGGCACGCAAGGTCCTGAAGTCGACGTCGGGCGCCATCCTCGGCCACTGCGTGATGATACTGCCAAACATATCACTCGATACTATAGCCTGAACTAGCAACTAGCTTAGTATAAACTTACTACCAGGAATGTGCTTATAATGACAAAAAATAACCAATGATGATTTCGTCTCCTGTTACAGTTAGGTACACATCTTTTACAGCGATCGTTCATTAGGTTTTATGTTATTAAGCACAATCCCATATATCTCATACAAAATAATCCACTAGCTTCTCTCTACTCTAATTAAATATCATTTAAATATCTAATTAGTTACATCGTTAACAATTAACTAATCACACGTAAGTTTTTACGAACTTTAATCTAAATGCGTCAGTTTATTCACACCTAAATAATCATTTATCTAATCGCTTACTTATTAGCTTTTTATATTTAAAAAAACACCTACACAAAACACAATATAGCAACTCTTAAAACTATTGTGCAACATGTAAGTAACCGAAATTCAAATTACATTTTCATAATAGTAATAACAATAACCACAAAATATTAAAAATCACGCATCACTAATATAAAAATGAGATTTCTTGTAAGTATCATAAGTACTACGATCTGTCTCTAAAGATGTAAAAATTCTATTTTCAAAACTAGCCTTTATTATCTACGTCAAAAAGGTCGATCGAAAAGGTATCTAGCGAGAATGTTCTATACAATATAACATAAAGTAGTTATTATGTGAACTTTTCGCCAATTACTGTGAATTACTTGGTATCCGCGAGACGAGCTTCAGCGGTCGGAGCACTCTGAACGAGCGCAGCATCCGCAGGTCAACGTCCACGTTGTATTCGGCGAATATCGTCATCGACCTAGTTTTTAGTCATCGAATATTTCAATATTGTATACTGTCTAATACAACATCTCCTACTCTGTTACAACTAAACTTTAGGACTGGCCAAATGTCTTGTACGTACACTTAAAGGTACAATGATGATGAATTTTTTTGTATTCGGATTGTCATGTAATTGTAGGTATGATATTGAATGCAAAGTGATAGATGCATAATATATAAGGTTTACTTACCCAGTTAATACAACGAAAAAATCCATGATGTTCCAAACGTTTCTAAGGTACGACCCTCTGTGTAAAACAAAACCTAAAGCTAATATTTTTAACGAGGCTTCTACGCAAAATATTCCTAAAAAGTACTTCTCGGTCACTTCCTGTAACAAACAAAAAGATGACATTTAATACAGAATTTGTAGGTTTTATTTTTGCACAAAAACCAACAAAGCCACATTTGCCAAACATACATTTTATTTTTGAGTACAGTAAAATCACGGCTTGAAAAATGAGGTAATTAATAAAATAAATCATTCTTATTTACTTGTATAGCTGAATTGACTGTACCATTATATCTACCAGGGGGCAGGAAAATACTATATTATTTAGAGTGATAATGGACAGTATGAACATCAATAAAATCCCAGATGAACATTATTTCTGTGTATGTCTGCAAAATTAAAGTTAATTACAGCAACAGAAGATTACGAACCTCGTATTTACAGATAGTTATTGCAAAATTTAGGTTATTGCGAAAAAACAGCGAAGAAAATATTAATTGGATGTAGACCAAAATGGTTTTAACCATCTTTTGTTTTGGTAAAAATAACTTTATATTAAGTCCTGCCCACATAGACGTACTTCTTACTCACGCTATATAGGTGGGGTATAAGGGTCTGCAAAAACTATTTTGTTGTGTAATGAGAATAGCAACCGAGTTTGTAGTGCCATATAGGGCATGGCCCCTGCCATCCATTGACATCTGTGACAAACCAAACCAGAAAACTATTACTTATATGAAAATTGTTAAGCTGTCCATACATAATCAAGTTTACTTGTAAAGTTTGCAGCGGACCTGATGCGGCATCCGAATTGCGTGAGATAAGCTATATATCCAGATAGGATATCTAGATATAGGTATGACAATTTTACAGGAGAGCAAAAAAACTGTTCAAATATCAGTAAGTTGTCAAAGGAATTTACATTACGATTTCTTGCACAAAACCATCAAGATTAAAGATAAAATTTGAAAAAAATTGAGCATATGCAGCTTTCGTCCCTCTTTCCAATCATATTAATGACTAAAATTCAACGTAAAACGACTTATGCCTTTTTTTCCATTGAGGGTGCGAAATAACGACGAAATAGTAAAAGGCTAAGTGAAATCTTTAAAGTGTTAGCTCTATAGTGTAAATCTCCGTTGTTGATTGGACCGGAATGTCCACTGTGACGGAAAATTACGCCGAGAAGCTGATATTCTAGTAGCGCTGCGTGCAAGGCGCTTACATTTTAAAAATCTATTTGACATTCGAGAGCTGAGAGTTATTTGTGAAAGCAAAAACCTTGAAGTCAAGTTATAATTTTATATCGTCAGAATGCGACTTTGTTTGTTTTAAGAGATAAATCATCTTTTTAACTGACTTCAAAAAAAGGAGGAGGTTCTCAATTCGACTGTATTTTTTTATGTTTGTTACCTCAGAACTTTGGACTGGGTGAAGCGATTTTGATGATTCTTTTTTAATCGAAAGCTGGTACTTGTCGTGTGGTTCCACATAAATTTTAGCGAGATTTGACAATGGCATCAAAAGCATGTAAGTCTTAAATTTGCATTAAGTATGCGCGATAAATGGACGAATAACTCAATATCACGCCAACCAATTTCGATAATTCTTTTTTTTATTGGATGTACTTCATTTAAAGTCAGTTATTTTTTGGTAAAATTTTATATCGTGCCATGAAAATGCAATACAGTGCCTTTGATGTACCCACTATGATGGACTTTGGTAAACAAACGGCGATATTTTAAAAGTAAAGACCAAAAATAAGGAACAAACAGGAACAAAATATTCCCCGACATGATTTAACTAGGTATGTGGAAAATAAAAAAAATAAGTGAAGTTGCTTATTAAATATTTTCAACTACTTTGGTTATGATTATTATGAATTATGTACAGTTTTTACACGAAATATATGTCATACGTTATATTTAGGGTTTTTATGTTATCACTATTTTTTTATGAAAATAGCCGGCAAAATATGAGCTAACGATTTACCTGATGGTAAGTGGCTATCGTCGCCCATAGACATCAGCAATAACAATAGCATCACTGATTCGCTGCCGGCCAAGAAAGATAATAAATAAAAGAACTGGTTCTCAAGCCCCAGTCGGATTACGACGAGTCGTTTGGCGGCTGACTCGTGCTCAATGGTATTATCCAGCTATCCAGGCGGACTCCACGAAGAAATAAGTATATAATTATGGTATTAATGAACTATAAAAATCAATAACTGTAACTTGACTGTTTACCCTTTATTTGGCGTCAATAATGGACTTAACTCATTATGTTTTTACTTTAAATATACGTTGTTTCCATGTAAGGAACAATTTTCAAGTAATTATGTAAAATTTTTCGTAGTTTTATGTCATTGAGACATGTAAACGGGCTAATTATTGAATTGAATTAGTGACTAGGCTTTTACCAAGTTAATGTATTCACCACCTTGGACCACATCTCCACTTACCATCAAGCGGGATTGTGATCAAACATTAAATCTGTGTAAAAGAAAATTTGTGTGTGTAAAAAAACCGATTTATTCCCCCTGTCATTGAACAGACATCTCGAACAAAATGTGTGTCCCGCCCGGGAGGTTCGATTTTCCAAATTGAGCCCCGGTTCTCCTTTCAAAATCGAACGAATCCATTGAAGATTGAAGCCACGTGGCGCCAATGCATTGGGACATACATGGTGTTCGCGGTGTCGGTTCTCTACGCTAGTAATAGTACTTCAATGTTTATTCCTGCAATCTCCACCAAGTAATACTCGTAAGTACTCTTAATTAGTACTCGCGGCTTTGCTCGCGTGTTCCGAGATAATTGCCCTATATGTATGTTACTACAGATTATGTGCTGTATGCTAAATGTCATGAAAATCTTTTCCAGTAGTTTTTGCGTGAAAGAGTAACAAACATTCATACGTCCTCACAAACTTTTTGGAACGAAGTTCCTTATCGCGCGTTGTGAAAGGAGGCTAGACGGAAAATTACGACACTTTTTGATTTTTACGAATGACGACACTTTTTAGAAGTAATTCACAGAGTTTTACAGAGATGGCGCTACTAGAGTGATTCAGAAAGTTTTACAGAGATGGCGCTATACAACAAAACAATACTTAAATCGAAAGGAACTTCGTTCCATCCGGGTGTCCCTTGACACCTCTCATGTTTTATATCTTTATAAAATTTGTAGAATGTGAACCTTGAATGATGACCTGGAGGCCTATTATGAACTTTTATAAAACCATTCATGTTCCAGGCAATTCATTTCTCGGGCTTTAAACGACGTATGATTGGCTAAAAAGTGTCACGTAACCGCTTTCGTAACACGAATTTGACGTTTACACTGGAACTTGGTTGGAATTAAGAGTTCATAATAGACCGCCTGATCTTTATAATAATAGTAGTGTGTTAACCCCGAATGATCATAATAATCTATAATAATACGTGATCTATAATAATAGTAGTAGTATGTGAACCCTGAATGACGACCTGATCAAATTTGAGCATAAGAGTATTATTTAAAGTATATTTTGTACTCTGTGTACCAAGCAGATGTTATAATAGTTAAGGGCTTATTAAATTACACAGATGTGTGTAAAAATTATAATATTTAAATAATCTTTTTTGTGTATTTGTCTGTGCATCGTAGTTATTAAACGTATGAACCTATTTGAGTGAGATTTTTTTACCGAAAGCCTCATCTGTCGAGACTGTTCTTTGCTATGAGTATATTAGTTCATTGTTGCTATGTATCTTATATTGGAAACAAAAGTAGTTTTCTTCAAGAAACACTGTACAAAATTAAAGTATTGAAGTACTGCTTCTCAGTTTTTGCAATTGTGTTAAATCCTGTCGGGGGTTACAACAATAAAAAATCGTGCTATCCTAAATTAAGGAATAACATTATATTTAACTAATTTTGTATATACCTACTGCTGTACAAACCAGAGAATAGCAACTCATCAAAAACATAAATGTGAAATGAGAGCTAAGTTCAAAAAAAAGAATTGAGATCTAAATGGGTGCCAAGTTCTGTCACAAGAACATGCCATTCAAGCTCTACATTTGACTTGGTTAGTTTTAATTAGTTAGCAACCAACAAACTAAAGGACTATCGTATAAAAATATTGTATTTTGCTTGCTCTCGTAATCAGCTTTATTCAAAACTTATTATCAATAAGTAGATATGATTTAGTTCAAAATCAAGCTAAAATTTGTACTCAACGTCAGACGTAACATAACATAGACTGGAGCAGCGTGGTGGAGTATGCTCTAGGCCTCCTCAAGAGGCGAGACCCGTGCCCAGTAGTGGGCCATTAATGGGTTGAAGCCAAAAGTTATTGAAGTGCCCCCTAATCGAAACTAAAAAAAAATATTCAATGTACAGAAAATTTGCCCTTTGAGTTTTATTTTACGTAGTATAGAAGATAGATAGATTATAAGGTAATACTTGAATATAATCCCACCTGATAGTAACATGAATAAGAAATATTCATTTGTTTACGTACCTATTTTTAAAACCAGAATGTAATCGTTTCTATTTATTACTGAAGATCGCAATTTCAAAGAATTCCATTTGAAATTGAACTTGCAGTAGGGCTTCGCGTGACCTGATTTATTTAATTCCGTAGCCTATCTGCTACATAGCACTCTATACTCGAGGACTTTACCAAAGAGTAATTTGCAGGCAGTTTATGTCATCCTAAGTATTTTAATGCTTTTAATGTTGATAATGTTCACATTTTTTTTTGCTTGCTTTTTGTACTTTTATGATAAGTTTAATTAAAAGCTTAAGTTTAATTACTTTTTAAGTTTGTACTTTTATGTTAAGTTTAATTACTCGTAAAAGCGCTATTGTAATACATAAAGTAAGTACTAAGTGAATTTTTGCATATAGGTTAAACATATTACGTGGTTGTATGGTCTAGATCGCACATGTGTGTATTTTATTGGCAGGGTTTTTTTTCTTTTATATTATGTGTGACAGCAGACAATAATGATAAAAGAGCCTAACAATCTGTAAAACTTCTCCCGTTAACTTTAAGTAAAAGCCGACAAATGAACTGAATTATGGGCATCATGGCATCAGGGCTTTAGGCATTACTCATACGTTGTTGGTCTATAAAGAAGTGGTAACAAAGAAAGTATATTGGTAACCATATCACATACGACTTTAGCAACTTATAATATTTTTGATAGTTACCAGATTCTGTGCTAAGATGGTCTTGTCGCCGTTGGGCAAATGCTCTTCCAGCGCCAGCACCACGCAGTTGGCGATGATGGTAACCAGCACCGCGTACTCGAAGGGTGGCCACTCGATGATGAACTTTGTATACCTGGAAATAGAGTTGGTTTCTTTTAGTAGGTTGTACATTTAATAGGTATGTATGTAATGTAGCGAGCGATCCAGAAAGTGGAGCAAAGGATTCCAGTTTTGTTTATTCAGGGATTATACTTATTTTTCAATCCCACCTACGCCACATGGTGAGAGGGTGTGTACATTTATTGTTTTTATTATGGACACTATATTAGGGAAAAATGTGCTGAACTTTCTGAATCATAGTGAAACCATAATTATGTTCCCTTCGTATTTTATTTAACTTGGTCACAGGCGTTCAGTAGTATCTTTATAAACACATGGTTGCTATTGTTTTCACCGGTTTTTAGAAACAGAGTGAAAAGTCCATTTAAGTTTTTTTATAACTTATAAGTTAATGTTTGACTACTATCCCACCTGATGGTAAGTGGCGATGTAGTCATGGGTGGTAAAAAGCACTTAGTAAAAGCCGACAAAGTAGTAAAAGCCTATATAGTAAAAGCCTATTCACTCTTGCCTTGAAGACACTCACATTATAATCGAGCGGAAACACCGACGCGGGCAATTTATCCCAATTCTTCGCTGTACGCATAATAAATGATGAAGCGAAGCGCGACGTCCGTACAGATGTTAATGACGAGGGGATCGATACCCGCCATGCGTCGGGACGTTCGATGGTGGAAAGGAGATGGCGGAATCAAATCATGTAATTCCTGCGCACACTCTCCAAAATGTATCTTGTAGAATACCGAGAGGCTGGCTACTCTGCGCCTGCGCTCGAGGCTCTGAAAATTGGGTTCAACCAATTTAGGGTCACCAATAGGCCTTGACGTGGACGTGGTTTTTGGAACAAGATGGATAGATGGTACGAAAAGATACTCGTATTCTCGAAGTGAGCATCCATACTAAACGTACGTATACGTACTTAATACGGAACGCCTGATTTAGATCTCATCGATGAAATAAAATGAGTCTTCGGTGCTAATGTTTATCTGTTTTGCATTGAGAGAATCGACTCGTATAGAAATGAATATAATTAATTTATGCTGCCGTACGATCGCTTCTCCCGCATTATTATATTGCAACTGTTTTCATTTATGTTCTCCATATATTTAATGGAACCGACGTGGTATCCTGACGACGAGCGATGGCACGAGTTATTTAATAAAATCTTGCTGAAGCGAACCCGATATTTGTACCGGCGCGATAGAAATTAGCAACGGATATTAGCTCTATAACTTTATTATGAAGCTCACTTATGGCTGCAGTATATTTCAACGCTGATGTTTTAATAAAATTCACTTTGGAAGTTGTGTTTAAAAGTTATGTAAATAGTGTTATGATACGTGAGAACGTGCTTATCACTGAACTCATTTGATTGATGATAATGAGCTACAGATATTTTAGTAGAAGATCTTTTCTAGGAGTTCCCTTCCACGTTCTACGCTATTGTGGTGAATACGTTCACAATGATATATATTTGCTTTGTTGCCTAGTAATTATAATCATCTAGTAAAATATAAAATAATGTTTCGTGTGTAACATAGAAGAGTCAGTAAAGAAGTTCAAGAAACTTTTTAGCAAGCAAGCTTTTAGGGACGTCCTGATAGTATTGATTGACAGAGTTTTTCGTGCCTTTACACTTTAAAGTATTTTCACGTATTTATGTATAAAAAACTCTCAGATATACATATTTAAAATTATATTAATTATAAAACACTACACACTCATCGCCCCACGCTAGAATTCCCTGTGACGTGGACAAAACGCTTAATTTTAAGCACGCGTTTAGGTATTATTATAGATCCATTATATAGTTATCCTAAAACAAAGGAAAGCGAAACCGTTAATTTATAAACCCTGCTTGCAAAAGGTCACCTTTTATGCATGGGTTAACGTGGTATTAAACTGCTTCATTCAAAGTCTGACATTTTCAGAACTTACTAGGTACAGGCCTTTCAGTATGCACCCCACACTAATATAAATAAGATGTGTGTGTAATGCGGAGTGTGGGTATTATTACATAACTCTTACATTGGAAGAAAACTTTATTCTGTACTCACACACTTGCAAACTTTCCGTTACGCATGCAGTTTACTTTATAATCAAGATCAAGACTAATAAATATACGTGCGGTTTAATATAACAGTGAATTTAGCTGTGACACAATGAAAGAAGTGACCGTAGCCATGTGGTAATAATGGTCGTCTATTTAACATTTCTATAAGTCATATCAGTATGGTTGTAAGCTCAAATTAAATACTTAATAGGCGCTATTAATTGACAATAGATAACTTATTTCAAGAACTAACTAACTTTTTAGTGATGAGGAAGAATGATTTCGCAATTTGAATAATATTCATAGCATGGCCAAACTACTAGATACATACTAGGTACATAGCTAGCATCTCGACCAGTTAGGATTAGCCTAGCTGTTGGATTTCGATGGTTTGATGTATTGTTATTATTATTTTACCACTAATATAAAAAAAAACAACCATCGATAGGACAAAGCATACTTCTCGTAATATCACAAACTGTAAATTGGCTGAATCCAATGAAAGAAAGTTATTGGGAGGAAGTGATAAAAGGACATTAATCGATGTTAATTGTGTATTGCTACCAATGGCAGAAAACATGGCGAAGCATTCATTCAACTTCTAAAGTTCTTACAAACCAAACCTTAGCAGGATCCTCACCTTGAGCAGATTTATGGATATCATATTGTTTTGCATCCCTATGTAACTTGTGCCCCGGTATTATTCATGATATTTATACGTAGGTAAATAATAAGAAATTTAGTTAAGATTACTTAAAGAAAGTAAACATTTTCAAGAACCAGAAAGACCTGCAGAGTGCCACCAATTAGCGAAGTCTATGTCCAACAATGAACTTAAAGGCTCATAAATCAATGAATACGTCGTTAATTTTGATATTAAATTTTCTATAAAACTTCATTGAAAGAAAATCAATAATACTCTTGAATTGAATTCAAATTAAAAACCTTTGTTATTCAGGAACTGATTTTTACTACTCAAATATCTTTGTGGAAAAAATTTTTGCATTTTTATTTAAAAATCCTACAATAGTTTCTTGAACTAGCAATATAAGAATGACAATAATGACACAACTGCACTCAATATGAACGTATAATTTCATAAGAACTGGTAAAGCAAACTTTGTTAGTTTCTTCTATTCTTCATAATAGAAGATTTTAAAGAAAAATCTGAGAATTTCTACGAATTCTATATACAAAGGTTTACGAGCCTGTTTTAAAAAATAGGTACTTTCTGTTGGCAATCCAAAACATATTAATAAATGTGTATTTTGTACACGCATTACCATAGAAACTTGCCTCTTTATTTGTATCAATGTGTTTAGATAGAGACGATAGTATAGGTATCCTCGAGAAAATAAAAATAAAACTTAAATAAACTACTTTAATATTGTTAATGTTTTCATACAATTTAATCCAATATTTAATCCAATATTTATAGTAAGAAATTGAAGCCAATACTTCGTATTATACATTTATATTTTCCGGTGTTATGACGGGGTTCCAGGAAGTTCAATGATCGCTTCATCTCTCGCTCATTGTAATGTAATTTGTTGGTGTGAATCTGACTCGTTTATCACATTTAAGGATACACATTTCAAAATAAAACGAATCAAGTCTGAATTGAAATCGTTTAGGATATGGTTTTGTATTAAGATAAATAAAATTTTGATTTGTTAAGTACAAAAATGTAAAGAACTTTTTTATAAACCGCTCAAAACGTGATGCTTGGTCTGTGGCACGGCACGCCAAGGTGCGTGTTTTGCAAAAAAGGAAAAAATAGAATTCACAGCTTGGTAAAATAGTTGTAAATTACATATGTATAGTTTTTTTGCTGTACAGGAAATTTATGTTAATTTTGATATCAATTTTATATTTAATAATTATGTCTATCATCAGAAGTGTCTTCACTTTTTGTTTGTATTTCCCTCTTAATAATGCTGTGTATTAATGTATTTATGAAGTAAGACACAGGGGTATAAAGAGAGATACGCGAGTTATATTCTTCAGTCCAATCAAAAGTATATAAGTTATAGGTATATAAGTTAGTAGTATCATAAGTTAGTTATTTCATTGGCTTACGGAACTCTAAACGGACATGACAATGTCATTAGTATTTGCTTACAGATATGTTCTGAAATATGCTAGTGATTAAAGGAGATCCCCAATTTTCGGCCTCGAACCATATGTAATCTGTGCTAGAACATCGGACTAGACAAGAGTAAACTATATACCAAAAAATTCGTCTTATTTATAAGATAAACATATTTAAATCTTAGCTTCAGCTGCTCTTGCCAAATGAACAAAATAATGCAAAAAAGTTTTCACAGTATTTACCTCATTACATACGATTTTATAATCGATTGAATCGATTGAAGGGGTTCTCCTTTACATTGCTCTATATAGGTAAAAAATATATAATGCCATTCCACCAAAGCTTGTAATGTTAATAGCAAATTGAAAAGGATTGCACGCAGGCCGGTCTGCTCGTATTATTTGCAGATGTGGTAGTAAACGTGAAGAATTAATTTCCGAATAGGATTTTCGTTGGAGAATATAAATAGCCGTAAGAAGAACTCACCTCCGTATAGGATTTTCGTCGGAGAATATAAATAGCGAGCTGGGCCCTGGAGCAGCGGGCTGGTGCGCGCCGCCCATGGTATCAGCTGGCGCCGCGCGACCCTGCGCGCCCGCCGCCTCCTGCGCTGCCGCCAACCTGGAAAATGCAGGTGGAAATGTTAGGAAACAGCCCGTAACACGGAAGAATGAGACGGAGATACACGTGTGAGTAAGATAGGAATAGGATGTTCAACAATGGGAAGATACGGAGTAAAGAGACCATTTGGGAGACGAGCTCCATGTAATAGCCAACCTCGTAGTGCATTCTGCTGAAGGATGACTGTGTTGGTATATACCGTTGGAGGACTCTGAACTATGTACCACCCAGTCAAATAACGACGCGTACTCATACATAGTCGTAGGGCGCCTGGTCAGTAACCATTTTTGAAAATACCGTGATTTTATGCATTGTAGAGTCGCAGTGGAGAGCCAGAAATAATACAGATTTCTTCTGTTAGTGAAGACTTTCATATTGCTGATGTCAATGGGCGATGGTGACTACAAATCATCAGGTAGCATGTCAGTCGTTTGTCAGCTGTTAACTTAAAAATAAGGGCATGGTTAGGGTAACTGAGGTAATGAAGTATTTAAAAAGGAAAGAAAGTATTTAAAAGATGTATTGTATTTGTATTGTATGTATTTGTTATGTCAAAATTGGTAATTTATGTTTTCAGTTAAAATTAACATTTCTCAAATAAATTAGAAATTTAACTCTTTGATAGGTATAGGAATTTAAGAGATTGTAAAGAACTTTCGAATAAGCTTGTTGCCTTTCTTGCAAATATGTAGGTATTAATACTATGGAATAAAAGTTAATAAACTACATGTTTCATGATTGTTTTTTGTTCAACCCAAGAAAATGAACAGCTAAAGAAGAAAGAACGATTTAAAGTTTTTTTAAAACAACCATTCTCGCTAATTTATCAACTACCTTAATGAAATGACAACACTGCGAATTTTATCGTCTAATAAAGAAGTCAATGAATCCTAACTAAAATGTGTAAAATTTATTAATTTATTAATTAATGTTTAAATTTAACAGGGATGTTCGGGAAAAAACAAACAAGATTTGATTGGTTTAAGAATGGGTCCCGACTGCTAACCTTTCTATGGTGTAGTTGTTCAGTATTACTTTTAACAACATTCTAAACTACGAGTACTATGTTTATTTTTTCTCTTTAGTTATTTTACAAAGTCGCCTTTTTTTCATTTTTTTTGTGATGGCATGAGTGATAGATTACGAATGTATGACATGGAGTGGCAGCCCTTCCGAAATTGGCCCAACACGTCGAACGTAGCACGTGCTGGTAGTATCAAACCAAAAGTGCGGAGTGCGCCTGGCCTGACCGTACTCTAAAGTAGCCACTGCTTAATGTAATAGGTGCATGCATTGGATTCGGTAATGGCATATAATGAGTTATGGTAGAATATCATTAATACTTGTGGACGACATTTTCGTATAGAAATGTAATTTATGTATAATTTATGATGTCCAACAGTTTGCCAATTTAAAAGTAATGTTTGTTACTTAATTCATTTAAGAACAATATAAAAAAATCCTTGAAGCTATCCCGATTGTTATTGTAAGATAACAGTTAATTAAACCATATTCGAGGCCATCCTCCACCAATCCGCACTGCAGCAGCGTGGTGGAGTATGTTCTAGGTCTCCTCAAGAGTAGAGACCCGTGCTCAATACCGGGCCAGTGTTTTGAAGTCACATATATAAAAAAACTTTTAATAAAGTCTTTACATGCCTCGCAAAGCACATCCACTTAGTCACAAAATATTTAAGCCTCAACAATTACATAACCTAGAACGACAATTGTTTCCGGTTTCACAAACAACTGCTACAACAATATCTGTAAAAGGTATAAAAAATGTAATATAAAGTTATAATGTAATGGAAAAGCTATGGATATTGTCAACAAAGGTTCGTACTTTCACATTGCGTTCGGTATAAAACGTGTAGTCCGGTTGAATGTGGGTCAGCGGCTCTGCTCGCTCCGACGACAATTTAGGGTTGGCAATTTTGCCAACTGTAAAATTACCAGTACGGCACAATGAGTAAGTACTGATAGTTAATTTGTTTATGTTTTCAATGCATGCTTTCGTACATAAGTGTATCAGTGATACCCATATGAATAAGGCTTTCCGCCCACGTCCGATAATCGGTGACCGATTTTTTGTAGGAGGAAAATAGAACGTACTGATAGCAATGGTGCAATGCACACGTCCTACAAAAAGTCGGTCAGAAATAAAATCGGTGCATTCCGACCGATGTCGGTGAAAAATGGAACGTTCGGAAATGTATGCGTTCTCACCGACTCACCGACAGTTGAATAGCGAGTCGGCCACAAAATCGGTCATAAGAATTGGAGGAAAAATCGGCCCGATTATTTATCGGTCCTACAAAAAGTCTGACGTGGGCGGGAAGCCTAAAATAAAATATTTGACTTTGAATAATGACTGCGAAAACCTGTAATTTTGGAATAATATTTTTTATAGGTTTTCATCGAGCCTTTTCGATTTCAGAACAAACATAAACCTAACGAGGTGGATGTATCTCTTCGTAGCTAACGAGGCAAGATGCAAACCAAATATTATCTAACCCGCGTAATTAATAATTACAGCATTGGATTGTAATGGGTTTTACTGTTAATTCATTAGGACTAATAGGACATACTGCGTAGCAATTACGTAGCCGCCAGTCATTGATTCGCGTGTGTTTCCAATACATCATTTCGAAATTTTAGAATTAATTATTATTTGTCATTAAATTGTTATTCATATCATTGTCATTAATAATTGTGAATATTCATTGTAAAGTCATGGTTAGTAAAATAATGTAAAGGGCTTTGGTTTTTTATTCTATTGGTTGTCTTTAACGTAAATGTCGCTATAAAATAATTATCCCTAATATACAAGACCCGAAATAGTATAATACATACATAAATAGCACAATAAATAGTACATAAATAGTATAATACAGTGTGTAAAGTGTTATATTATTGCACGGATGTTAGGTACATGGGCGCTAAGGCCTATTAATTAAAAAAATAGCAACTAGCACCATTCGGCACACAGTACAAAGCCAATGGGAGCAGAAAATTGGTCAAAATTAACTTTTCAAATTTCTAAATACCTATTGCTGTTGATTAAAGCTGACCATACACGATCTAGTATACTTGTCAAGATTGCAGTTTGACTTGATGCGGCATCCAGTTTGCATGAGATAGTCTAGATAGCCAGATAGACATACACCGTCAATTCTATTGGATACTGCATCAAGTCCGCTGCAAACATTACAAGTATACTTGATTGTGTATGGTCAGCTTTACAAATTATGACGAAGGTACCTAATTTTTGCTATTATTGATATCATTGACTTTTTGTATCAATTGGTAAAATGTGTTATTAAGTTATAAAATTTATTTATAATACAAAATTTAAATAATTAAATATTGTTGCAAAGGAGAATGCCCATAGCCAGTACTCTTAAAAAAATAATTGTGTCACAATGATTTTTGGATAAAAAATTTAATTAAAATATTTCAAGTATTTTATCCTATTTCCTGAAAAATCCTTATTGGGAATAATTTTCTGAAATTAATAAGTACCTAACTTTACTTCCGTTTTACAAAGGAAAACCATTGGGCCATTTATGTTTGGATAAGGGCCAATCAGGAATCTTTTAAGATCCTTCGGGCCAATAGGTTGCATTGATTCGATTATAATTATGATACAACAGTAATGCCGGGTCCACACGCTTGGTGTTTGCCGCAAACACCAAACACAGCAAGCAACACCACAAACACCGATCACAATCACCCATTCAAACAGCGCCTCCTCACATTTGGCGAACATGTCAGTCTATTCCAAATAGACGAACATGGCGGACGACGAACTGGTTGCAGCGATTGCATTTGGGTTGACCTTCTTTTAGTTTAAATTAAAACAAAATCAAATAAAAATGAGAAAATCAAGGAAACGAAGACGGTGGTGGATGACCAAAATATTTTTTATTTACAATAATACCTACTTATCCGCGTCTATGCATCATTAACTTTATGCCTATTTTTGTGATTCACATGTTTAGGATTAGCCATATACATACATGACTCATTTTTATATGCTTCTAAGAACGTTAGAATTATGTATTCACACTAATCAGTCATTTTTTTTCTATTTTAGCACAAAGACTAGATTCTACGTCCGCTTCCCTCAAGCTCTCGTTTATTAATGATTGTTACCAAGCGTTTGGACACAACGTAAACTGTTTGCCGAACATCCTTTGATTTGTGAAGGAAAACCGACAACGATGCCGATCACTGGCGAACACAAACACCAACAGGCAAACAGAAACAAACACCTATCCACATGTTCGTGTTTGTTGTTTGCTGTTTGCCATTGTTTGCCAAGCGTATGGACCCGGCATTATAGTTTATTATATCCATGACAACAAACTAGATGACGTAAGGGGACTGTCAAATGAATTAGAAAATTATTATAATCAGCCAGGAGTAATAGTGTTCTGTGATTATAATACATTACAAACTACATGGTGATTGGGGGCTGTCAAATGAATTTGAAACTTAAAAGATCGACATTACATACGCAATCGACTTTAATACGCCTACATAGAGTCCATATTACTGTGAGTTTACTATAACCTAAATACAAATTAATTTTGTTTAAAATCTCTTATTTCCTAGTATTATCATTGACTAAAGTTAGTATGTGTAATTTATTAAGATAACATAATCAAATAAAGGTATTTTTATCAAGACACAAAAATGTTAAAGTCAGTACATTTCTCCATACTGAATGGGCATTCTCCTTTAAAGTAAGGCGTTTATGAGACTTTAATACAATCTTGTGTTTAGGTCTAGGAAGCCATTTCTGAAACTGCGTGTGACAGAAATAAACTTACTCATATGATGTAAGAGCACAATGCATCTAGAGCTATATCGGCAATTTTCGTTTTTTTTTTTCATGTTCGCTGACATTATCTAGCGCAGAGATTATTTGTACGAAGATAGCTGAGTAACGTTCCTTCTTGAACGTATCCATGATACATTTAGTGTTGCAGAAGTCTATCGTATATGAAAGCAGCTGATAAACGAGTAGATAAGACATATGATAACAGATAACCGAAGAAAAGTCCTCGAATGGCTTCTAGATTTGAGGCCGCAACCGATCAGAGTAAGGCCAATTAGGGGAGGCTTCCGTTGTGAAATGGTTTGAATGCTTGGTATGTTCTTGTCTTTGTCTTGTCCATGGCACCCACGACACTGGGAATCCTAGAGTGGGGCTATGAGTGTATAATCTTTATCACTAGGTATTATTAAAAGGCTATTAGAATAGAAATTAGAATAAAATAACGAACAGTATTTTTAACCAACTTTAAAAAAGGTGGAGGTTCTTAATTCGACTTTTTTGTCATGTGATCTGACGATTTTGTCAAGAATTATTATTATATTATAATGTTTTGACAGCCCTACATAAAACTCCTGTATACTGTGTCGTCGGCGAAGTAAAAGGGGGTAACGAAACGAGTGCATTAGATTAATTAACGCGGGGTCGTGTTCAAGCATCGATATTTCACTCTTGGGATAGTAACGTTATCACTCACGCTCGGTTATGTGATTATCGATACTCTGGTAACATGAATATTATCGTGTCAACTACTAGTCATTAATAGTACACACTATATCATAGGTACATACAGATAATATGTCGTGTAAATCCTTGTTTCTTTTTTAGGTGAGTTAATTAAATCTTACAATGTTATGCTGTTATCATTTAAGTTCGTTGCTTGAAATATAAACAAAGAAAATCCCTGATTTATTTTTGATCGAGTAGGTTATAACAATAACTTTAATTTCTTAAAATAAAATTGAAGGGAATACAGTTTTTAACCGACTTCAAGAGAAGGAGGTTCTCAATTCGACTGTATTTTTTCATGTTTGTTACCTCAGAACTTTCGACTGGGTGAACTGGTTTTGATTATTCTTTTTTTAATCGAAAGCTAGTGTAAATTTGAGCGAGATCTGACAATGGCATCTATGTCAAAAGCATATAAGTCTTAAATATGCATTAAGTATGTGCGCCATAAGTATTAAGTAGAAGCGCTCATAGCGGCTTGCGTCGATCTTAAGTGATCGACAAAGTTAAGCAACAGCGGGCGCGGTCGGTAGTTGGATGGGTGACCGCTAGTGGCAAAAAATTCTTGAGCTTTTCCGTACTTCGGAGGGCACATAAAGCCGTCGATCCCGGTTGTTATCATATGATAGCAGTCGTTAAGCCATGTCGGAGGCCCTCGGGTGGTTTGAAAACTTCCGACACTCGGGTTGGCCACTAACCCCTCAACCAATCCGCACTGGAGTAGCATGGTGGAGTATGCTCTAGGCCTCCTCAAGAGGAGAGACCCGTGCCCAGTAGTGGGCCATTAATGGGTTGAAGCCATGTGCGCCATAAATGGACGAATAACTCAACATCACGCCAACCGATTTCGATGATTATTTTTTTATTGGATGTACTTCATTTGAAGTCGGTTCTTTTTTGTTAAAATTTTAGATATGTTTCTATAGTTCTTAGCCAGTGTCACGCAACCATAACATTGACATAACAAGAGAACTATTCTAATAAAATAGAAGTGTTATATAAATGCCATAATGAAGTTTAACAATGATATCACATAACATGATAACTGTTCATTGTGTAATACAAGAAACATACAATAGGATGTTCAGAAATAAGGGTATAAAGTATACAATTTTTTAAAAACTGCAGATAAATCAATAATTAAGCTGTATGCATTTAAATGTTTTACAGTGAAATAAAATATATAAATAAATATGTCCTGACTAATCTTTAAAATATGGCAGGGATTTACTCGTCTCCTGCAACTAAACTATATAATTATTTAGATTTTTTTAAGAACGACAAGGAATTGAGGTGACTAGAAATGAATATGCACTGATAGATTTTTTTGATTATTATAACGATTTTGAGTAAAATAATAATAGTGTATGCGGATAACAAAGCAGAAATAACAAAAATTCAACAAAGACGTACTTAGTATTAATATGATAGGATTGCCTTTAAATTTCATTTCCATTGAACTAGGAAATAAAGGGTTTAATTTAAAGAAAGTAATGAATAGCTTCTAGAAACAAAAGAGGCTCACAGACAGAAGTGCCCTGATTTTGCTCTTTTACAGCTCATTAGACTAAACACTCGATTTATTGTATGCCAGAAGAAAATATCGAAAACACTGGCATCTGTTTATCAATCACTAGTAATTTACTACCCCGATCACTAGTAGTTTTATCAATAACCTCGCTTTGCTTCGTTTTTCGTATAGAACCCAAATTTTTTTCAAATATAATCTAAAATTTTAACAAAAAAACCGACTTCAAATGAAGTACATCCTTTCCAATAATAATAAAAAAGAATCATCGAAATCGGCTGGCATGATATTGAGTTATTTGTCCATTTGTCGCGCACATAATTAATGAAAATTTAAAACTTATCTTGTTTTCTCATGGATGCCATTATCAGATCTCGATAAAATTACACACGAGAAGCACCAGCTTTCGATTAAAAACAGAATCATCAAAATCGTTTCATCCAGTTGAAAGTTCTGAGGTAACAAACATAAAAAAATAATACAGACGAATTGAGAACCTCCTCCTTTTTATGTTACTCAGAAAGAAGAGAGCATCCTATTAGTGAAAGAATTTTTGAAATCGGTCCAGTAGTTATTGAGTTTATTAAATCCATTGCAAATAATCAAAGAAATAAACAAACAAAAAATCAAAATTTTCCTCTTTATAATATTAGTTTAGATATTACAATAAATTGCTAACAATTCAATACATAATGTCGTAAGTGATACGACACGACGTTACGTTACGTTATGATACTATATAAACATAATATTTAATTACATACATAATCATATTATAAAATCTATAAAATAAAATAAAAACATGATATTTAGGTAGTTAAACAAACAATAATTAATAAACAAACAAATTTAATAAACCTGTATTTATAAACGCCTTTTATGCATCGATCTAACCGGCCTCTTTTTTCATACGTTGAGACTGCGACGGGCAAGCTATGACTCGCATTGTTTGCAATCTACCTACAATAAATTTTATTGTGTTGTAAACAATGTGATGCTATTAATACGATGTACTTTATTTTGATACTTGTATTAGTTATGTTATGTACAGCTCAAAGATTTCTCAATATCCGGGACAAACCTTGTTTTGTGGTTTTTACGGATATTTTCTAACAATGTTCTGTAATATTACTTTTGTCTTTGATAATAAATAAAATAAAAAAAAATAAAAAAAAAGTAATATTGACTTTAAATAACAATAATGCTTTGTTGCTACAATAATAAATAATTTTTATTCAGATTAAAATATAACAAAACAATTCAAGTAAATCAACTCACACTTTATCCATTCTCCAATATTGTTAGTCCATTGAACAGGTAAATCTATTTTTTGACGGAATATCGCGTGCACCCGTCACAGTCCTTATTAGATTTATCATTTTAAGTTACGAATTTATAAACGCACTGTTAATTTATAAATTCAACGTAAACAAATGATAACAACAGGACACACTGCGTATTTACAAGTTTTGACAACTGTCAACTGAGTACGACACGCTAATGATGTTTATTTAGAACTACCCGCGGATTATTGATTTAAATTTTATGCCAACAAACTGACATGCTATCTATCTGTTTTGAAGATAAACAATTAATAAAAACAAGTTAAACAAGTTAATTAAGTTGTACGTAAAGATAATATTATTAAGGTAAGGAATAACATATGAGTACAAGTATGGATTATTCTCGAAGACGCTATCTTTCGGTCATGTGTACATTATGTGGTCGCTGCTTAAAGGTCTCAGCAGATATTATATGAACTAGGCACATTGACCTATTATTACTCCACTGTGAATCGACCCATAGCGCAAAACATGCGCTTTATGTCATGTTCCTTTCGATTTCTGTGGGTTAGAAGAAACATTTAATATCTTAGTCAAATGCACTGGACTTAATACATTGACAAATATTATATTCCTAAATTACCTCAGCGAGAACTCTATCCAAAAATTAATAATAATTAATTTTATTTTACAAGAACAAAATAATTTGATAAAACAGAGGTGCAAACAGAATTTGAACCGAAGTACTTCATGCGTGAGAACTGCGTTCAAATAACTAAGTTTCTAACATTTACAATTACAAAACTTATGCCAGTGGCACAATTAGCAGTTGCAATATCCAACTCTCATATGAACGATGAAACATTTCGTGAACGGATTTGAAATTAACGTACGCAATCTAGATTGCGCCTGAAAATTGGTTTCAGCGTCAATCCTTGGTTGATATTGCAATAACGTCACAATTCTAAAATTTACACATCTGAATCTCGTAAAATAAACAAAATAAAATTATTGTGCGTCAACTACAGTAAGCTTTTTTTGTCTTTCTCGTTCATCACATAGAACAATATGAATTTTGCAATTTCAACGACTACAATTATGTGTAATAGTTATATCTCAGTTGTTAGGTTTGGGCTTTTGTCCGGAAGAATTGAGTTTGTATTCTTCAGAAAATTCCAAGTTTTCACGAGAAGATATCGCGATACCTGCCTATCAAAAAATTCTTCATAATGTTTTCAAAGCAGACCTCTCTGGCCTACAAACTCTCTCTAGAAAACATCAGCTGAGCTTATCATTAGGACAGTTACCGGTTGTGATGATGTATGAATCGGAAACAAACTTCATGCAGTTCCATTAAAAAATATAGGGTAATTACATGGGTTCAGGATGACATAAAGAAATGAGATATTACATATCAATATTAGCTAGCTTAACATTAAGGCGACTAATTAACTATTCATTCGTGCATTTTATATCATTGTACAAAATATATTTGTATCATACTTAACTGTATTTAGCCTACCATAAATAGAAGAGTGCATAGCAAGTGGTCAACTGGTTGGGTTTATATTCATAATTATGCTTTAAAATTTTCATTTTTTTAACCTTACTATTTACAAAGAGAGAAGAATTTTTGAAACGTTTCGTTCCATATCTATTTCCTCAGCTTATAATAACCGATCCAGTGCATTGAGATATTTGCAATACAAGTCCATACTTGACCAAACGTCTGATGATTGTCCACAAAACAAACAATTCTAGAGTGGGAATTAGGGACCACAAAATTATGTAAAAATTGATGCCCCATGAATTATTTTACATTTTCATTCATTTTAATTTTTAACCGACTTCAAAAAAAGGAGGAGGTTCTCAATTCGACTGTATTTTTTAATGTTTGTTACCTCAGAACTTTCGACTGGGTGAACCGATTTTGATGATTCTTTTTTAATCGAAAGCTGGTGCTTGTTGTGTGGTCCCACTTAAATTTGAGAGAAATCTGATAATGGCATCCATGTAAAAAACATATAAGTCTTATATTTGCTTTAAGTATGTGCGCGATAAATGACGAATAACTCAATATCACGCCAACCGATTTCGATGATTCTTTTTTTATTGGATGTACTTCATTTAAAGTCGGTTCTTTTTTAGTTAAAATTTTATAAGATCAGAAAACTTCATTCAGACATATGGGTACTAATTTCGTCACGAGCAATAGAACTCATGGCTCGGTAGTTTTGTAATTTAACTACAATCACAACCGATTAACCTGTGTGAAATATATAGTATCGAATATCTACATATTTTTAAATAATGTAACAGATCCGTTCGATTCGCACTGTTAATTTCTGTCCACGTAGACGCACGTCACATGCATCCGTGCTTGCATCTTGCGTTGTAAAAGTACGAAATCTTAGACAGATTTTAGAAGCGGTATCGTCGCCTTTGCCTATTACGCAGCTTGCATGCAATCGTCAAATGAAGCGACGTGGACATTAGACCTAAGTTAGAAGCGATGACCTTTGTGACACAAGCGGGATTTTGTCAAAACAAAACCAGCGTGTTATTAAACACTAGTATATAACAGCGCAGTTAAGATTGTAAGAGGCGAATCAGGATGACGTCATGCATTGTGAAGTTATGGGCGACGCTATAAATAGAAAGTGGCTGAGTAATCAATGGCTCATATACATTATATAGAAATGAGCTCCCTTTTATGCTCATTAAATGGTTTTATCGTTGGTGACATAAATGTTTACTGCTTATCAATATTTTTAAATACTTCGTAATAGCTTACATTATGCCTAAAGAAACGCAGCAAACACAATAACTTACAATTTCGTAACTTGTCGACATTCTCGAGCGCTGTTGTAATATATAATCGTTCTGGATCAATAATTCAGAAATCGCAAAAAAATAATCGTTCTGGATCAATAATTCAGAAATCGCAAAAAAGTTTAGGGAGTTAAATTAGATAAAAATCGATAGATTTAAAAGTTATTCATACAATAAATTTACATATTATGTATATACATTTGACTGTATATACAATAGATTGATTTATTATCTTATCCATTTTAGAAAAAGTTGTCACGTAGTAATGTAAAGGTCAGAGTTGTGCATGTTAGAGGAGGCTTATGTCTAACAATGGTGCATTGACTGTAAGTAAAGGCTGATGGATGCAGTAGCGGCGTTAGGGTAGGCCGCGGTTGGGCGACCGCCCAGGGCGCCAGGTTTGAAAGGGTGCCTCAGGTCATAATGTAACCCTTATAGTTAGTTAGTAGTCCGTCTGCCCGTCTGGTCCGTCCGTCCGTCCGTCCGTCCGTCCGTCCATCCGTCCGTCCGCAGCATAGCGCCGAGACTCTTTGCTCGAAAGCTAGGTATAACTTGGTATGGATTTAGATATTTATTATATTATTTCTGTATGGGTTTCAATTGCAGATAGGGGCGTGGAAGAAATCTCGCCCAGGGTGCTGGTAGTGCCAGAACTGGCACTGGATGGATGCATCCATCCAGGATAAAATGTATTGTGGACACTAATTTTCACCTAATAATGATTGGTGATTAAGTAGATTTAAAATATACGACAAAAATTGTATGTATGAATGAATGGCCAATTCATATTATTGTAAGCAGCCCAAAGTTGTTTCAAACGTGAGTATGACAAATATATTTTTTTTATTCCTGTACGGAATTAAAGAAAAAAAAAACTTTAGAATCACTTACATATGAGATATTGGTTTGTTAAACTATCTTCTCTGCTAAATCGAGTTAATGACTCAAACACAAACAATAAATCAACAAGTTTGACTAATTTTTTGCCATCAAGATTTGTAATGTGGCACAAAAATATGTATTTGATTAATACATATTTTAATAAATTTATTTATTAAAATCAGCTGACGAGCCACCTGATGGTAAGAGGTCATCATCATAGCCCAAGGACATCAGCACACTTACCGATGCATTGACGCAAGAAAGGAAAAGAAAAATAATATTTAAAAAAAACGAAAAAACACGCTTTTATAGAAAATCCAACAAAAAAAATAGAAAATGAATTTGGGGTGCATGGTGTCAATGAGTAGAAGGATTATCATTTTGATAATATCTTAAAAAGCACCCCACGCTTTTATTACAATTACACGATTCTGAATTCAAATATATTTTCCGTTTTTAGTTGTATTTTCTATAAAAGCGTGTTTTTTAGTTTTTTTTTTAACATTTTTTTTTCATTTTTTAGTTTGAGTTTTTGAAATGTTTAGGTTTTTTCTTTAAATATTAATTTGTCATCGGTCCTCGATAAATCTACGAAGTTTGAAATAAATCTGATCGTTTGAAGTGGGTCAAAATCAAGTCCAAAGGAGTCGGTTACAAGTTACAAACAAACATACAGGTGAAACTATGTAATATAAAACGTGTAAAAAGAAGAATGAACTGGCTCTCAAGCCCAGTAACCAGCTGGCTGTTAGTCAGGCAGGCTTCACGGAAAGACAATTTAATAATATTATGTAATCGTTACGAGTAGCCCTAACACCAAGCTGGCCGACTACTGTCACCTCTTACGAAATTCTGGTTTACCAGCATGGGATTGGGTCAGTAATCTAGCATACATACACACATAGAAGCATAATTTATGAATTGCAAATAAAAACCCTATATCGTAATAAGTATCGAAGCAGCTACGAACTGAAAACTCAGATAAAGACAAATTGCATTAAAATGTCTTAATGCCACTAAATATAAGCCGTGAATTAAATAAAAATAAAGTAGGTATGGTATACAGAAACCAACTCAATCATGTGGTGATGACACAGCCAAGTTTTATTTATTTAAGTGATCTACTTGGCCACTTTCCATTCCGACGAGTACAATTTCTATGGGTTTCTCTACTTGGCATGATATTTTATTAGGTTATGAATTGCTTGTACGAGTCTTTAAGGAAGATAGCTGTTTATTAAAGGCTGTCTGTAATGTAACATTCATTACATGAGATTCTGTATGCCAATACTATGTAGAAAAATTTCATACATATTTTGATAATATAAAAAAATGAAAAAAAATTTGGTGACCTACAAAATTCTTTGGAATTTTATTAATATGAATGAATGAAGGATTGTGAGGAAACTTAAATTCTTCTTAATTGTTTGATGATTGTTATCCTACAATCGTGGATTCGTGGATGATTTATTCTTCTCAATGTGGAAAACCATATCTAAAACGGCAAATTGTTATGTTAAAATGAAATTTTATATTTGTATTAATGTGTTACCAACTTGATTTTGATATGATATGAAAATTAGTAAAGATAATACATCTTTTTTTATACGCAATGATCGATATGAAAGACAATATTTTAATGTATACTATTTTTGTATATTTTTATAATGTTACAAGTACTCCTTGTGAAAGAAACCATCCAAATAATGTTACGCATCGTAATTTATTGTTAATTTTGAGAGGCCAAACAGAAACAGGCAGACAGAAATAGCTACTTTGTTTTGTCGTATTTATAGAACACCAATGCCAAATGTCAACGCTGCAATTAATCAAAATCCAAAGCTGATAGCTACTAAAAATTCGAAACAACAAAAAGCGTTCGAAGTAACGCAACCGCAGCAGAAAAATGACCTATCACTTGACGACACTGACAAATTATTTATAAGAGTATTTACGCCATAGGGTTTTCCCGATGCCTATTAACATAACAGCCGAAGTGACCTCGAAGCCTACATCAGTAGGGAAAAAATATTCTCTGGGCGAGTTCCAAGGCGACCCGTAGGAGTTTCACTGGATCGACAGACTAGACGGCGCCAAGCGATCGCGACGGATTGGCGCCGAGAATCTCGGATAGGTACCACGATGCGGATTTATCTTAAAAGAAACGCTATCAGATGCAAACATTGTTTCTGCATAATGAGACTTGAATCTTTTGATGTATGTTTAAACTAACTTACTCGTAAAATTGTTGTTTTGAAAGCTATGTAGTAATAAAATGTAATACATTTTGTGTCTGCTTATGTAATTGTTATGCTGTCTCTTCTAGAAGTAAGAGAGGTTAGGACGCTGGGTAAATGTGAGTTAAAAAAATTATTATATATTTTATTATATTAGGATTGCTACTGAAAATATTTCAAAGGATAGGATAAAATAGATTACTATTTTAAATAAGCACATATCAGTATAAATAAGAAAGTTAACTAATTATCTGCTAGAGATTGATTTTTAATTCACTGCAACGTCTGCAACAACACCAAAATATTAATAGGATAAATAGGTTATAGCAATTTAAGTTTCGAAGTTTAGGTATAACGACGGAAAAAAATACATAAGTTGACCAATTAATTTTGAAACCTGACATACGAACTGATAAATAAAAAGCTTTATATTTATATTGCAAAATATTTATATTGCACTAGCGCTCTGCAACCAGCTTTGCTCGCATTTTTCGGGATTATAAGTATCCTATATCTTATTCTAGATCATAGGTCACAGGTAGACCACCTGTTTACAAAATTTAGTTATGATGAAATTCTTAAGTTAATTTATTTCATAATTTCATTTAAATTTTAATCGTGTTATAATTTTATTTATAACTAGCTGACCCAGCGAACTTTGTATCGCCTAACAATTGATTAAATTACTAAAATGGCTATTAAAAAATAAGAGTTGATCGTAGAAGGGTGAAAATTGAGGATTGTATGTATTTTTGTATGTTGTATCATAAAAAAATAGAAATTAAAAATTTTGTCTAAAAAATAAAAAAAAAATTTAGGGGTGGACTACCCCTAACATTTAGGGGGATGAAAAATAGATGTTGGTCGATTCTCATAGATACCGGATAAGCACAAAAAATTTCATCAAAATCGGTCAAGCCGTTTCGGAGGAGTATGGCAACGAAAACTGTGACACGAGAATTTTATATATTAGATTGTGAGTGATGTAATTCTGAATTGAGTAATATATAGTGATTTGTATGTTAGTAATTTTGTTGAATGAATTGTAATGCCGTTATATTTTACTATATAATTTACCTAATATTCTAGGAGAAATGAAATATAAAGAAATGTTGTTTGTACCTGTGATTGAAATGACATTTGGTTATAATGATTTTGTGCATGAAAATATTCTTAAATGTAATGGTATTCATTTTGTTGGTGTAACTTTAATATAAAATGAAATTTCATGAAATCTATACAGTAGTGTTTGCGTGAAAGAGTTATAAACATACAAACTTTAACATTTATAATGTTAGCAGGATAGTACGATTTATGTCTGTCACAGAGTGTTTAGTGGGGACAAAACAACGACGGCGATTCATTTTCTCGAAACTGGTGACGCATCGCCGTACAACGTGGGCGTCTAAATCTAATTCCGCTAAGCCCCTAACAATGCCGATGATAAAGCGTAGCTTCCCTGTTTATGGAGTGTCGTTTGCGAATTAGTCAATGATTTCACAATCTTTGGGCAATGTTACTTCATTCATCAAGTAAACTATGGCATTTAATACATACTTACGTCTTTATAAGTAATCTATACTAATATTATAAAGAGGAAAGATTTGATTGTTTGTTTGCATTGAATAGGCTCCGAAACTACCGAACCGATTTGAAAAATTCTATCACTGTTGGGAAGATACACTATCCCCGGGTGACAAAGGCTATATTATATATATTACTATGTTTTCCGAAGAGAAGTGAGAGCGATTTCCTAGTACATTGATAAATTTTTAGTTTATTATGTTTTTAGTTTTAATACCCGCTCTTGTAAATATTTCATGTTTTTAAAATTATGAATTAAAAAATATAAATACTTATATCCCACACCCCTTGCTTTGTTTGACATTGGAAATCGAACTCGTTAAAATTTAAAGTCTGTAGATTATGAATATTTATTATATTTATATAGACTTTACCTACTCTACAGTCTGGTACATTTTAGTAGTCCCTCTGTAAAAACCACAAATCAAAAAACTTGACGATGATTGGTCGAAAATAATCGTCCACGAGTTATCGAATGAATATTATTTATACATACTACCGCTCTGACTGCAGCTTTGCCCACATTTTTTGGGTCAATAAGTACCCTATATTTTATTTCAGATCAAGTTCTACATACGTGCTAAATTTCATAAAAATTCGTTTAGTATTTTGTAGTTTAGTGGCGTGACAGTTCATCAAACACCCTTACAAATTTTCACATCGACGATCCGTGTGGCGCAATAGTTATACTAAAACCAACTTATCTGTGAATTGAAGGGAGGCGCTGTCGGACTCAGTGGACGAAATTCGAGATGTAGTAACTGACAGATGAATGACTACAAAGTACTTATGAATGACTTTTAAACATGGCGGCATTAGTTCCAATTTTCGCCACTTCACAGATAAGTTGGTGGCTCTGTACGCCCGGATCGCCGCGCCAAGGGTCTTGGGTTTAATTCCCAGCTAGGCGGAAATTTCAACGATGCTTTTAAATTTCTGTTCTCGGTCTGGAATGTCCTTGTCTTGTGTTTTGTTCATGGCACCCACGATACAGGGAATCCTACTATGGGGCTGAGTGTGAATCGTTATAAAAAATGTATTGGTTAGAAGCCACAATGTTGTTTACTCGAAAATCGCCATTAGTAATACTAGTGACGCATCAGTTAGTGTAGGCATACACACATTTCTACGAATTTATTTAGCGATGATAAAATGCACCGTTTGTTGAAAACAACATCTCGTGAGTCACAGTTTATTTTTGTCAGATGTAAACAAAACCCTTAACGATTTCATGATTCAGGCTTTATGGGAAATGGATGATTAAGCTTGTGTATTATTTATAGATTGAAATGATTTTAAATAAATAAAAACCGTTTGGTTGTATTTTTAGTTTAATAGCACAAAAATAAAATTTTAATTTATTTTCATTATGGTTATAGTTAATTTAACGTTATCCAATGTGAAATGTTATCTATACTATAATAAAACTCAACTGTCTGTTTGTCTGTCCGGGCATCACATAAAAACCATTGAACGGATTTCGATTAAAATTGGTGAAGTTGTTACTAATACACCGGACTATATTTTAGAATACATTTTATCCCGGAAAATTAAACGGTTTCCCTGGGAAACGCGATGAAAGTTTGTATGGAAAATTTTATAACATCAACCGATTTGCTTCAAATTTGCAACAAATGTTCCTTGCTTAAATTGATGGAACATGTGCTTTTCAGTTTTTCAAAATTTTGCAAGAAAAAGAAAAAAATACAAATTAATGTGACTATTGCTTATTTATCAAAACCCACTCCTAAAGGAACCCTTTGTGATTGTATCGTGTATTTCACTATATAAATTACTAAATATAAGTACTCCAATATAAATTCACCGTTTTTTTAAATTTTCTTCTGTAAGAGGTACGAATAAGGTAAAACATAATTTTCGTATGCGAAGCTGCGGGCAACAGCTAGTTAGTTTTAAACTGGGTCAGCTATTGGCATATGGTGAATAAATTATCAGGTAAATCTCTCATAGTGGACACAACTAACGCTACGCTGAACGTATCGTAGCCCGTAGCTCGTAGCTGGTCGCGTAGCTCGTAGCTCGTAGCACGCCCGCTTTGACCTCCAAACGGTCATAACTCCATAGGTTGTTTTGTGTAGCCACGGTGGCGCCTCTACGCCGGCGTCTTATCTGACAAGGACAGCCGATCTGGCGGTACTCCAGACAAGTTAGCTGCAACCGTTACGCAACCGAATATGTAGCTTCATTAACAACTTTGCACGTTTCCGAATGAACTTTCCGATCCAATTATAGACCGAGGGACCGATGGGTGGATACCCGTGGTTTTTTAACTGTCCTATTTTTAATTTTTTTGTAAAGATGACAGTCCAGCGTGTTCCAATAATTATTAGTCAATGTAACTTAAGACGCACACTTTTTAAAATGATCCGTGTTATGCTTTGCGAAATTAGAGATACGTAGTTTTACAATACAATACAACTTTTATGTTTTGTATTAGTTAAGTGTGTGT
Organism: Thymelicus lineola; assembly: GCA_963932265.1. NCBI lineage: Eukaryota > Metazoa > Arthropoda > Insecta > Lepidoptera > Hesperiidae > Thymelicus > Thymelicus lineola. The sequence continues at coordinate 4,330,410 of OZ010685.1, forward strand.
GCTCAAATATCTGTACGTGCATGATACGGTATTTATGTTATTTGTGTTATTATACATTTCCACCATTCACTTTGTTTATTTTTTGTATAAATTTTTCAGTTTCTTTGTAATCCAGTGTAAGGACTTATATAGTTAATTATTTTTGCATTCAGACTTATGATAATTTAATATTTTAAGTTTTCCAAAGATTTTTTGTAAAAGATAACGAGTATAGTATAATATACCATATACTATTATAGTTTTGTAAACTTCTAGATTATGTTAGATACAGCAAGAAAAAACAGGTTATTAGTCTCTCATATTTTATAATATAATGATATTAGTTAATCAAAAAAATTTAAGGAAAAGTTATCACGAAAAATCATCACCAAAGTTTTGTATTTTTATTTGCTTTCTCCTTATTCTATCTAAAACTCATTATTTAATAAAGTACAAATAAATAAGTATAAATAAATAACCAACAATTAAGCAATGAAACTACGAAAACATTTGAAAAAGTGCAAACTACTCGTTGAAATTCAGCTGTAGGGTAATAACTGTAAAAACTTTTCAACTTTTTTTTAATAAGCCTAAATCTGGTTAAATCCTATTAATATTATAAATATTGTATAAAACTTTATGAGGACGCACAACCATAATGATATCGTAGTTGTTTATTTATTTTTAATTGATTTGTATTTAAGGAGTTCCCTATGATAATTTTTAGAAAATAATTATAGTACTTATAATTGAAATTGATATTCGAATATTAACAGTCAAATGATTTTTTAAAAAGTGTAGAAGCTGTCGTAAAAATATCCTTAAAGTATGGCCAACGAGACCATCTATCGTACCAAATATATGTATAATAATATTTAGCTTTGTTTTCTTACGGTATATTTCTCGTAAACGCATAAAACACACACGAAACTTATACTTTGCACAGTTATGCCGTATTTTATAACACATTGCTTACGTTAATACCGGAAAATGAAAATGTTTTCAGAGAATACGCATAAGTAGAGATATAAAAATAATATAAGACAATTTGAAACTCCGTACAAAATGTTTTTAATAATTTTATACATACCCATTCGAATAAAACCGATATTAATTTAAAAAATATTAATTTAAACAACTTTGGAAACTAACCTCTAAAGTAATTAATTATACGAATTCTACTATAAAGATAGTAAATAACTGTTCTATAGATTTTTCAGTTCAATAGATTTTTTACAATGAAAATGATTTGAAGAACTGGGATCCAAAGCATGACTAGAAAAGATTTATTACCCTGTATTTAAATTAGTACTAGTGATGTTATTAATACTTTCTTATTGCTCAAAAATTCTAATGCCCAATTTCGTATGTTATTAGATCGTATATTGCATAGATAGGAGGATTATTTTTTTAACGGATTTCAAAAACAGGAGGAGGTTTTCAATTCGCTTATATACTTTTTGTTTCTTACCTAAAAACTCAGTTGAAGTGGCTTTAAGTTGACTTTACTAGGTGTGAAATTTTTGACAAAACATTAAGTGGCTTAAAATTTTCATGTAGATAAAATAATTGTAATAGTTGTAATTGTAAATTGTAATAGTAATTTAATGAAATTGTAATTTAATTTGAATGTTGACAATTTATTATGTATTTTGAATTAAATTAGTGAACTATGATAAAATATGTAAATTAGCATATAAGGTCTCCGGTGCACGCTGGAGGAGATGTTTATATTAAATAATAAAAAAATAAGGACCTAAAAACTCCGTCATGTATGAACCGATTTGAAAAATTATTTTTTATTATAGCGTAGTAGGAGCTACGCTATAAAAAATAATGTGAATTAGCCTTGTTTTAATGGTCGCAAACCATCTTTGCATTATTGCCTTTCAAATGAAACCAATTCGGGGGACATCGGTTGGATAGTTACAATAGTTATATAAAGGACATCCGTGCAAATATTTTCTGTGATTTATATAATATAGATGATTTGTCAGTTCTGATTTATGGAGTTGATGAGAAATCTCCTCAAATATTATTGGCACATACGGTGATTTTGATATTATATGTGATATTATATCTGTGTTTAGCGATCATGTTAGAATTCCTTATTTGAAGAGTGTTTCTTTAAATTCCATTATATTTTTTGGTAAAATTAATCTAACCGAAGCAAGGGTTATTAGCCCATGCTGTAAGTCAGTACAACGTTAAAGTTCATTAAAATGCGTAGTGATTCAGTGAGGTTGAGTAATGAGACTGATGGTTTGAAGAGGTTTGCTCTGGTGACACCGTTTTCCAGTAAGCTCGTATAATTTTGGATGCCAATGCGATGGAGCGAAACTGTGTAACCCATTTTCTTTTTTAAAGTTTTTCATTGTACATTAACTTGATTTGTGTTTCTAAAGGAATTTAATACAAATTTTATTTAGTTGCAGTCGTTAAAATTTTATTTAATTTTGTACAGGAACTCATACTGAAAATGACATGGTATAATAAAATTCTTACTATTACTCACATAATTATGCCATATATTTTTATAATAATTTTATTTAATTACGTTAATTAAATTCTGGTTATTATTTAAAGACGTTTAATATCATTTTATCATAACTTGTAATATAATTAATATTAGTTGAATAAGAGTCCATAAATGAGGAAATTTATAATCGTATCTTTAAGCGGCTTTCTGTAGGATAAAGCTCTGTCCCAAGTAATTGGAGAAGTCTAAAAAATTCATATCAGAGTTGAAAGCCTCCAACAAGACTTAAAGATTGTTATATGTACAAGATTGTTACATTACATTTGCAAAGATTGTTATACATTAATTCTTCAAGTGGGCGTGACTGACTAAATCCGAATCTATGAGGAATAGCGAAAAATGCTTAATGGATTCTAGAGGCCGATGTTGACAAAAACTAAAACTGCATCATTTGATTTTTGAATTTTATTTTCGTGACCACGAATTGAACCTGTTGATCTTGAAAAAAGAACTCATCCTGTAACACAAATCGATAGTGACGCTAACAAGGATCAAATTCTGGAATATAATGACATACGGCTAATTTTAAGAAAGAGCTTATTTTTAACAAAATAGATTTTTTACCTATTAAGCCTTAACTGATATTTGTTAGAAGTTGAACCCAATTATGTATTGAAAATAATGGCCATCATTTTGAACAGTTGATGATGAAGAAAATTTGTGCACTTTAAGCGGAGAAAAATATGTGTAACAAACATTGAAGTATTATTACTAGCGTATAGAACCGACACCGCCAACACTATGTAGGTCCCAATGCATTGGCGCCGCGTGGCTTTAATCTTCAATGGATTCGTTCGATTTTGAAAGGAGAACCGGGGTTCAGTTTTGAAAATCGAACCTCCCGCGCGGGACATACATTTTGTTCGAGATGTCTGTTCTATGACATTATACAATGATAACAAACAAACAACCAGTTATTAAAAAACAAGTTTCTGAGTAGTTGCAAAAAAAACTTTAAATACCTGAAAATTGTTTGACCTTGCAGTTCAAAACAGAGCGAACTGTTTTAAGACTATTTTGAAGAAATTTGCTTTCAAACTTAATCTTTTAACTAATTTGAAAATATAAAGCCAGCAATATTATTAAAAAATTAGAAGACCAAAACATTTTACAGAATTTCATACAACTTTATCGATAGATTTGCAATGATGACTTAAGACGCATGGTAGTAAGCAATAGTAAATAATAATAATAATTTGTAAAACGTGATAAAAAGAGGAAGATTCCACTGCTGATAGTATTCGCAAGGAACAGATTACCTGAAGCGGGCTAAGGGTTATTTTATGCCGATCATGCGAATAATCTTTAAAAAATATTATCCTTTTTACTCATAACATGACAGTTTGTTTTGTAAACATGTTTTTATCAAAATAGACAACACATCGGATACATTTAGTCGGTATAAAAATTTCCGGGACAATTGGTCACTAACTACTCTACAATCCACAATTAGTTGTATCAATTCATTGCTAGCATTCAGTATTTTAATTCAATCGTTCATTCGTGAACTAAGTTAACTTGCATGGCCAGCGGTTAATTGCCATTTAGAATGTTTGAGGTTCAACAAATTCATACGTAACAAAGCCGTTTGGTAAGGTCAGTACGTGTCACGTGATCCTTTGTTCTATTGCATTGAATGGCATTAAAATTATTACATGTTAAGAAATTAGAGAACCTTTTAAACATTATAATGAGGCGTGTATACTCTGGCTAGTACCTAATTAATGGTCGCAGTTTTTAGGGTTCCGTAGTCAAAACAGACTGTTAGTAAATTGTAGATTTTTTTATATCTTATAAGTTAATGCTTGACGCACTAACTTAGTAAAAGCTTATTCACTCTTGCCTTGAAAACACTTACATTATAATATGTGGGACATGTAAAAAATTCACAGTAGTAGAATCTAGAGAAGAAAAACCATCACGGTTAGGGTATCTAAAGTAGTTAATGAGTAATAGCTGATGAACTACGGAACCCTAGATTGAGTGGTGTAATTACACTTGGCCAGTTCTTTTTATAAAACGTTTGAATTTACGAATAATTCTCAACATTGTTTGTATATTACATTGTTGATGATGTGATGTATAATGTAGCATACACAATACGGCTTCAACCCATTAATGGCCCATTAATGGGCACGGGTCTCTCCTCTTGAGGAGGCCTAGAGCATACTCCGCCACGCTGCTCCAGTGCGGATTGGTAGAGGGGTTAGTAGCCAACCCGAGTGTCGGAAGTTTTTCAAACCGCCCAAAGCCTCCCGACATGGCTTAACGACTGTTATCGTGATAACAACCGGGACCGAAGGCTTTACGTGCCCTCCGAAGCACGGAAACGCTCTAGAGTTTTTTGCCACTAGCGGTCACCCATCCAACTACCGACAGCGCCCGCTGGTACTTAACTTTGTCGATCACTTAGGATCACACACATATACCTAGTTATAATGAGGCTACCGCTATGATAGCTCTCTACAAAAAGCTGATAATTTTGTTATCATCATTGTAAACATGGATGTTTATTTAATACTGGAAATATTGTTACATGAGGTTTCAATAACCGCGCTCAAGCTTTATCGTAGTATGTCGATAACATTGTTATTAATCGAAAGCAATGTGGGTATAGATACGACATATCGCGTCCATTTCACGTCTGCACTATATAAGTAAACTAAACGATAATATTTGACGTATGAAAAATGGTAAATTTTTAACCGACTTCAAAAAAAGGAGGTTTTCAATTCGTCTGTATTTTTTTATGTTTGTTACCTGTTAACTTTGGACTGTGTGAACCGATTTAGATGATTCTTTTTTAATCGAAAGCTGGTGCTTGTCGTGTGGTCCCACTTAAATTTTATTTTATTGAGATCTGCTAATGGCATCCATGAGAAAACAATATAAATCATAAATTTTCATTAGGTAAGTATATACGAGACAAATGGACGAATAACTCAATATCACGTCAGCCGATTTCGACGATTCTTTTTTATTGTTAATGGAAAGAATTTACTTCATTTGAAGTCGGTTTTTTTTGTTAAAATTTTAGATTATTCATTAGTCTACTTGCAGTTTTCTTCTATGTATGTCGCCACATAACTCGAAGAGACATTGAGAATATTTTAGTGTGCGTATTTTTTTTATAAATAATGTATGTACCATATCAAGGCGCAAGTGGCACTTTTCCTATTGATAAAATATGCCTCCAATACTAACTATAATAAGTTAGTATGCAATACCTACTTTCTGGCATATACCTACTTGACACCATACAGTATGCCATACCAATCGAGTACATTCACCTGCAGAGAGAGCGAAACGATTCGCGCCGAGGTATCGGGGCCACTATCGGATATAGGGCAATTTCCCGCCAAAAATGATCGCCATAGAGCCGCAAGCGATATCTCTCGGCTCGCTTCTATTTATCACTGTTTGCAGAATGTACATATGTATTTTAAATTATAAGTCAATTATATAGCAATAGCTCACACACATTAAGCACCAAGTCTATGAAAAAGAGAGATTTTTATGGTTATTTTGCCATATTTACGCCCCAACTCAGAGTCACTAATGGTTACTTTAATCGCTCCTTAGTAAAGAATCACCATACAAATTCTGCACTAAGGAACGATTTAAGTAACCTTTAGTGACTCTGAGTTGGGGCGTTAGTATGATAAATAACAGACATAATTACATAAATTAATGAAAATTTTTATCAATAATAATAATTATTATAGATCAGCTTGATTTTGGAATATACGCTTGAAAATAATGTAAGACTTTAGGGACATAAAATCTTATTTTGAATTCAGCCCTTATTTGTAACAGGTCAACTATTCGTACCTTCGTCCGAATAAATAAATAATCGTTCCAATAATATCATCTCCGTTTCTTTCGCCATTTCTACTCCTTTACAAAGCACCTTTCCGAAGTGGTTGTAAAATAAAAAATGAAATATTTGCAAAAGTATCAGTGATGCCTATTATGATTATATTATGTATACATGATTTTGAATTTTAGTAGCTAGTTTTTGCATTGTATAAAAAATGGGTTCCATAATTACTACGAAACGATTGGACGATGATAGTATTATTGAAATATTCAAATCTATACTAATATTATAAAGCTGAAGAGTTTGTTTGTTTGTTTGGTTGAACGCGCTAATCTCAGGAACTACTGGATAGTTTATTTATCTAGGAAGGTTTTAGGTTTTATAACATTACGCTGCGACCAATAGGAGCGAAGCATCAATGGAAAATGTTGCAAAAACGGGAAAAAATCTTCCTTTTTGAGAGCTTCCTTTGCGTGCGCTGCGTAAAGGTTTAAGTTACGCAAAAATCATGTATAATTAAATTGTTCCGGAGAGCGAGAGGTGAGGCGGAGGGTACAGGAAGGGAGGGGGAAGGAGAGAGAGAGTGAGAGGGAGAGGTAATTAAGTCGTCTCTGATTTGTTAAACCTACGGAAACTATAATAGTTAAAAGTAACAACAAAGTACATTCATTGATTGTCAGACGATAGGAACTTCGCCGGTTCAGCTAGTAATGAATAAATATGAAAATACTTAAAAGTAAAGTTTTATATAATTTCAATTGTATTGCATTACAGCGTTGAAATCTGTCTCGCTGGCATTGAAATCTCGACTCGCACCAACCTATGCTAATACGATTTGCATATCAATGGCTTCGTGTTTCGTCAAAACACAACTAGCATGGAAACAAACAGGTGCAAGAACATTTTCTGCTTGAAAGTAGTTTTAAGAATTTAACCCTTAATATATTAAATTTTATGAACTTAAAACTAAGATATTTGAAACATTGATATGAACACTATCTATCGATTGTTTCATTGATGGTATTAATTGTACCTTTTATTGTAACATCGTGTGGTTTTTAAGCAATAGGAATAAATAGGTAAATTTAAAATGTTACTGTTAATTGAAATGGTGGCTTATATCGATTCTAAGTGATCGACAAAATTAAAAAATAGCGGGCGCGGTTTGTAGTTGGATTGGTGACGCTAATGACAAAAATTTCTTCGGCGTTTCCGTGCTTCGGCGGAACGTACAGCCGACGGTCCCAGATTTCGATTTAGTTTGTTCTAATACTTTGTCTATAAAACAGCCATACTAGTAATAATTAGTTATCTTTAAAAATAGGTATGTACTTTTCGAAAATAAGGATACCTACTCTAAGTGAGCTACGACTTATATTAAGTACATAAAAGTTTGCGTGAAATACTGGAAATAAATGCGAGTAACTTGTGAAAAGATACCTGCTGCACTTCTTACAATAAAGTCATGACGAAGTCGCGTACAAATTACAACCCCTTAGTTTTACCCCTTAGGGGATGAATTTCAAGAAAACCGTGATACAGTTATTTTCGTGTCTAACTATAAGCTTATATACAAATTTCACCTTTTTTACTTGAAAACTGACGAAGTTGCCATACTGAATTTTACCCCTTTACTTTAGCCCTTTAAAGAATGAATTTCCAGAAATACGTTAGATTTAATCTTCAAATTTTTGTTGAGTTTTGGGAATATGGTAAAAATGTAGCTGCCCACCAACCGGAACCAGCTAAATTTTGAAAGTGGTCTATGAGAAAAAAGTCTGGAACCTCTGCTCTATAATGAAATGTACCTAAACGTATAAGAAATATTACTACGAGTAGTGCAGATATCAGACATAGCAAACATTAATTTGTAAGTAACCTGAACTAACCATGGGCGGTGTGGCGTCAAGGATTAACGATCGATTGTAGAGCAAGCATCAGGCTGTAGCACCCATACACGAATAGCTTGAGGTATTTACGGCAGAAATATTTACAGGTATTTATAGCACACCTTCTATTTACAGAAAGTATAATATATTTGCATATTTATAATAATTTGACCTCACTTACTCTTTACTTAATTTAGGGTAATTTGATTTATCTTTATGTTAATACGTAAAATTTAAACCTTTCGTATGTGCGTCTAAGCATTGGCATAGTTAAAATTACATGGAGAAGAAGTGCAGAAATCTATAATATATATAAATATTTTAATGTTCTATAATTAATTAAATAAAATGGAACATTGAAAAATGGCATTAAGAAGTAACCTTTGATAGTATAGATTAGTATTTGCCATATTGGGGCGGCTTAGAATATTAACCCCGATCCCACGCCGGATGGGTGTCGTCAGAGGCGACTAATTCCGGCCCGCTGGTAGTAGTGCCTCTCGATGGATTATATTGGTAATATTGATTTTAATTGTTATATAATAGTATTATTACTATTATTATTTCTCCATGGGGTTCGTTTGGATAGCTACCACCCTTGAGTATGAGTCAGCCGCCAAACGACACATCGTGTTCCGGCTGGGGGCTTGAGAGCCAGTTCTTTCTTTCTTTCTTTTTCTTCACCCTTTCTTGGCCGGCAGCGCATCAGTGATGCCTTTGGTGTTTCTGATGTCCACAGGCGACGATAACCACTTACCATCAGGTGGATCCTCAGCTCGTTTGCCGACTATTTCCATAAAAAAAAAGTTATATTCGCTTATTCGTTTATTCGCTATTACAGCGATAAGACCGCCTATTGTGTCTAATAATACTAAAATTGTAATATTTTATGTACTTCTAGTGTGCACAATAAAGAATATTGTATTGTATTATATAATAAATCGAATGAACCAAAAACCGTAGTGCGCGCCTGGGCCAGTGAAAAACCCTCTAGGTATACATGTCTGTGGAAAAACCCGAAAATATATCAAACGATTCCAGATTTAATGGAATAATCTCAATTTCTACATAGATTTACATGACTTTACATGCAATATTTATTACATATAATAAATGCAATAATCAAGAGAAAGATTCAATGTACACTCCAGTATCAACAGTATTGGTGGGGAACATACATCGTATTCGCGATGTCGGATACATGGTGTTCTATACGCTAGTAATAATACTTCAATGACGACATACTATTTTTTTATCTTAATAGCCCCTTGTTTCTATAAAAGTGTTTCAAGAGCATGAAAAGCTTCACGTTTTCCATCACGAGCTACACTCAGATTGCGTGTAGTCGTAACTCTTTCAGTAAGCGAGAAAACATTCCATAAGAACTTACGCACTCAGCTTGAATATATCTTATCTCATCTAAAAAGAGATAAGTAAGTTTTTGAATGAAAAACAGTAAACGTTTTTAATTATAATACTTAATAATCTTAAATTAAAATTGAAAAGAAACTCGACAGTTTTATTTACACTAAACATAGCTAAGAACACTCCCGATTAAATCACCTTTCAAACAAAAAAAACTAAATTAAAATCGATTCATTGATTTGGAAGCTACGATGCCACAGACGGGCATACAGATCCACAGATACATATCGACGGCGGAAAGCGAAAACGTAGTCATCCACAAAAACGAAAATGTTCATCAGAGCCAAAAACCTTTTACACTTTTTTTAAAAAAATCATAACTAGCGTGTTTTTTAACTTAAACTCACGATTTTTGGATATTAGGCTTGTTATTTTTTCTAAATATAATATAATTGTAACTCAAATCTCATTCAAACAATTATTCGCCAAGATTTTGTTGACTACGACATTTTGAACTATTTTTGTGGATGACTACGTTTTCGCTTTCCGCCGTCGATATGTAGATATACATACAGACACGTCAAACTTATAAAACCCCTCTTTTATCGTCGGGGGTTAAAAAGGGGAATAATGGTTTTCCCATCACGTATATACACGCAAGTCATGATCACTCGTCAGTGACATAGACGTGGCAGAGAAATTATCAGCACGATTTAGCACAACTACGGAACAAGTTGTACATTAACGTATTAAAATAATAACAACAACACTATAAATAATAACACCACAAATCTACATATACTATAAAGCTGAAGAGTTTGTTTGGTTGAACGCGTTTATCTCAGGAATTACTGGTTCGAATTGAAAAATTATTTTGTGTTAGATAGTCCATTTATCGAGGAAGACTAGATAGATATATTTAAGTAGTTAGTTTTTTCTACAAATTAACGCGGGTGAAACCGCGCGGCACAGCTTGTAATAACAATATAAATAATATCAACACTATAAGGCTATTAATTAAGTACATAATATAATAATCCAAAATTTTAACCACACGACAAGCACCAGCTTTCGATTAAAAAAATAATCATCAAAATCGGTTCACCTAGTGGAAAGTTCTGAGGTAACAAACATAAAGAAAATACAGACGAATTGAGAACCTCCGCCTTTTTTTGAAGTCGGTTAATAAACACGCAGCAACAGTACAAACAAATAGCAATAGAGTAAGATATTAAAACAACTACCTGTTCCTTAAGCCGAGCCAATCAATGAATTCAGTTTGAAATTACTCGAAGAAGTGTTTATTTTTTTCAAATAAATAAAAGGCATTTTAGTAGTACCACAATATTGATGTTAATAAGCAAGCTGATTCAAAGTCAAATTCGACTTTTTCCCCTTGTATATTGAGTTCAAATTGAAAGTAAAAACATTAAATATAAAAAAATATTGTTTGTTATCAAATTTTGGGCGCCTTATTTAGTTTGTTTATTTCTCTTTCAAACCTAATAAAAGTGAGGTACTAAATAGTACAAAGTAATATCTTATAAACACAAATACATTTATTTACAATATTCTTAGAAGACTCAACCTGTCATTAACATTGCCGATTTCCTAAACAAACTAACCCATAGTCTTATAGTCTTTGGAAATTCTCTCTTTCTTTCTTCAATTCTTATACAGAATCAACATTGTAAAACAATTTTTTGTTATATGTTTATAATACATTTATTCATACGTAATATGTTGAGGAGTATGGGACAATACAATTTTTCTACTGCCCTTTAGATTCATATAATACTGTGTCTTTGTATGTGGCCGCGATGTAATAGAACTCCACGAAACAAGTATTAGTCCCATTATGAAGTATCAAGTAGACACTAAGCTACTTGGTGTAGCTTAATACTCTTAATTATCTACCTTAATACCGTAGCAATAAGAGTCAGCTGGAAAGTAGAACACCAATAACCTTCCACGATATTGTGAACTAATGATATTGAACCTTATCGACATGACAATAAGGCAGACGCGTTTAAAAGGCCGTTGTACGCATTAAAGCCTTGTCTTGAGGCACACATGGCCTTACATTAATATTTCGAGTGGAAAAAATTTCAATACTTACTCGTATCATTAGGTATTTTGAAAGTCGGACATTTATGGGAAAATAGTAATACACAGAACGTGTGTACGATGCCGAATTATTTTAGTATAATATATATTTAAAATGGCCATCATTTTTATCTAAATTAAGATATATTTTATAATACAAAACTTTATAGAGCTATTCATTTTCATGAGTCATTATTAAAAGACCTTCATTAGTATATAACTTCCAAATTACTTTCTTGAACCAAAAATATTTCTGTAAACCATTCAAATGTGTTTTTAAAATTCCGCTCATACGTTCATTCAGTAAATCTTTACCACAATCAGTTACGGTTCATAAAAAAAAACTTATTCGCAATTCAAATTCAAACGGTTAAATTCCGTTCATCCCACGTGTTCGACCGGTCCGGGTGGCTGCGTTAAAATAAATATTAGTAGCATATTTCGGAACGCAGCTTTCAACTCAAGTAACTGACTGCGAGTGCAAGGGAGACAACATCAAACACAGTAGGAGGTGCGAACGAGACCCCACGAGTTTATCCGATCGATAGCCGCAGCCGCAGAGTGCCGCTCGTGTGACGTCACGCGTCCGTCTCGTCATCTTGACTCTGTTCAAGAAATTGTCACTACATTTTTGTGTAAGACCGAACACCATTAACGGTTGTTCGACAGCTACCGTCATGTGGATTTATGTTCGAGCTGCTAATGGAACGAGAATTAAACGCCCCGTTTATGTAACAAAGAGATAGTACTATTCAAGTTCATGTAAATAACAAATAATGTAATTAATCACACTTCATTTCTATAAATTTGTATGTATTTCAGATTAATTTTCCAAAACATTTGAAATTTTACGATAAGTATTAGCAATTAAGGCTGTTTCAAAGAATTTCTAGTATCTTATTTTATTGCTATTCATATTTCTAAACGTTTAACGCTACGTAACTATTATACAAGTCATATTTTTTTGTTAACCAAATTGCAGTGTTGTAACTAGCTACAGTCTACGAAATTTCGTAGGCTTGCTACGACGTAGCCGTAGCCTACGACACTGTTATTATAATATTTAATTGGATAATGAAAACATTTGTTCGTACTGATAATAAGGATTAACAACGCAGATAACATCAGCTATATAAGCTGTAAAATAAAATTACATGACTGTGAATACTACATGCCTCTATATGTTAGCGATGGTCCAGGCAAGCTATCCTTTTGAGTCAGCCGCCAATCGACTCATAGTGTTTCGGCTGAGGGCTTCAGAGCCAGTTCTTTCTTTCCTTTCCTCACATTAACCATTGTATATGAGAAGATATTGAAGTATAATGTCATAGAACAGACATCTCGAACAAAATGTGTGTCTCACCCGGGAGGTTCGATTTACAAAATTGAGCCCCGGTTCTCCTTTCAAAATCGAACGAATCCATTGAAGATTGAAGCCACTTGGCGCCAATGCATTGGGACATGCATGGTGTTCGCGGTGTCGGTTCTATACGCTAGTAATAATACTTCAGTGATTGGTATTAATTTGCTTTTTTTCTTTTCCATGCAAAATTTTTAAGGCAAGGCAAGAGTGAACAGGCTTTTACTAAGTTAATGCATTTAACCATCACTACATCGTCACTTACATAAAAAATGTATGTATGTAAATGTATGTAAATGTATGTATTACCATCAGGTTGATCGTCAGCCCATTAGGCGCTGGTGTTTTTTAACAATAGGGAAGTAGAGACATTTATTACTTCATTACAACCGAAATGCGTAAAAATATTTGACATTATTTTTAAAAGAAGGAAGTAGCTAGGCATGCTTTTACTTGGCATTCACAAATACTGTGGGGATCAAATCTTATTTTAGAAGAAACTGGACAACATTTCTCTATCATAGCATAGCAGAGTACACCATTCCACAATTGGGTAGGTTGGTTAAGACACACCTGAGTATAGATGGAACACCTTCCTACTAAAAGTTGTTGTTTTTACATGTCTCACACACATCAAAAATTGATCGTCTAAGTCTTACCGGTTTTGTCAGAAGTTCATATGAAGTACAATAAGCAGCTATGTGGAAAATGGTACCCTACAGGGCACTACTATACCTAAGTCAAGTTTGATAGCTTTGCATTACAACAAGTGATTATTATAATAACAATGACTTCGTATAATTGGAATGGAAATTTAAGGGTAGAAAGCTAGATATTGATTAAAATATTGTATCGAATGAGATTTACTCCCATTGAAATCTATAATGATAATAAAAATGAAGCCAGCCAGCCACTTGCTAAGAAGTTATTGGTGCACTAAAAATAACAACTGAAAACCCCTGGTATAATAATAATATATTTATAACTAATAGGCTATAGCTTACTGCACATTCCTAACGACTCTAAATTACATAGTTTTAACGAAGCTTATGTATTACATAATTAAATACGTCCGGCGCCGGTTTCTGCCGTAAAGCCCTCAAAACGCCTAGGGGGCGCTCGCGCGTTTTTTAATTGGGCTGCGTAAATATTACACGACGTTAAGTCCAGGAATTGTCGAGTGTACGAGTAAATGTAGTGATTGCTTGTTGATATTTGACTTGCGTGTGGCTTTCTGTTCGGAAAACTGTGATTTTAGTAAACGTTACGTGTTTTAACTACAAAATAAAATTGTCTATGTTCTATGTTAACTTTATTATTTCACTAGCAAATATGTATGACCCTAATGATCGTTAATTATATAACGCAATATACCAATATTTGTTGTTCATGAACTTTTAAGTGCGTTAAGATTTTTGGATAAAAGACAAATGATTAAAATCATTTATTGCCTGTGGCAGAAGAGTTTCAAAACTTTATTATCATTTCTTTATTGGAGTCTACGTAAGCAGAAGATCTACAGCTCGATAGATTTAAAAAAAATCTATGTCGATAACAGACTCCTTTCTACATATTCAAAAAAACTGGACAAATGCGTGTCAGGCCACGCACAATTTAGGGTTCCGAAGTAGTAAGTTTATCGATTATTACTCATTAACTACTTATGATAACCTTACAATTACTTAAGCGTTTCCTTACAAGGAAAACTATTTATGACTTTACAAATTCATCATATAACCTATTATTGAGAATGTTTTTCACTTGTCCAACTCCAACCGTTTAACCGGCAGGGGGGAATCAAAATTAGCACTTTAAAATCAAATATTACACAAACGGACCCCTAAATATAAAAATGGTCTTAGAAGACCTTTTCTACGATATCTCATACTATAGGTTACGCGACGAATAAAAAATTCATCCTCACGTTGGTGAGGTATCCTGAAAAAAGGTTTTTCAATACTGTATATTCATGCCAAATTAGAGCTTCCTAGCACTAAGGGTCAGCGCTATGCTTCAGACACGGATGGATGAACGGACGGACATGACGAAACTATAAGGGTTCCGATTTTACTTCGGAACCCTAAAAACATGCTATATTATTGTAAGTTCTGTATTATATTTTTGAATAGGATTATCATGCCAGCAGATCAAATTGTAAATCCTCATTGATATAATTACTATAATAGTATAACGTAATTTTTTCGTGGAAGCTGCTTGGCCAAATACCATGGTTTTGTTTCAGTAAGCCGCCAAACAACTCGTGTTCCTGGAGGCTTGAGAAGGGTCAAGGGAGTAAATGAGAACCTTCTTTTTTATGGACTTATCCGAGCTAATAAACGCATCGTTAGCCACCGTTGCCGTCCAAAAAAGAGAGAAGAAGAAAGAAAGAAACAACTGGTCTAGTCTATTCTTACTTGATCGGCAGGTTATTTATGATACTACTGGTACAATAACGATGTAACTTTCTATCAATTAGCTCATCTGCGAATTTTGTTGGCATTTTATTTAAAAATACCTTAATTTTTCAGAATTATTAATAACTCGACTAAGGTTCTCGGCACAATGCCGTTAAGGTAACAATTGGTTTATGTATTATAGATTTTTTAAACTTCAATCGGTAATATCCTATCTGTCAAAAATATGAACTTATCACAAACCACATGAACGATGAAAAATAAACCATTTCATTCATTTTTCAAACCATTTATAAAGCTAAAAGGTTCATCTGATTTAATTAATTTACATAGCCTCTCTCCATACTGCTTGTTTACAAAAACGCTATCAATAAGCGTGGTTTACGCACACGCAATCGCATGACGAAAGGTTACTTCGGTTTCCGACCATTAACATTTTAGATAAGAGCTACGCGTTGGTTGATTTATAAATTTAACTTATGATGATATTCTTAATAATATAATTAATTTATTAATTGCTTTATTTAAAACAAAAAGCAAAGCAACAACCCATAATTAGTCACACTACTGGGCTCGGGGTCTCCTCTCATCATTATGTCTCACATTGTGAAGGATATAGACCATAGTCTACCACGCTGGCCAAGTGCTAATTGGTAGACTTCAAACACCTCTGAGAACTTTATGGAGAACTCTCCGGTGTGCAAGTTTCCTCACGATATTTCCTTCACTGAAGCAAGTGATAATTAACTTCTAATGCACAAATCAAATATTATTTATTTTAAAATTAGAGGCGCGTGCCAGGATTTGTACTCGGGTCCCTTCGTGCGGGAGACAAACGTTTTAACCGCTAGTAACCGCTAGGCTATCACTGCTTTGCTTAGTTTAGTCGTGGTAAAATATATTTCTGAAAACCCAATGAAAGAGAGAAGCTAGAGATTGTACTAAAGAAATAAACTTAAAATTAGGTGAACAATTTAATGCGCTTTAGCATGCAAACTTAGAAAATTTAGATTTTTTAAGAACTCTAAGGTGGACTTTAGGAGGAATCAAGGAGGACTATAAAAAAGACTATTCGATGAAAAACCCCGATTCTTTATTCTGTTTACAAGCTATATGAAGTGAGTAATTAATAGGGTAGACACCACATGTGGAACTACGCGAAAAAGGGGACTTCACTGAAAACCAGCAGCCGTGGTTCCTAGCCGTTCCATGGCACAGGCTGAGGGTAGTCCTTTTTCGTCAGGTTACATGGTACCCAACTACCCACTAAATATAATATGTATTATGTCACACATTTGTTATAACCTTGTACCATGTTATTTTCCATGGCGAAATAAATGTTTCTTTCTTTCTTTCTTTCTTTCTAATCACTTAAGTAATTAAGCGTTCATCAGAGTTTTTATATGTTATTCTCGACGTGTACGAGACAATACTAAGAAATATTTAAGGCAACGTTCTATTGTTTTTCGATTACTGATTTAAACACATACATATAATTCTAATAGATACATATACATATAATTATAATGTAATTAAAAAAATTGTGATTAATTTTGGCGGTCATCGGATTTTTATACGATCTAGTTTCTTGTAGAGATCGTTTACTATAAAAATGATCATGGCTCCACAAAATATTATTGTTACAACAAGTAATGTAAGTATAAACATTTAATTAAAGGCGTCGGCACCCGAAGTGTCCAATCAAAAATACTATAATTTTGGCAATTCTCATTTTTTTATTAAAAGTTTTAAAATATTGTTATAACATTGTAAAATGAAATAAAAAAAAAATATTATTCGATATAGCTATCTTTAGAGCCGATAACGCCATCGAGTCTTTCTAGGAAAGCTAAAACGCTGCACGAATGTCCAGTGGTATTTTATCCCATTCTCGACGAAGCGCAATCTTCGACCTTTTTTATATTTTTTAATGGACACATTGGACTCCAGAATGGACCATATGGAAAATTCCATAGGGTCCAAATCACGGGAATGTGGTAACCTTTGTTGTGAGGAAATGAAACTGGAAAGTTTTTCTTGGTGAAACTTTGGGTTTAACGTGCTTAATGGAATGGTGTTGAGGCTTGTTAAAATATCCAATGATTTCTACCGATTTTTTACGTGCCCAAGGTAATAAAATAAAGTATCATTTTAAATATTTTCACGGCAGACTTGTTGAATTACCTTTACGCCAGTTCATTGAAAACGAATGTTGACTGTCCTGTAGCAGTTACCGCGGCCCAAAACATCACTTAAGATGGCACTTACTTTCACATAGCAATTCGTTGGTCTAAATTATCTTTTGATTTGCACACTAACCACACATTAACTTTTTTTTGTTTCCATATTGCTGAACCGTAAACATTTTTTCATCAAAAAACTTCGTCGTCGTTAACTGAATCCACTTTAAATAATTGCCTAAATTTGTCATACCTTTATCAAGTATTGCATTTAGATCTGAAGGGAGTGGCTGGAACACGCAACTATAAATTTGGTGACCGAAATAATGTTTTAGGAAAAACCAGCTTCTGGTATTCTAACAGAAACACATGTTACAAAAACATGTACGAAGTATGGATTTTACATTTTACTAGGTGTTACCCGCAGCTTCACACGCGGAAATTATGTATAATACTGCGACATAAACTGAGATGTAAGCTATCCTATCTTTCAACTTGGATCAAACTGCACACGATGTGCAAATTTGATTAAAATCGGTTAAGTAGTTTAGGAGTCCATAGCGAACAAACAACGTGACACGTAATTTATATTATACTAGCTGTTGCCCGCAGCTTCGCACGCGGAAATAATTTGCAATAAAATATTGCAACTACAAAATTGAGATGTAAGTTATCCTATCTTTCAAGTTGGATCAAACTGCACACGGTGTGCAAATTTGATTAAAATCGGTTAAGTAGTTTAGGAGTCCATAGCGAACAAACAACGTGACACGTAATTTATATTATACTAGCTGTTGCCCGCAGCTTCGCACGCGGAAATAATTTGCAGTAAAATATTGCAACTATAAATTGAGATGTAAGCTATCCTATCTTTCAAGTTGGATCAAACTGCACACGGTGTGCAAATTTGATTAAAATCGGTTAAGTAGTTTAGGAGTCCATAGCGAACAAACAACGTGACATATAATTTATATTATACTAGCTGTTGCCCGCAGCTTCGCACGCGGAAATTATTTGCAATAAAATATTGCAACTATAAATTGAGATGTAAGCTATCCTATCTTTCAAGTTGGATCAAACTGCACACGGTGTGCTTAAAATCGATTAAGTTGTTTAGAAGTCTATCGCGGACAAACAACGTGACACGTAATTTATATATATTAAGATTATTAAAATTATGCTTCGACGTCACCAGAGTAAAGTCTGCACCACGCTTTATGTGCTTGACGATTTAACTGCATGTTTATTAAACGCTTTTATTTAGCTTCACTTCGGAGCATCAAATCTTGTAACGTTAATTTGAATGACTTCCCTTTAATGAAAATTGATGAAATTTGGCAGACATGTGTATTTCCGATGACAATACACGAAAATCATATTTTAAACTAATTTTCATTGTTTATTTGTTGTTAAATTAAAAAAAAAACGATTTTTCGGAGCATCAAATCTTGTAACGTTAATTTGAATGACTTCCCTTTAATGAAAATTGATGAAATTTGGCAGACATGTGTATTTCCGATGACAATACACGAAAATCATATTTTAAACTAATTTTCATTGTTTATTTGTTGTTAAATTAAAAAAAACGATTTTCAGACTTTAGACGCATAATTCTCTATGTTCTATTTTACGTAGAGACTTGAAATTTTCACAACTTGTAGCTAATTTTATAAACTAAACATTATTGAAATAAAAGCGTTTAAAAAAAAAAAATTTTTTTCATTTGACTTATTTTATGGCATTACTACTACTTTAATAGAGTAGATAGTAATTTGCAATTTAGCCAATAAGTAATAAGTTCGTTTTTCTAACAAACTTTCTAGATACATGTCTGTGAACTTAGCTGTTGAAATTACCAATACACGTGGTCGTTGTTCGTTCATAAGGGTTATTGTTGTCACATTTATGTGTATTGTATATTTTTGTATGTTATAGGTCCATACTTATTCTGAATTATTGTAAGCTAGTTATTTTTATTTTTAATCCTTTTTTAGTTATTTTATCTAATATTATAATGCTACCTACTACATGATTTCAGCAGATACCTGGGTTGGCGGATAGAGAATGGGAATTAAGTTCGCTCATTCTGTTCGTTAGAATAAATATTATTTGCAATGAAGAATAAATAAAGAACGGATAAATATCTTGGAAAGTGTATTAAAGCATAATAAAATACGATATGTTGAAAAGCTACTGAACAATAATGTATATTGAGAACGTATAATTATAAAGAAAATATATACAAAATAAGCATAATTATTTTCTTCCACTATTATGTTTAAAACAAGCTATTAAAATAAAACGTTAATTGTTATTAAGCTAGACAACATGTCACGGTAGGAAATTATGGGACTATACGTAGTTTTACCTTGTTATAATTCAATTTGCTAATAGGGTATTGAGGTGGGCGCGGCTAGCAATGACAACATCTTAATTGCTTCTGAGTAATTAACCGTCCGTCCGGTGTTTTGTATGCATTCATCGAGTGCCTTAACCATGACTTACTTCAAGTTTTTTGTAACAGTTGTAGTAGAAAGAACTCTGTGTCCTGATTCTAGTTAACCAATCTAAAATTGATGAAATTTAGAAATCCTATTCAAAGTATTCACGTATTAATGCACTTCGATAGGATACAAACTAAACGGTTACTAAGCAACTTGTTGCCGGTTGTTCTTGTAGGATGGGCTCTTGCTCCATATATCGAGACCGAACCAATTTCCCTTGGTGTAATAATAGACGAAGCCAGACACATGGCTGGCCTTAAACCTTTTTTAACATTAACGGCATTCGTTACTTATGAATTGTCTCGATGATTAAATCGCATTCTCCTGTGAGCTGTATTTATTGTATTATAGCTTTTATTATTTATTTGATAACAATAATAAATTATTAATTTTACTGTCATGTACATGAATTTTTTACCTGATTATATAGTGAGAATAAAGTGTTTAAACCCAATAGGATAGCCGGCAAGTGTACAGACGATTCACCTACAGGGTAATGTGAACGGAATAACTGACGCGTTGTTTAGCAAAAAGGAAGCGGGAAATCAACTTGTTAAGAGATGATTGACATAAAAACAATACGTAATACTAAGAGCTGATGGATATCGTGTCTTTATATAGTGCTAAAGAGGAAATTATATAGAAGGAGATATACATTGGAACTCCTCAACTCATAGGTAATTGAATCGTGTTTATAGATACCTATTTGATGTTCGTAACATCATTATAGCACAGCCAATTCCTCGTTGACCCTCTCAAGGTCTGATGATGTGACTTGGAGATGAAATATGTAACTCCTCAACGGATTGGAATAGCTAAACCAGGTTTTAGGATATTAACGGTGGATAAAATTAACTTTGCAAAAGCAGTATATGATTGAGAATTTGACGATATGAATTTTGGGAAAAACTAAAAATTTAAAAATAAAAACTTTAAATAAAAAGTCGATCCGCCTTCTCTTCATTAATTAATAGTAAATACCGCTTTGCTGTAAAAAGATTCCTACTACCGTCAACGCCCACTAGCCTCATGCTATCCAGGATATTGGTAAACACTTAGCTACACATGTTCGCCTACTATAGATTTAAACAAACATCTCACGAAGTAGGTCGCACGCTTAAGTCGCAACTCGAATTTGTATCAAAGCCTCTGTAAATTGCTTATGTAGAGAGTAGAGACGATCTAATTTGAATGCCAGTTGTACTCGTATAAACGTCTAACTGAACAAAACTTTTGAAGCAAATCACGTAAATTATACACAGAGTTAGATATTTAAGAAATTTTAGTTTCGGGGTTCATTTAGAAAAGAATAAAAACCTCGTACAAATTATCCTCATCAATATAAAATTATAAAAAACTAGGAAATCGCCCTCGCTACGCTTCGGGAAATATAGTAAAAAATTATATATATAATATAGTCTATGTCATCCGGGGATAGATAATTTTTCAAATCGGTTCGCTAGTTTCGGAGCCTATTCAGTGCAAACAAACAATTAAATCTTTCCTCTTTATAATATTAGTATAGATAACACTACTCACTCACAGAGGCACATTAGGATTCCCTGTGTCATGGGTACCATAGACATGAACGCACACCCAGACCGAAAACAGAAATTCAATTAAATTGAAAGAATTAAATTGATGATTTTAAATACATACAAACCGATTCATAAAATAATTATATTGAATATCTGTTAACAGTTAATGTAACTAGTTTATATGATCTAATCTACTTATGCTCAGACTATGGGAATTAAATAGTTTATAATTTAACGTTATCAAAGAAAGAATGAAAGAAAGAAAGAAACATTTATTTCGTCATGAAAATAACATGGTACATGGGTTACAAGGTTAAAACGGTGAAAGAAAAAAGTACTAACAGAATGTAACCTTACTATAATATTGCGCGACATGAAACATAAAAAATTTTAGCGGGTACCATGTCACCTGACGAAAAAGGACTACCCTCAGCCTGTGCCATGGAGCGGCTAGGAACCACGGCTGCTGGTTTACAGTGTAGTCCCCTTTTTCGTGTAGTTTCACATGTGGCGTCAATCTTATTAATATTATATTAGAAGCAGGACAATCCAAAGTTGAAGATAATTTACAACTTAATTATTTAATATATTCAATGTTATGTTTATATGATTAAATAATACTTATTAGGGATAAAATATTATAAAGTGGGAAATAAATAATTATACAAACTATAAAACATACAGAACTTATACTATACACCATGATAGAGAGGAGGAATAAACTACCATACATATGTATTATAAATGAGGCCCCAAAGTGAAAAGGTGCATTTGCCGGGTAAGCTACTGAGAGTAATTATTTAAGTGCCACAGTAAACAGCAATAAACAATTTATAGTGTGTAAATATGCGTGTATGTGAATGCGCGCGCGCGCGTGTGTGTGTATGTGTGTGTGTGTGTGTGTGTGTGTGTGTGTGTGTGTGTGTGTGTGTGTGTGTGTATATCACGGTAAAGTAATATAAACAGTGTTCCGATTCGGCCCTGTCCTTGAAAAAGTTGCCTGCAGCCACGTGGTTAAACGCGCGCTAGGGCTGTCCGCCGACAGTATTTTGATTTTAATTTAATTTTAATACTGTATTTTAATTTTGTATTTTAATTTTATGCAGGTGCAATTATTTCCAGACGATATTGTTATTCATATATCCGTATATACTGTAGCGAGCCCACAAAACAAGTTTACATAAAAATAGTTTTTAGGCTTACCTTTCGGAATCTCCAGGTAATCTTAAAAATGTTATCCCTGGATCCCTGGATCCGTTAATGACGAATTTAAGCAAGCATAAACAGAACAGTAATGTCTATAACTTTTCCATATTAAATACTTGTATTTATTTTAATCGCCTATTGTACTAATTCCTGTATAATCAAATGTATTTAGATATAATTAAGTACACAATAAAGAGGACTTTGTTGTTGTTAATCAAAGAAAATATTCATAAATCGCACACTACACAACTACTGCCCGTTCGCCACAGCTGTGTGCGGTTCTCGAGGCGGGTAGGCATACGCGTGTTTCGACCGTTTGTATGAAGATAGAATACTGTTTGTATTACTTTACCGTGAAGTTATCGTCTGATCTAGTTGATAATACGTTGTGTCAGTCGAACATAATTATTCGTGCGTCAAGCTAATGAAAGTATAAATAAAATTTTCTCGATACTAATTTTAACATTAAATATTTTTATTAGATTGTATCGCAGTCTGATCTGTAGTTGTATTAATACTAATTTGAGATCACAGGTCGCATCGCTCAAGTATAAATTTCTCTATGCTGCAAGCATCAGCATCGAACGTTAAAATTAACGTGTGTTCGACCTCATAAAAAATCGGCTACAAATTGTACCAATATTATCTGAATTTAATTGCGAACTAGACATGACACTTATAGGGAATGAAAGCCTCTGGGGCGCGTGTTTCTTGGCCCAGCCAAGTGATCAACCGAGCGGGCGCGGTCAATAGGTTGGTTACTTGCTTGATATCTAATGGCAAACATTTTTTGAGCGCTTCCATGCTTCGAAGGGCACGTCAAGTCATCGGTTGGCCACTAACCCCTTCACTAATCTATCCGGGAGTAGCATGGTGGAAAATGCTCTAGGTTGGTTATAAGGAATCAGATATAAGATAAGACCATTGCCCTGTCCAATAACTGGTGGAAGTTGATATTAATGTTCTTAAATATAATGTGTATTAGGGCAGAATAATAACATAATTTAGTTTATGACAATCACTCTGAAGTTCAGAAACTGCAAAAATTCAACTGTTACTAAACAATAGTTAAAATAATAAAGTACTCCAGGTCAATGTCACAGCACTTACGAATTAAACTTCAAAAGAAATACTTAGTTTTTATTAAACAGATTACTATCAAAACCGCCAAGCTAAAAATAAAACTGGAACAATACAACATTATGATAGAATCGTCATGCCATTGCTTGGATAACTGAAATGCAACTTTATAGAAGCTGCAGAGGGTTCATTTCAGGTATGTTTCCTTACTGTTTGGTCATGTCGTGATATTTATCGACACATTGAGCACTTAACGACGACAAAGAATTATAAATACACTGTACCTGATTTTTCTGAAATTGTATTGTAGGTAAATTCTATTATCAATCTAGTTTTCACGACTTCATTAATACTAAAACCACAGGTTTTTCGTAAAAACTTCGACCTCTCGCTTAGATAGAAATGGTTCAGCCGTTCTGAGTTCTTCGTTCTGTATTCCGCTTTCTTTGTAACATTAAAAAAATAAAAAATTCAACCGAATTGAAAACCTCCTTTTTTGAAGTAGGTAAAAAGACAACTGATTAGATACAGATACAACAACACTAATATATTTTTACTACAAAATTCTTATTTTAACATTGAATAATTTGTGGTTGTTTAGCTCTAAATAGATAGATTTAAGTTGTTGTTTAGTCGGGATCCTTCAACTATATTCAAATTATTTATTTTAAACAACTCACAAAAAGTTTCTTTTAAACACTAAACCCTGTGTAATTAGATATCGCCTACTTTAAAAATGAACGTGACATTATTTTTACGTGTAAATGGAAATATTTAGAAAACATTTTATATTAAAAACTAGCGATACCCGGCGTGTGCTACAGTGCTTAAGTAAGAAGTACATAATTTCGGGAAAAGTTGAAAATCGACGTCATGAGTGGACCGGATGTGCCTAATGCGTTATTTTAGTGGTCCCAAACCATCTTCAAATTATTGCCTTTCAAATGAAACTAGTTTGGGGCACATCGGTTGAATTAAATTTATTATAATATTTTGCAAAGATATAATACATTGCAAAAATATTTGTTTGGATGAAGACAAAAAAGAGTAAATAATAAAATTTGTTTCATTTTTTATGTTTTAATTGTGTTTGCACTTTCTAACTTCCGTTGCTTAACACTTCCGCCATTGACAATAATTAAGATGATAAACGACAAAAAATTTAATTCAACAATTTCAATCTTCGTTTTTAAATATGCAGCATATTAAAAATATGTAGCGTACGGAGTTGATAAAAGTTGCATCAAGAACTTGCCGCGTATACAGTGACAAACGATAATTGCGTCCTTTTCACTCCTAATCAAATGTGACGCGTGTTTCCTCTCGAGTGCGTGTGAAAGAAATTACAACAATTGTCTGTCTTTAACATAGTGAGAGACTCAAAGGACCGACGCGTCAGTTCAAACCTTATTGAACCTGATAGCCTGCATCCTGCTTGCGTTTCTATTACTGTTGTACACAACAAAATCAGTGTTAGTTAGTGTTTCACACTGTGCTATTTAGCAGGTATTTACCAGGAAAGGTTCAGAGCAGTCAACATATAAACAATCAGATTCACACGTTCGTTTTGAACCCATGGATGCCATATCCTTTGGTTATTTAACTGGAAACTGTTATCTACCTGGACGATTTATATGCTACCAATTAATATAACGCTGCCAAACGAAGAACTCCTGATTGAATCATGGTGCAATCCCTGACCGGACATTGGATGATATTTATGTTACAAACAATATCATTACATATTTTCCTAAATCCAGGCGCTCCCTGCGAGTATTATTCAAAAATAGAAGAAATTTTGGGGTCTTGTGACAAGATTTAAGAAGAAAGACCCATTTATGGCATAGCAAAAAAACCGCGCAATGTTTCTTTGAGGCACGAAATTCAAAAATATGCAAATGTGTGTCTTTCAGGGTAAGTTGTGCTTACGACCTACATTTTACTCAGTATTCTAGTTTCTTTTATCTATTGTTAAGCCGCGTACATACTGAATGAACGGAGGCGAAGTAGGGCACTGAAAAAGGGGAATAAAGGTGTTTATGTTTCGTTGGAAACAGTTGGAGTTTAAGCTCATTTTACATACAAGTAGGTACTTGAAACCGGTTAAATACAATTTACCTTTGTAACCATAATAATTATATTGTGTCACATCAGGCGGTAGATGGTAAGAGTTAAATGTAATAGTAAAAGTATTTTAATGTACATAGTTAAATGCAATGTAACGGTTGAATTTACGATAGCTCAGTAAATTAGATTAGATGCAATTTGGATTGGTCTCGGTAAGTACAAGCGCGGATCCGGGGGGGGGGGGGTCATGGGG